>PVJX010000204.1:0-332438 GCA_004027295.1 Dolichotis patagonum
GCAGGTGTGAGGGTTTGGAGGACGCAGGTGTGAGGGTTTGGAGGATGCAGGTGTGAGGGTTTGGAGGATGCAGGTGTGAGGGTTTGGAGGATGCAGGTGTGAGGGTTTGGAGGCTGCAGGTGTGAGGGTTTGGAGGATGCAGGTGTGAGGGTTTGGAGGACTCAAGAGTGAGGCCTAAAGAATGCAGGTGCAAGAGACCAAGGACCCAGGTGTGAAGGGCGAAGGATAAACATGTTAGAGTTTATCTTTTTTTGCCTCCTCACAGTACTGAGACACACATGGTGGTTACATGGACCACATGGTGTCCCACAGCGAATGAGCAGGAAGCTTGCCTCTGGGTCCCTGCTGCCATCCCCCATCTCTCTTGTATTCCACTCACCCAGGCCTGCTGTGTGGCTACCACCGCTGCTCACTTCCCTGGGGCCTCTCTCCCCATTCTGGGAGAAAAGTGAGATCCAAGAAGGCCTTCCAGACTGAACCGGGATGCTGAGGGCCACATACATGCCAGTTCTGGAGTGTCCAGGGCAGTGAGTGCCAAGGTTACCAGCCACTGGGCTGTGGAGCTGCTGGGCTGTTGTCATGGAGACAGCTGGGCTGCTGCTGCTGGGAAAGGAAGCAATTGGCCCAAAAAGAGGGCGGCCTGTGGGCCGAGGCCTCCTGGGCCTGCCTCTTGGCTCACCCCTGCCTGGCTCCAGACCTGCTCTCTTGTCTCAGAGCTCCTGGGTCCTGGGTCTGTCTTTACCTTGGCCCTAGTCTGACGGAGCCATGCAGTCTTGTGTGCTGGGTGGGCTGTGCAGTCTGCTGGCTCCTGTGAGGAAGTGGGTTGACTGCCAGGCCCAGGTTCTGGGCCACAGACAGGCATGGGCTGAGGGATGTGTGTCCTCATGTGCGGGACCCATCTTGAACCTGCTCCCTGTGCTGCTTTCTTTCTGCTGAAGTCCTGATGGCTCTGCTCTCCGGGCCCTGGCTGGCCCATTCCTGATGTGGTTTTGGACAGACTATGACTCAGCCCTCAACAGGACTACAAGAAGAACTGTTCTATTCTCTGCAGGCACAGGGGACAGGAACAAGGTCACTGCCTGTTTGGAATGATTTGATTGTTTAAAAGAAGAGAACTGATTTCAGTACCCAGAATAAATACTCTCTTCTCGAAGAGGACTGTCAGGAACAGGAGCACACTCTGAAGTCTTTACATTGTGTCCTATGAAGAGTGGAGCAGGGAAAGGCAGTGGTCATTGGAGACGGAAACTGTGCTTGCCCAAGGCTGCTGAAGACCAGGTGGTGGGTGAAGCACAGCCTGAGGACCCAGGGTGAGGGAAGCTGGAGAGAGAGGAGACAGTCACTGTGCATCAAAATCAAGCCACGGACACTAGTGAAAGCCGGGATGGGGGCTGCCTTGGCGCCCACTTTGTCCCACCTGATGCCCCTGTGGCCTGTCCCACAGTCCTTCCTGGCTCTCAGCCCCGCCCTACCACTCCCAGATGCTGCTTTGGCCTCCTTCCTTCCTAGCTCCACGCCTGCTCCCTGCGCCCCGCTCTGTACTCCCCAATTCCACTTCCTCTTCACGCACATGCTGGGCTCTCTGCCTGGTCTCTTCCGCACCTGTAGTCCCTTCGGCCAATTCCCATGCACAGCAGCACCCACTGACCTGCTGCAACCCCATGTTGGCTCCCCTCCTCCAAAGAGACCCCCAACACAGCCCTGGTCCAGGCCCTGGTTTGGGGCACCTTGTTCCTCCACCTCCACGATGCCAGACTCTGCCACGTTCTTCCTCTCTCAGCTTGGCCCTTCTGACACCAGTCACACACTGGCCTTGAGGTGGTCCAGGGTGGTTGTGCAGCTAGAGGACTACTGGGGTCAAGTGTCCCTCTCCAGGCTGGTTCATAGCAGGGTCACAGTGACCTGCCCGGCTGCACTGCAAGGAATTCAGTGCTCTGGGCCACCATCACCACAACCTCTGCCAGCTCTGTGTGGCTTTCTACCTACACATTACCTACTTGCCCCTAAGTGATCAAGCCCAGCACCCTGCACCACTCCCTAGCCTGCCCCACCCCACCTGCCTGGCCTGCCCTGCCTGGCTCTGGCAGTCCTGTCTGGGTCTCCTCTGGACTGAGTGATGAACTCTCTTGTCCGTGGCCAAGGACTCCCCATTTGGGCCTTGGTTCTTCAAGCTCCTCACTCCTGGCCCTGACAGCCTTACATGGCTCAGGCTGTGGCGTCCCCTCCCTGCCCCAGCTGAGCCACTCTTCCCAGAGCAGGGTCACCTGGGCTGAGCCATGGGGACAGGTGGCACGATTGTGGTGGCCCCATGGGAGCCGGCGCTCCAGTGGCGATGCCCTAAGCTGTCTGGCATTATGGAGAAGTGAACAGTAAAATTCTTGCTTATAACTTGAAGCATTTATTTCACTAGAATGACATTAAATCGCAATTGAAAACTGTGCTCAGGAGTGGAGAGGCCATGGGAAGAGGCAGCTCTGCATCCATCCCCTGGTCACACTTCTGCTGTGACCAGTGGGCCCTGCATGTCCCCCCCAGCCCAATGGGGGCTGCACCTCTCTGCATGACGTCTGTGTCCTTCCCCCTCAGGGTGCTCCCAGGCTGCAGCAGGTGTTCAGGTGTTGGCAGCAGGAATGTTGCACGTTGGCTCCCTGGCGGGGACCAGGGCGGGTGTGTGTGGTGGCTGTGTGCAGATGTGGAGGCTGGCTGGGCAGCAGCACTGTGCCTATCAAACCGGGGACACTGGGGACACTGTGGTAGTGAGGAATGGTGGGCCCTGCTCTGGGGCATCTGAGCCCCAAGCCCGCTGAGTTTCCTACCCACCCTTACGGGTGGCTTCTCAGGAAGAGGCCAGGGAATTGCCCTGGACTCAGGCCAAGTTCCAGAACCCTGCCGGCTCCTTCCAGAGCTCAGCCCCAAACCCACAAGCCACAGGGCTGCACCACCCATGAGCCCGCAGCTCTCAGTTCAGCCGTTTTCGTGGATTTCCTGTAGTCCTGAGTGACCTGTGATGCCAGGCCTCATGGGAGAGTTGTTGAGGGTGGGGCCAGCCTGGGCCAGCCTGGCTCGGCCTTGAGCTCACGCTGCTCGTAGCTATACACAAGGTGGCCGGCTGCACGGCTGCCTCAGGGCCCGACCCTGATACTGTAACACAGAGGCTGCAACACAGAGCGGGTGAGGGGTCTCCCAGAGTGGAGCTGAGCCAACAATTCGGGACTAGGCAGAGAGCCTAAGGAGGCAGGCTGGACCTGGCGGGACCCCGAGACTGGGCCTGAGGGGACACTGCTGAGACTGGGCTGAGAATGCACCAAGGATGGAACCCCAGGACCCCAGGCTGGGAAGCAGGGCCCCTGAGACTGTGCCCACTAGGATCCTAAGGCTGGAGTCACTTGTTAAATAAAGGTAATTTTATGAAGGGCAAGGTAACCTTTGAAATGGCCTTGCTGTGGGGAGGGCTGGGCATGCCCTGCCCTGGGCATGATCCCCTGGGGTGGGGGCAGTCTTGGCCCCATTGGGATGAGTCAATGTGGCATGAGGGAACCTTGATCAACACTTCAGCATGCTGCTATGTCATATGGCCACTTGCTCACTGGACACCCACCCCAGGCCAGGGAGGACTCTGGGATGCTCAGGGAGGAAAAAACCCAAGAGTGGAGGCCACTTACAGGTAACCCATGGTCCCTACATAGCGGCATCGGCCAGCATCTCCAGGGATTGTGGTCTGAGGATGGCGAGGTGGCAAGGACCAGGAGCCAAAGTTTGTGCCTGTGATGGGTGGCTAGGTGCCCAGCTGGTGATGACCCACAGAGATACTTGGCCAACACCCTCAAGGCTGTTACAACAGGTGTGGGGGGCATGTGCAGCGGACACCAGGGAGGCCCCAAAGCCCAACCGAAGATGACATCAGTACTCAGGGTTCCATCTCTGACAACACAGGACACAGACGTGATGCCCTGCAGACCAGCATCTTCCTGAGTAGCGACCAGCTTGGTGGGGAGAGCCGTAGGTGGAAGCCAAGCCCATGACTATCTCCTGGCACACCACATGCATGTACAATGCACACAGACCTGGAGCTCCACACACACACATGCACACGGACAAAAACACACAGACACTTGTGCCCACCAGCCCCAGGTGCGTAAGAATGGGGTCCGTGCACACATGGACCCGTGGTACCGTGTGTACCTACACCCGTGTTCCCAGAGGTGTGCATACAGACACATGTGTGAGACTTTCTCCTGGCTCCTTCTCCACATGGAAGAGTAACCTGCTCTGTCTGGAGAGGCAGGGGTGGCAGGTGTCATGTGACTCAGCTGTGGCTCTGGGCGGGATGCCTGTGGGTGGGAGGAAGGAGCATGGCCCAGGCAGCTTTGGTTGCCACTGAGCCTCAATTGGTCACAACTCCAGGGACACAGAGCTAACACCCAGGGCTCCCCTACCTGGGCATGTAGGAAGTGCTGGGGCCCCCAGCAGCCATGGAGCCTCCAGGATGGTGCCACCTGTGTGGCTGCACTTCCGGTCTGGGGCCGCAGCAGGGAGCCCTGGGGCTGTTGTGAGCATAGCTCATGTCTCTGGGGGAGAGAAGGTATTTCTAGAAGGAACCAGTGCCCTTACATGGAGCATATTTCACTACACAGTTTCTATTCCTCCCAGAACCCAGAGTGGCCAAGTTCCTGTGGGGACAGCATGGTCACCACATGTGCTTGTGCAGGGGTGGTGCCATGCTCCAGGACTGAGTACACTGCATGGCTCTGCAGGGGTTCAAGGCCTGGGCATGGGCAGGACCGGTCCCCAAGGCTCTAGGCCAGGTCCCCAGCCTCTTTCAACTCCTGGGGCCCAGGTGTCCCCAGGTGCTGCCAGCTGGAAGTCCTTTTAGGTCCCAAAAGGAGGAGGGGACAGGGGATAAGACTGGGTTCAGGTAGGTGGGGCCTCAGGCACCCGTAGGACAGAGATGTCCCCCAGAACCTTCCTAACTGTGGGAAGTCTCAGGGCTGGGTCTCCCCATTGTCACCCTACTCCTTGGTGGGGACTCTCATGGCTCCTGTGACAGCTCCCTTGTGCTTGTCCGGAGGCATCTGCTGCTGGTTGGGTCCCTGAGGGCTCCGACCCCAGCTGGCCCAGGACTCCACCTGCTGCCCCAGACCTGGAGCCAGCCTCCCACTTTGTTTTCCTTTGAATATCTAGAGTCCTTTCTTTTCAGCCCTACAAGCTGGCACTAGATCTGTCCCCATTCCTGGAGCACAGGGAAAGCACAGCACCCTCAATCCCGCCCTGCCCCCGGAGACTGGAGGTCCTGACTTTCAGACGCTCAGGCACCATGGGCTACGGGCACGTAAGCCCCTCAGGTAGTCTTCATGGGGCACCTGGGACCACAGTCAGGGTCCATCCTGGGGTCACAGCATCTGTGCAGTCACCTTGGGCTGCTGGAACAGACATTTTCCTCCCCAGTTCTGAGGATGCACAGAGACAGAGGCACAGAGAGAGACTGAGACAGAAAGAGACAGAGACACAGAGAAAGAGACAGAGAGAGATGAAGAGAAACAGTGCGAGGGAGCCCAGTGCCCCAGGGTTGCATGGGTCCGAGCCCTGCTCTCCTCACTGCCCCTGGTTTCATGTCCCTGCAGGCCTGGCTCCTATAGGCCCTCGGGCTCAGGCCTCAGCCCTGAGCCTGGCTGGGAGCTTGCAGTGGCCACCATGTCACACATGCCTTCCCCACCTCCCAGCTGTCTCCTCTCTGCCCTTCAGCAGGACAGCCCTACACCCCTGTCCCTGCTCTCACAGTGTCCCTGACCTGGGCTGCCCCACTCCAACCCTAGGTTACACCAGTGCTTCCCTGGTGCCACATAGTGGGGCTCACAAGCACACAGGTGCAGGGTGAGGTCACTGAAGCAGCAGACTCACAGGGGCCGGACAGCCCCAGCTCCATGCCAGGTGACACTTGTCCTCCACAGCAAGCCTTGGTCCTTGCTTCCAAGATGGAGGCCAAAAGCACCAGCTTGTCACAGCACAGGTCAGGAGAGGAAACTGCCTTGGACTGTGCAGCACTGCCTGACGTCAGGGCTGGAGACTCAGGAGGCCCCTCTGGCCCTCTCGGCCACTGGTTTCCAGCGTTATGGTTCATATCCAGGTGTCCTCCAAAGCCTCGCATGCTCAGGGGTGGGGCTTTTGGGAGGTGACTGGATCCTGGCCTGTGATGCTCATCAGTGGCTTAGTCCACTGATGAGTTTAACAGCTGCGGGTGATGTTAGGAGGTGGAGTCTGGTGGGGGAGCCAGGGCACGGGGCGTGGCCTGGGTCTCTCTCCCTTCCCCCAATTCCTGCCTAGCCTGCCATGGACCATTCCTCCTCCACCAGGCCCCTCTGCCAGGCTGCCCTGGACTAGAGCCGACAATGATTGACTGGAACCTCCGCATACTGTGAACCCAATAAACCTCTCCTCCTTAGAGTTGTGGGTGCCAGGTATTGTGTCCCAGTGACAAGAAAGTAACTAAGATTCTAGCTGTCCTCGGTGTCCACCTGGGGTCTGCTGGCTTCCCGCCAGTGTCCAGCTGTTGGTCTACAGAGGCTGTGGCCATGCCGTTGGTGTGTCCTCATCTCTCTCCTCCCTCCCTCTCTTCCCATTCTCCCTCTCCCCTTCTCTGCCCCCCCTCCTCTCCTCCTTCATACTTACCCCTGGTTTTGGATTCAATGTAGTCACCTATTTTTTAAATTCAACTTTACTGGGACATAAATTACATAAAATAAATCCACCCATCTTAAATGAGTTTTAGTCCACTTTTGCTCCTGTAACAGAATACTCTTTTGATTTGAAATGAACAGAAATATCTTTTCTCACAGTTCTGGGATCCGGGAAGTCCAAGGTCAAGTACAGCGTCTGTTCTACAGAGACCTGCCTGCCTCATCCTCCCATGGGTGCAGAGCCCGCAGGCCTGGGTTGGCTGAAACAGCCGTTAAACTTCAGCATAAGGTTAGATGGGACATTCACACTACAGCGTCATGTGGTCAAAAGGACTTTGGGAGGCCTGTTACCCCACAAGCTGTCAACATAACCACCCCACAGAACATCACTAGAACTGCCGGAGTCCCCACACTGAGGGCTGGGCAAAGGGGCGTGGCTCTCTGGCGTCTGCAAGGCTGAGGTTCCCACAGGCACCCTGGACACCATGGAGATGCCATTCCATAGAGCGTCCAAGGCCAGAGCATCCTGTTGAGCCCCCTCTTCTGGCCCTGCTGTGGGGCCCGGTCTGTCAGAGGCTCCCCTGGTGGCCCGGGTCCCCAAGGGGGAGTAGCCCCTGAGGACACGTGGTGGTGATGGAAGCTTGAGGAGGAACAGGTCTGGGCTCACCCATTAGCGCAGCAGAACCGTGGAGGCCCAAGGGTGCAGAACCAGAGGCCAAGACAGTGCTTCTATAGCGGCCGTGGGGACAGCAGACTCATGGTGTCACTGAGGGGAGCCAACGGCATCCCAGGGCCACCAAGGCTCTGAGTCTATGGATCTGGCCAGATGTCGGGAGGTTCAGGTGCAACAGCACCATGCAGTCTGCAGTGCAAATGGGGAGGCTGAGGTCCGGGAGCCCAAAACTAGAAACTGACCAGCGTCAGACTTGAATTTCACCGGGTCATGGCACAAATGCGCCAAGTTGGATAGGGCGTGGTCTCAGTGACTCAACCCTGGGAAGGAAGGGAGGCAAGGAGCAGGCGCCAGCTGCTGATGTTGGCGGGGACCAGGATCTTTCAGACCCCGGGGGAGGTGTAGCTCCTGTGCTCCAGTGGCCAAAACCAGACCAGGAGGCTGCTAGTGCTCAGGATGGTCATGGACCAAGCACACCAGCCCAGGCTGGTGGAGGAGTGTGTCACTGGCTGGTTTGGCCAGGGCACGGCTAGAATCACATCATGCACCAAGGAGGGTAAATCCTCAGCCCCAGCTCATGGAGCCAAAGAGCACTGTGGGAGTCAGGAAGATGTCAGGGACACAGCCATGGACTAGGAGGTTGAGGGTTGGGATGTGGCTTCCTGCAGGACCTAGATCTGGACTCGAGGGGGCTGGCTCCTTGCAGGGTCCCCTCTGCTGATCTGCTGTGCTGTGCTGTGCTGTGCTGTGTCTCCACATCCCCTGTGGCCGGCTGGCCCTGCCCTGTGCTCTGCCCTGCAGGGTGAGTGTGAAGGAAGTCACTGTCCCTGACCCACGCCCGTCACACAGCCAGTGTGTGGAGATGCCCGCTGAGCACAGCAAGAGCCTGACACCCACTCTCAGGCCCCAAATGTAGCCCAGGATCTGCTTGAGGAGGCCATGGTTTGGAGGACAGGGGCAGGGAGCGGTTAGCCCTGCAGGCCAACCTTGGAAGCCTCCAGCTGTTCACAGCCCTGCTGGGTCCTTGCCACACACACAGAGGGTTCCATCTTCCTGAGTGTGGACAGTAGGCCCAACTTCACTGACTGCGGGCATAGGTCAGCCTGGGCCTGCTCACCAGAAGTCACAATGAGCAGTGCCACTTCCAGACCCCTACTGGACACATGGCTGAGCAAGATGTCGCATTTGATGAGCTCTGCACTGTGTCAGGGGCTGCTTGTTACACAGCCCACCTCACCCACCCTGACCTCTTCACTATCCTGACACCAACAGAGATCTGTGAGTCCACTCCTGGGTCACAGGACAGGGCCCAGGACTGTGACTCAGGATGTTCAAGATGCCTCATTTTTAGGTCCCTTGGAAACAGTTAAAAGAAATACATGAGGGCATCTGCGGAAGAGGGGTGTGAGGGTGGTGCCTCGGTGCCCAGGGCCGACATTTCCCAGGGAGGAGCAGATCCAAGGTTCCCAGCTGGCTGGTGGAGAAGCAGGAGCAGAGGCTCCCCGCCCACCTCTGCCTGCTGCGGGCCGCCAGGCCCACCATGCTCTGTGCCCCAGGCCCCCGTGGTCTGTGTGTGCAGCCAGATGTCCTGATTAGATCCCCTCTTCGCCTAGCATGTCTATCACAGGGTATTATAGCAATCTTGTCCTCTTCTCTGCGTCTCCCACGGAGGAAGCCTGCTCCCCCGAAAGGCCTCCTGGTCTATTCACACACAATTTCCATACATCTTGAAAGATTAGCATTTTAACAGCTTTTTGGTACAGATACTGAGAGGCAGTTACATTTAACAGTGCATAAATCTAATACCCTCTGCACTCAATTTCCTCAGGCTACAGAATCAATTTGAGGCTGTCAGGATTTTATTCCAAAGTCTATTAACACCGGTCCTCTCCTTTTACCCATCCGGTCCTCTCCTTTTACCCATCCGGCAGCTCCCCCTTCCAGGAACTGGGTCCTGAAAAGGCAGCTCCCTGACACAAAGTAGCAGCCTTTTATCTCTTTACAAGTAAATCTAATTAGGCGTGAAGGAGACTGCTGGGGGAGCTGTGTCGACCCACTGGCTGGGCTCCTCTGCCCGCTGGTAAGGAGCTCCCATTAGCTTAACCGCAGCCAGCCCCTGCTCCCCGCACCCTTGGGAGGTTTCCTCAGGGAAGTTTCCACGACAGGAGAGGCGGTTAGAGGCACACGGCCATGTCTGGGGCATCTCATACAGGTCCACCCTAGGTCCACAGGTGCCTGTGAGTCAGGCGCCGCTGTCAGCCTATTGCATGGGTAGGGAGACAGGAGCAGAAAGCTTCAGCACTGTGCAGAGAGCAGCAGAGCAGGCACGTGGCAACCAGAGGCAATTTGGGCCCTGCCGCAGCCATCACCCTACCCTGAGGACACCCTGCCTTCGGTGGGGCTCCACTGTGGACAGCCACTGTGTCTACCTGGCCACATCTGTGGCTTTCTATGGGCAGCTGTAGACCCAGCACTTTTAGACCTGGCACTTCCTGATGATCATGCGGTGAGGACACGCTCCCAGCACGGCTCTGCCGATTGGCTCTCATCTCTGCTCTCCTCCCTCTGGACTCTGTGATTGGCTTATTATCTAAATTACTTTTCTCTAGTTACTAAGACAAAATACCTGACACTCAAAGCTAAAGGAAGAAAGGTTTCCTTAGCTCACAGTTTGTAGGGGTTTCAGTCCATAATCCTCTGGCTCTAGGGCAGGGTGACCGGGCAGACAGGCATTGCAGAGAACAGTCCATGGTGAGCAGAAGACAGCAGAAGGGGCAAGAGGGAACCAACATGTGACCTTAGCAGCTTCTTTCTGTCCCTTTTCATACTGTATCTAGGTTACTGGGGTTAGGGCAGTGCCCAGCCAACCAGTGGGCTGATCGAGAAATTACATACCCTTAATCCCAGTGTCACACACTCCAGTTGTAGCCAACTGTGAAAAAGCCCCACTCATGACCGCATGAGGTTTGAGGACATCTAGACGCAGCCGTGATGCTTGTGGCAGGTGCGTGATCCAAGCTGGACCAGTGACAGCGAGGGCTGGGCTTTGGTGGGGCTCCCTGGAGACAGGCGTGTGCTGCCTAAGGTGAGTAGGAGGAACTTGAATCTGCAGCTGCGTGTGTTCATGAGGCTACCTGAGATGTCATCGGGGAGAGCTCGGCTGAGAACACAGCCAGCCCTGAGTCGTGGGGTGAGAGGAAGGCAGGGAAATGGGAGAGACCAGGAGGCAGAGACAGGGCAGCGGGAAGGGCTGCACCCACAGCGATACCTGGGCTCCCGTGTAGCTCCTCCGTTGGTCTGAAAGGTCCCTCAGCCTGGGCTTCACGAGCAGCCTGTGGGAGGCGTTTCCTCACGTGCAGCCCAGGTGCAGGCCACAGACTCTGTCTCTGCGTAGTGCCAGGATCCAGCCCTGGCTGGCTGTGTTCTCCAGTGAGCGGCAGGCCTGTCCCTCTGGGACCTGTGTGTGGTCCTTGCCATGGGACAGGCAGGAGAAATGCTTTCCATGACATCGACATGGACCAGAAGCCCTTGGTGACAGCCTCTGAGAGGTCGGGTCAATGGGGTACAGAGGCCCTGACCCTCGCTGCAGCCCAGCAGGGACCTCCCGGGCAACTGGCACCTTTCTGAGACCCGTGGCCATAGCTCTGCCCACCCTGCAGAAGCCACTGTGTCCTCAGACCAGGACCCCGGCTCTGGCTGTTTGTGCAGTGGTGAATTCACAGCCTAGGAGCAGTGGGTGCGGGGGGCGGAGCTCTCTGCGGCCTCTAGAGTCTGATCCTCTCCTTTCTGTGTCTCCTCCCCTTCTCCCTATCTCTATTGCAGCCTCTATCTCTTTCTGTTCCTGTCTCTTTCAATTCCTGTCTCTCTGTCTCTCTTCCTCCCTGGCTGCCACGAGGCAGAGGTAGGACATGTGTCACCGCTTTCCTTTGCTGGTCTCACTGCTGCTCTTGCAGGTGCAGGCTCAGAGCTTTGTCACATGCATGTGGTGACCATGCCTGCAGGTCTCTTGGAACCCTTTGCCTTGATCTCCCATCTTGGGAAACAAAGGCATGGGGTGGGGTCCTTCTCCACCCCAATTTTCCTGTCCTGTGCTCAGTGTGTCAGAAATCCTGCCAGGTCCATTTCCAAGATAGCTGGGGTCCAACCCTGCAGCTGCTCTGCAGAGGGCGGGCGCAGAGCAGGCGATGATCTTTTCTGGGCCCAGGACCCCTCGCTGCTCCAGCCCTGGCCTGGGTGCAGCTGTGTGACTGCATCTGTGTCCGGTGATGCTCAGCAGTCAGGTGGGATGCAGAACTGGGCCTGGGTGGCAGGAGGAAGTGCCATCCCTGGCAGCTGGGCAGCCCACCGTGCCCTCCGGACTCTGGGCTCTGAAGTCACTTCATCGAGTGGGTAATTCACTGTGGATGTGACTGGGGACCTGTGGACCTGCACACCTGGCTCCAGAACCCAAGAGTGGGGTGGCATCTCGGCAGCCACTCCTCCCCTGAGTCCCACCCTTACCCCCACCTCCCAGCCCCAAACCCGGCTGGGCTTCCTGCAGGGGGCACAGGACCTGGGAGGACAGTGGAGCTGTGGGGGCCTGCGGTTGCTCTGCGCTGCCCTTGTCCGGCCACAGGGTTTGTTAGGCGCTGGCTTTGTGCAGCTCTGGTTCTGGCACAGAGGAGTGGCCCAAACGGCAAGCTAGGGTCCCCTGGCTCCTGGGGGGCAGGTGGACAGGGAACAACCACACCAGCGAGGACAGGGAGGACACAAGTGGAGGGCAGGAGGGGACACGAGGGCCCAGATCAGAGGGCAGGTCTGAGAGGGCATCGGGATGGGGGACTGGGGAGAGCAGGCTCAAGGAGGCACCTGGTGCGTGGTGGGGAGGAGGCCTGGATCCTCCAGTTCCTCAGGAAATCGAGGTAATTCCCAAGAGCACAGCGCCTGCTCCACTGGGCAGCAGCACTCAGAGGTCTTCCTCCATGGCCAAAGGCAGGATGAATTGTAAGTATTATTGTGGCGGGTGGACAGCTGCTGGTCAACCTGTAACACCCAGCTGAATTGAACCAGTGTGGTTCTGGGTGTGGATGGCCCACTAGGGACTGTTGTTATCATAAAAAGCAGACCTGAAGGGGCTGGGGATTTAGCTCAGTGGCATGAGCTCCTACCTGGCAAGCACAAGGTAGTGAGCTCGATCCCTGGGACCAAAAAAATTTTTAAAAAAGTAGACCTGGAGAGGAAGAAGGGGTGTTGTTGTTTCTGCTGGTGCTGTTAGTTTTCCAGGAGGAGCTTGGCACGCTACCTTCCTGGTATAACTTGGCTGTTCTCATTGTCGGAGGAGCTCAGGACCTCATTGTCACTGAGGATGGCTGCGGTACTTTTTATGGAAGCCCTGGTCCTTATTTTGAGCATCGCTTCCTGGCTCCAGTGCAGATCCTCAGTCTGTTGGCACAGACCCTTCACCCCACTGGCACAGACTTTGTAGCTTCCACTGCTGACCTCTGGGCCTTCCCAACACAGATCCATGAAACAGATGTGCATGAGTCATTGTTGTGAGCTCTAGGCCTCCAGCAAGACTTGTGCAGGACACTGACATGGTATCCAGGCCCTCAACCAGATTCTTTGGGTCTTCACTGTATGGATAGATTTCCCACAGTTTTTCATGTTTGACTGGAGTGACTATTATGAAATAATTCTATAAACTATGTGTCCTGTATTAAATTGTTTTCCCTGCAAATTGTGACTAAAATTATGTATCCCCAATTCCAATCCTAAACCCTAATTAGCCCCGCCCCCACCCCACCCCTTGAAGCCTCAGTTTTTCCATCTGCAGGCCTGCGAGTCCTCTGTGTGCACCCCCTCTTGGATCTGAACCCTGCTTCTGGCCGGGCCCTGAGCCTCACACAGAGAGGAGGAAAGACGCCTGATCCCCAGGAAGGTGGGGGCCCCCAGAGTGCAGAGTCTGCAGAGCTGCTTACGCTGTCCCCTGTCCTCAGATGGAGCTGGCTGGGGAGATCGGGAGGGGACAGTCACCCCGGGGCTGCCTGCAGCCTCCTCAAGTTCCCTCCCAGGCACCTCGTGGGGAGGCCAGGCCATGCCTATTAGTGTGCTGCACAGCCTGAGACGCAGGGACTGAGCGTCCCCTCAGAGTCTGCAGCACAGGATCAGGGACTGTGGACGTTCCTCAGGTCCCAAAGGTCAGAGGTAGAAGCTAGAAAGTCTGTGCCAGCAGACTGAAGATCTGCACTGGAGCCAGGAAGCGATGCTCAAAATAAGACCAGAGCTCCCCTGAAAAGTACCACAGCCATCCTCAGTGACATGACAGCAAGGTCCTGAGCTCCTCTGACAGTCCCTACCTCCTGACCCGTGCCAGCAGCAGGGCTGGAGCTGGGGACCCTGCACCACTGTCCTCCCACCTGCTGGACACAGGCTGTTCACCAGCCAGTTCTCAGCATGGTGTCAGTGTCCCTGTCCCCCAGTGCTGCAGGGAGCCCTGTGCCCTGTGCCTGTGGACTCTCAGCCAGGCTGGGGCAGGGGCTGCAGTTCTGTGCTGGGGACACTGGGGGCCAGCGCATGGTAAGAGTGACACCTAGTGGCAGAGGATATCTCTCTGAGTCTCTGGCAGGCCTTGGACAGCTCTGCTTGTCCCAGACCTGTTTCCGGGGTGGTGGGCACCTTTGCCTGGATGGAGGATGCAGCCCAAACCCCAGTATGCAGCTAGAACCTGTGCCCTGTGGGTCAAAGTGTGGGGTCCAGCACGGGTCCTATCCTCCTCTTCAGTTGTCCCCTGACAGTGACCAACAGCAGAGTGAGGGACTGGACCGTTCCCCTAGGTCCAGTGTCACTGGGCACAGATGGAGGACAGACAGAGATGGGCCTGGTGGCTTTCCAGGCGGGTGAGGGCCCCAGTAGTGCCTAAGGAAATGGGGTCACCCCTGCACCTTCATCTCAGTCTGTAACTCTGTGTCATCGCTGGTAACTTTGCAGCTGTCCACATTGAGGGACGTCTGGACACACCTGGTAGTGCTCCCACTGAACCAGGAGGGTGAGGATGCTGAAAGGGTTCTGGGTGGACAGGCCCTGAGTGGACAGGTCCTGGGTGGACAGGGGTGGCCTGGGAGAGCCAGGAGAGCTGCTGACATCACAGCAATCCCCATGGGCTGCTGATGGTGGGGCTGGACCCTGCAACCGCAGGGACAACCTGAACATGGCACCTAAGGGTGAGGTAGGCAGCAGGGGCCATGGACCCTAGGCCTGCAGGACCCCACATGCTCGCAAGATGGCAGTGGTGTCCGTAGTGAGGCCGGTATCCGGGAGGCCAGGAGGTTGGGAGTCCAGGGTGAGGAAGGCTGCCTTCCTTCCAGGCCAGCACCCCCAGACCCAGGATAATGCCTGAGATGCACCCTGATGTCCAGACTCTGGTCCTGGAGCACCATCCACACCAGCGGTACTCCTCCCTCTGACAATGCCAGGCTGGGGACAGTGGCTGCTCAGGTCACAGGCGCCTTGGAGAAATAGTTTAATTTTGCTCGTAACTAAAGGAGCTCCGTGGAGATCATGGAGCGTCACCGTAGAGGTGGAAATGATCTCGACGTGGATATTCTCTGGGATGGCAGTAGATTTGCCATGCACGTGTATGCCCCAGGGTGTGCACACCAGACTTGTGGGCACGTGGGTCTCAGCCCTGGACACGTGGCAGAACTATCCTGCAGTTCTCTTCCTTGGAGACAGATAGAGACTCAAAAGTGTCCAATGTCACTTTTTTTTTCAGTACTGAAGTTGAGTTCAGGGCCTGTGCAGACTAGGCAAATACTCTACCACTGAACAACCCCCCCCCCCGGCCCCTTGTTATTTTATTTTGAGACAAGGTCTTAATAAATTGCCCAGGCTGGCCTCAACTCAATCGTCCTGCCTCAGCCTCCTCAGCAGCTGGGATTACAGGTGTGGAACACCGTCGCCTGTTTGGGAACAGATACATGTAGGTTACACTATCGCTGCAAAGCAAACGCCCTGTTCCTACACCTTCCGCCCTCTGGGCTCAGGCACAGGGGCTGCTCAGGGTGGTTCTGACTGGGTCTTCCCAGGCTGCACCATCAGAAGGCCTAGGCAGGGGCAAAGTCTGCTTTCGTTCAACCATGGGCTGGCACAGAGTATGCCCTGACACTGCAGTGTGCTCCAGGATTTGCAGCCTGCCCCCCTTGGCCTGAGGGGAGACTGGGGCAGACTCCTCAGCAGGAGGGTCCTGGGGTGTCCTGAATGGCCAGCCCCGACACGTCCACAGGCTCTGACCCTGATACAGACCTGTGTGGACCAAGCCAGACGAATCTCCTCACCTCTCCCTTCCCTCCTCGTTAAGGGTAGCCACTTGTCTGCATGTCCAGGGTCCTTCCTGCAAATACTGACCAACATGGGTTCAGTTTGACTGCCCCGTTTATGCCATGAAGTTACCCAGGGTGCTCCATTCAGCTGTCTCTTTCCACAGAGCTCGTCTTACATTTTGTGCACATCCAGCTCCTGGACTGACCCTGGCCTGTGGCCAGCATGCTCACCTATCAGGGCTCGTGTCACAGGTCACAGGGTGGACGCGGATCTGCTTCTGTAGAGGATCAGGCTCTGACCACCCGGCTCTGGAGGGGGGTCAAGGCCAGGTTCCCAGGAAAGTGTGACGCCAGTGGCCTTTCATCACTGTGATTCCTTGAGGTGACCCTGGTTGTGCCTGGCTGGCCCCAAACACAGAGCAGCCCTCCCTCAGGACCGGGCCTGTGGACAGGACCAAGCCAGGAACAAATCCACGTGCTTGGACCTTAAGTCCTACACGGGCCAGGTGTCAGGCACTGCTGGGTCCTTGGCTGGGAACAACCAGGCTGGAGCCAAGGTGCTGGGCACATGGTGGGCAGAGCCCAGCCTCATGGCCTCAGTGCCCAACCCTGCTTTCTCTGTCATCAGCTCCTCCTCGAGGCTGGCTGGGGTCTCTGAGTCCTGTGGAACATGATCTCCAGAGTGATGGTCCCATTGCCCTTGTGCAAGAACACACCTCTGGGTGACTCTGGGTGGGCAGCAGGCTGTAGTCTCTTCCCCTGGGACCCTGTGCCCACGTGCACCTAGCATGGATTTGAGGCCCCTGGCTTCACTGTTCCTTAGGATTGTGGCTCAAGGAGGTCAGCTGGGTCCTTCTCAGGGGACAGGGGCCCCTCAGGCCCACAGGATGGGAAGTGGCATGCAGCCTTCGTGCTTGGGCTCAGGAAGGCCCCAGATTGGAGAATGCACCCTGCTTTCTGCAGCTTGGAGAGGTGCACCCATTGCTAGGTACCCAGAGAGGACCCAGAGCTGGTGCCCAGACTGCTGCCACACCTGGGTGCCATGCTGGGCAGAGGAAGGTAGCTGCCACCAGTTTCCTCCCTGACTTCAGGCTCTGTCAGTCAACACCTCGACCTGTCTCAGGGTGATAAAGTCTACGGCTCCCCAGGCCCTGCGTCTACCTGCAGCTTTGCAGTGACCCAGGGGTGGGTGCACAGCATTTCCCAGGAACTGAGCCACAGTCACTGATGCCTGGCCCAGAGGTCACCTCACCATGATGGGGATGTCCTGGTCACTTCTCTCTGGCAGCCCCGGGTCCCAGGCCCTGTACGAATCTGTGGATGCCCAGGTAGTGGGTAATGCATGTTTTGGTTAAGGTCACAGAGACTATAGCCCAGGCCACCAGCCCAGCCCTCGGGGTGTCATTTGTGGCATAGGGCCTCCCCACCACCCCCATGTGGAGTTGGGGGTTTAAAATGTCATCATTATGAGTCAATTTCCAAATTGTAGCTTTTTCTGTTGAACTTTGGGGGCAGGATATTTTGTGTTTCCATCAATGCTGCTTTCAAGACCCTTGAGAAGCTGAGCCAGGACCTCACTGGCTTTGCACCTGGGACCTGTGCCCCATCCCTGAGATCCAAGGGTCCCCAGAAACCTCGCTTTGCTCCTCTGATGCTGCTGCCCAGCATCCTCCTGTTGGCCAACTTTTTCTTCTCCAGTGGCTTCCTGGTTTCCCTTGGCTCTTTGGAACCTGTCAGCAAACTCACTGGCTTCACCTTGCAGGTCAGGTCCTGCCCATCCTGGGCTTCGAGACCAGGTCATTCAAGGCTCCACAGTGGCCATGGCCTCTGCCCTACACTGTTCCTGGACTTGCAGACGTTGAGGACCCCAACCTCCAGCTCCCGGGAGAACCCACTTGTTGTCCGAGAAGAAGATGCTGCCAATGCCCCCTGAATTTACCAGGCACATCCCAGTGTGTAGGGCAGAGCGTCGGACCTTCCTCTAAACCTAATTTCCTTTGTTGACTGCTGGCCAAGCAGTAAAACACAGAAGTAAATCTCCCGTAATCCCCCAAAGGCGAGGCAGCCCACGTGCTCAGTGTCCACAGCGCTCTCCAGCCCATGTTCCCTGCAGAGATGAATGGGGGTCAACACGGCTGCTCAGGCTGCAGTGTGGAGTGAAGAGGGCACATCTGGCCCTTCCTGGGCCCCTGAGGCTCTGGTGGCCAGACCAGGGCATCTCCCTGTGACATTGGCCTGATGGGACCCTCCCCAGAGGTCATTCCACTTGGTAGTCCATGTCCTCCCCTCGCCAGGCTGATTTCTCTTGCATCATTCCCCCCACCTCCCCAACTGCTATGCAAATGTAGGCTCCACAGTGACAAAGTTTGCCTGCTCAGGCCCTGTGTTGGAGAACAGCATTGCTGGAACTATTCTGTAAGCATCTGCGGGATGGGTGAGTGGGGGATGGTGAGTGAGTGGCTAGGTGGATGGATGGGTGGTGGATGAATGATACGTGGTGGCTGGATAGGTCGGTGGGCAGATGGATAGATGGATGGGTGGATGGATAAATGGATGGGTGAATGGATAGATGGATGGGTGGATGGATAGACAGATGGGCGGATGGACAGATAGGTGGGCGGATGGCAGATGGATAGTGAATGAATGATAGATGGTGGCTGGGTTGATGGATGGGGGGATGGAGAGTGGGTGCTGAATGGTAGATGAATAGTGGGTGAATGATGGGTGACCCATGGACCTGCCCTTGTTCTGAGCTAATATGGCATGAATTCACATGAGCTACTTTTTTTCTCCTGTTGAAGGCATGAAGTCATGGCTGGGGAAGCTTTCAGGTGCACAGTGTGCCAGAGGCTCAGCAGCAGGGCCCCGCCAGGGACCCTGGGGCACATGGGGAGCACAGCCTTCCACAGGGACACAGCTCTCAGCAGCACCAGCCTGCAGTCTCACTGGCCACAAGAGGGCTGCAGGTGGACACTTCTTGCCCATCCCCAATGTGGGTGAGTCCACCCTCCTGGGAGACCAGGCCAGAGTGGAGGGACCAGGGCTCAAACCAACACAGACGAACCTGCACAACCCAGAGGCTAGATGGGCAGAGTGGCGTTCAGCAGCTGGGCTGGGCATGCCCTCCATAGTCACCTGCTGAACTCTGCTTCGGGAGTGACCCTGGTGTGGGCATGGGTAGTGTGGCTACCACCGTGGGTACAGAGGCTGGAGGAGGTGGGGGGCGTCCCAGCTCATCTGGCGGGAACTTTCCAGCACAGGTGACAATGAGGCCATGGTTGGAGCTGGAGTCATCAGCCTGGGTGACGGGGAGGACATGCAGCCCAGCCACTCCGTGTCAGGCCTGTGGCCTGGTGCCCCCAAGGGAAGGCTCCCATGGTTCTGAGTCATTGAGGTTACGGGGATTGGTTAGGGTTAGGCTCAGGGTGACAGGACACAGCAGTGCCCCTGTCACTCCGTGTCATCTGTGCTGCTCCCAGCTTGGGTGTAGGGCAGCTCCCCTTGAGATCACACACCATGTCCTGAACTAGTGCGTTCATCTGTCACCCTGGACCCGGTGACAGGCAGGGACAGGCTGTGGGGACATCAGAACCATGCAGGACTGGCTGGGGTCCCCTGGAGAACAGTCTGCAGTGCCAGTGCATCTTCCTGTCCCGGATTTTTATGATGGTGCCCTGTTGGCAGGGCAACGTGCTGTGACACCTGGTACCTGGCACTGCCTGTGGACTTCCCAACTCTGGGCTCCCACCCAAAGTGGCCAGCAGTGCCCATATTAGGGGAGAATGCCCCTCAGGAGACTGCAGAGGGGACTGCCCAGTGGTCAGAAGTGCTGCTGGGTTTGAACCTGGATCCTGATCCCGAGGTTCCACACAGAGCTCCCAGGCTGTGTGCCGGAACTCACCACCTTCTCCGGTCCTTACCAGGCTGTGGCTGGCTGTGGATGTCCCATGGCTCGATGGCTGTCCCCAGCCTCAGAGCTGGCCACAGCATGCATGAGGCCGGGGCCTTCGCTGTATGCAACGGTCCCCATGCAGCCTGCTGGTGTCTGATGTTGGGTGCTATGGGCAGCTCCAGTCATGACAGCCCTGGACGCGATCTCGAGGCCCCAAGGGCCCAGAGAATGGTGGAAAGTAGAAGAAGCCTGGCCTAAGAGCCCGAGAGTCGTCGTGCTTTGGAGACACCACAGCAACCCTGCGCTGCCGTGAGACAGGGTAGAGGAGCAGCAGTGCCCGTTGTCCGTTCGTTTGCATGGATTAATTCTGGGACACAGTCGGGCTCCTGTGGCATGGAGAACCCGAGTTCCAATCTCTACATCTCAGAAGTGTTTCCGAGTGTCCCCCCCTACTCCAAAGTGACCATGTCACTGCCCTGAGGAGCAGAGAGCAGAGTGGAATGCACAACAGTGACCACAGCCAGGGAGCTGTGGACACGCGGCGACACTGCACAGCACTCAGCTCCTCTGTCGCCTTCAGATGGACCGCCCCAGGCTGAGCACTCACGAGGCCGAGGAAGCAGCAGTGTCCTAAGGAGGCGCAGGGAGTAGAGGCTGGGGCTCGGTCCCAGCCCAGGAGCAGGCCCAGCCCAGGAGCAGGCCCAGCCCAGGAGCAGGCCCAGCCCGGAAGCTGCCATTGTCCCACAGGTCCTGTCCAGCTGAAGGCTGAAGGTGGGGCTGAGGAAGGAGACCACGCTATAAACACAGCAGAGCCAGCGTGAGTACAGAGGGCCCTCTACTGAGGCAGCCCCTGCCTGGCCACCCTACCCCTGCTGCCCCGTCCAGACCAGATCCGGCATCCTGAGATTAAAGCAGTGAGACAGGGCGCAGGGCAGGCGTAGGACACTGCCACCCACAGCTCAAGCCTGGGACACAGGAAAGCAACCAAGGATGTGTGCAGACCCGGTGGAATCCCTGGCTCGATTCTGAGAAATTCTCCTGGGATCTTCGTTGGCCAACTTTTTTTGCCTTTTGGTGCTTCGGCGTGAAAGCGCTGCCCTTGTTGGCTCTCGTCAGTGTAGGAAGCAGAGGGGACCTGCTGCAGCCACGAGGATGACATTCGGGATGGAAAACATGCCAAGAGCTGCGGAAGACAGTACTTCCGGGGCTCTGGGCCAATGTGTCCTGCAGGGACGGTGTCCTTGCAAGGGTCACAGCTAAGCCCAAGCCGTCACACCCCTCACTGATCACCTGGCCTCCAGGTGCTGCGCTGGCCTACGTTGCTTGTGCATGGCCAGCTGTTTTCCCATCAGCTGCAAGTGACAGAGGAACCGAGGAACAGCAGGATGGAGAAAGGGTCAGTGTCCACCCTGCAGGCAGAGGCTGGCCCAGGTACCTTGCAGTGGCAAGGATTTGGCTCTCCTGGGGCTCAGCACTGATGTCAGGGGGAGACATCTGCTTCCATCTGCACGGTGGGGAGCAGTGCTGCCGACCAGGACCCGGCCTTGAGTGCTGTCTGCCGGCTAAGAGACATGGCCGCTCAGCCTGTCCCTTGGACTTCAGAAGTGGCTGTCTGAAGTCAGGTCCTCCAGGTGGTGCACACCAGCCATCCTGCTGCACTGTGTGACCCCGCTGGCACCTGCATTCTGGGACAGACAGGTGCTTCCCAGCAGGTGAAGCCTGGGTCATTGTCTGACGCAGGTGTGAGCCTGAGAGATGAAAACCAGCGCTGCGTGGAAACTTCTGTGCAGCGTCCCCAGCACCCTGCACATGGCGCCAATGGATGGCCCAGCAGGGCATGGTTTGTCCGCAAGGTGGCGTCCTCCTCAGCTAAGAAAGGAAACAAAGCTCTGATGTCGCCCAACGTGGATGAGCCTGGAAAAACAGTGCCAGGCACAAATGGCCACGTGGTGCACAACTCTGTCTCTGAGCAATTTCCAGAGCCCGCAAGAGCCCGGACAGGAAGTGGATGAGGGGCCCCGGGCTGGACACGCCGTCATGGGGCAGGACAGCCATGAGATTGCTGCTCCCTCTGGGGAGCCGCGTCTTCGCAAATGGCTGGGCTGGAGTTGCACGCCCCGAGAGTGCCCCGAAAGCTGCAGAACTGTGTGCTTTGAGGCCACGTGGGTCACAGGCAGAACTGCTGTGGTGGTCACAATCCGAGCCACACAGGCAGAGGGTCCACCACCCTGAGGTGCCGTGAGCCGCAGTGCCGCAGAGCTCAGCGAGCCCTGGGCTCCTTCCTGCCTGCAGCAGTGCAGGCGTGGGTGTGGGCGCCGCAAAAGGGGCTGGTGTGGGGATGCAGAGCGGCTCCTGCTGACAGAGGGAAGGGCTGGACTGGGCACCTCATGTGCTGACACCCGGGCCACGTGGGAGACCCAGGCAGAGCCCCACACAGCCAAGACATCCTGCCTGGCCTGGACACAGCCCAGGGTCCATGGTGCTGCGAACGTTCCTTGGAGCCTCATCTTGATCCCACTTACCTTCTTCCCTAGGGAGGGTCGGAGCACCTGGTGTTGGCAGCCCCTCTGACATAAGGACACATGGGGCCCATGGTGGCTGTGTGATGCCTCTGAGTCTGTTTGCAAATCGAATTTGGCCTGTGATGCCCAGGGAGGGACCCAGGAGCCCAGGAAATGACAGAATCTAACCAGTATTAGTAAGTCCCAAATTCTTTGGTCTATGTCCCCCGAAATCCATGAGAGGTAGAAACGCTTGTCAAATGGACACAGCAGGAAAACAACCCCAGCACCCCTGGAGGAACTGTCCCCACTGCCGGGTTCTCAGTTTCATAGCACGAGAGGTCCCTGTAGGGGGACAGGTCCCTGGAGAGGCCAGATTGCTGGCCAGGCCCGGCTGTGTCCATCGCCTGCCCTGCCACAGGCCCCAGCGGATCCTAAGGTGCTAAGAAGATGTGTGAGCTCCATGTACGCACTTGTCATTTATTTGGGTCGCTGTCTTCTGGACACAGTTCTAGCGAGGCCTGCTGGTCCCTGGAGTGCACTACCCCGGCGTCTGCTGATGGCAGTCCGCTGATGGACTGTCTGTCCTGCTGCCTGCAGCAGCTCTTGTTCATCCTGGGTCAAGCATCTCGAGGCCCGAGGCCCTGGTGGCCCCGAGTGCGTGGTGATTATGGTGGACTCGGGGATTCTTCCTGCTCTGAGGGTTGGCTCTGAGACTCGCTCCTCTCTTCCCTGGGTCCTTCCCTTTCAAGGGCCTCCTGGGACAGGTTCAGGCTACCATCTTCCCTGTGTCCCCTGGCTCTGTGTTCCCAGACACTTCCTGGTCACTTGTGCTCGGGCAGGGCCTGTGGCCGGCTCTAGGGATGGGCTGGGTGGATGTGGCTGTGGTATCTTTGGGCCAGAGTCCTAGTTGCCTGTGGGGGTGACATGGCTCTTGCTGCATCCTGGAGTGAGGACAGTGAGCACAGGAACCAGCCTGACACTCCAGCTTCCTGGGCCAGCTTCCCTCTGCAGCCTGTACCCCAGCTTCAGAGAGGGCGAATGTCCCAGATTCAGAGGATGGAAGGCAGGATTCCGCAGGCCGTGGATGATCAGCTGAGGCCATCAGGCGGGAGCCTCAGCATAGAGAATGGAGAGAACGGTGAGGACTCACCTGGCACCTGGCACAGCCCTGTCCTCCATGGCACCCGTCAGTGTGGGCACTGCTCACCGGCCATGTGCTGGCCATGTCTGCGCCCTCCTCACTTCAGGGAGCGAATAACCCCCAGCCCAGCTGGCCTCTGCCACACAGGCAGGTGACGTGCAGGGCTTGTCCTCAAACTGTGCTTGACCTCAAGGACAGGGAAGCAGGTTCAGGGCTGCAGTGAGACTGCATCAGGCCTAGGGGTGGGCAGGACCCTCCAGCCCCTTCCTGCAGGTGCCAAAGTACCCTGCCCCCCAGAGGCCCAGGCGTGCGGTGGCTCCAGCCCTCTGGTCCCCTCTGAGCCCCTCTTCCCCTGCCCCCATTGGCCTCCTGGACCCTGGAAGCTCCCCACACCTCCAACCCCTTATCTGTCCACACACCTGTCCCCCTCTGTGCACTCTGGCCCTAGGGCCCGTGAGGCCCAGAAGCAGTTATCAGCGGCCAGAGCTGCTTCAAGAGAGGCTGCAGTCTATTAAAATTTAAAGAGATTTAACCTAATAAGACAAGAAGGGGAAGGAATTTAATTTCATGATAAAAAAAAGTAATCAGATCTCAGCCTGTAGACCGAGAGCAGCTGCCCTAGTGGCTGATTGCCCCATACGTCAGCGCGCAGTCCATCACAAAGCAATTAACCTGCAGCTGGCTCTGCCACCAGCCGGTCCCTGACCCCAGCCACTCTGGCACTCGTGGCCACTTAGGGTGGAGGCAGAACTCAGGAACAGCTTTCACGTAGAGCCGTGGAGTGCAGTGCTCCTCCTGGGCTGGGACACCCTGTCATCCCCAGCTCCGTGGGCTCCAGGAAGTCTCCTTCGGAGGTGTGGTGTGACGTGGCTGCAGCGGCACTGTTCCTGCAGGCTCAGCCAATGTGTGGCTGTGGCTTTGCCTCCAGCTTCCCGGTGAGGCGTCTGCCACCCTCCCGTCTGCTTGAGGCATCTCACAACGGTGGGGCAGCGGTACGGGCCAGGCACGAAGATGTGGAGGTGCGTGCTTTCACCTGCACTGGGCCGGCCCTGGGTGGCACCAGTGCCACGGTGCCCTCACTCAAAGTCCTGCAACGCCTCGCTCTGTGCATGGAGCCCAGCCTGGGACCCCATCTCTGTGCATGCTCAGCCCACCGGGCTTCCTGGGTGGCCCCTTCGGGGCTGTCCCGGTGGTGAGCCCACTGTGCCCCATGAGCTTAGGACGTGCCAGCCCCATCCAGTGGCTTAAATTTGTGTTTAAATTTCTTTTTCTGAGAAGTCATGAGGGGCTTTCTCTAGCCTGAGAACAAGTTACCCACTGCCCCATCCTTTCTGCCTCTGCACGGGTCTCCATCTGACCTTGGCCCCTCTCGGGGCTGGAGGGACAAGCTGGCCCTGGTATGCTGGGCCTGTGGCACCATGACCAGGGGATCCTCTGTCTCCAGCCGGGGAAGCAGGGCGCAGGCAGATGGTGCATTTGGGGTAGCACATGTTGCTGCATGCCTACTGCACGGAGTATTCATTCCCGTCTTCCCCATTTCTTACAAAATCTGTTACTCATGTTTTCCTGCAGGTGGCTGTGGCCATGTGACTGATTGTATTTTGTAGGGTTTATAGCAAAGTTCCTTTCCAGAGTATGTTCTGTTCTGTCCTTCCCCTGCCTTTTCCTCCCTCTTCCTAATGTATAGCTTAATGGTGGGGGCAGCAGCATCTTGTCACCATGAGGACACCAGAGACATCCTGTGGGGGAGGGCTCTGCTGGGCCTTCTGTGTGTGCTGGGGACCTGGCTGAGCCAGGGGCAGTGCTGACCTTCACTCGCAGGGGACTGGGGTGGCTGGGTCCTGCTGCCAGGACCACTAACCACAGCTGCCTCTGCTGCCCCCCCCCACCCCACAGGGTCTCCCAGGCCTCCTCCGGGGTCCCGTGTAGGCTCAGGAGTGGCCTCGGAGGCGTCTGCCAGAATGATGGCTCCTGCTTTAATGGAATGGGGAAACATGCTCCATTCAAGTGGCGCTGGTGTTATTTGGTGTTGAATTTCAAGTAAAATAAAAATTAAAATTCCCAGCGCTGGCTCATCTGCAATCATGACTTGTCCCTGTTGGCCTCAGAGCAAGGCTCGTGTTCACAGAGAGGCCATGCCGACGGGTCCAGAAATGCAACCGTAGTTACAACTCCATGAGTCAATCAGCTGTGGCTCCTGTGTACCCGCTCTGAACACGGATGCTGCATGGACCATGGGTGCCTTGCACAGGTGTGCGTGTGTGCTGCACAGGTGCATGTCCACGAGCCTGTGTGTGCTTGGGTGTGTGTGTGATGCCCAGGTGTGTGTCCATGAGCCCATGTGTGCATGTGTGTATATCCATGACCCTGTGTATGTAGGGATGTGCACATGTGTGTGTTGCATGTGTGTATCCACAAGATTCTGCATGTGCGTGTGCTACACAGGTGTGTGTATCCAACAGCCTGAGTGTGAGTTCGTGTGTACATTTATGCATATGTGACATATAAGTGCGTTGGTGTGTGCTTATGTACATGCATATGTTTGCCTGTGCACACAGTGTACATGCACTGACTGGAACATTCCCTGGCCTTGCCTGCACAGGTCATTATAAACCCCAGAACTGTCCCTCAGCTGAGTGTCGCTCTGGGCCTCACCTTGTCCCTGCTGGCTGGAGATAGTGAGCTGGGTGCTGGGAGTCAGGAAAGCCCCGTCCCCCAGCCTATGCTGATCCCTGCCATTTGGGACAGGGTCAGTGGCCAGTAAGAGCCCGGCTTGGCCTGGGTGTGCAGGGCAGGAAGGCCTCTTGGGACAATTGGGTCATCTGACCCCCTGTGCTGTTGTGACACCCCCTGCCCCCACCCTGGCAGGGCAGCCCCTCCTGCCCTTGAACCTTTGAGGCTGTGGCAAGTCCAGGGACCCGGGTTGGTGCAGAAGGGACCAATGTGGACCATTGCCTGGGTAACCTGACCCCAGCTTTGTGCAGGCCCTGGCAGCAGCTCAGGGACAGATGGCCCCTGTGATTCTCCTGGAAGGAGCCAATCCTGGGCTCAGCTACCTGTGTGGGTAACAAGAGAAAAGCAGGGACACAAACCTGGTGCTCACAAGTTAATGGGGGAGAGGTTTATCGGGCTCACAGTTCGTAGAGGCTTCAGTCAGTGGTCAGCTGGCTCCAAGGCAGGGCAGCGTGGTGGAGGGCTGAGGCGGCGGCGGCAGCGGAGGAGCAGTCCATGGCAGGGCAGGCAGGCAGGAAGTAGCCAGGAGAGTCTGCCAGGGCTTTAGGGACACTGTCCTCACTAGAAAGGAACAAGGGACAGAAGAGAGGGCTGTGGGAATGTGAAGGTCCGGGACAGGGTGCTCCATGGAGACCCCACTCAGCCCAGAGGCAAAGCATATCCTCCAGCAAGGTGCTTTGACCTATTCAGGTGACACTGCCAATGGCACCCACTGGGGACGTCGCCACCTCTCTCTGTCCCCAGGAGCTGCTCCTGCCAGGTGATGCTCAGGCCCTCCAGGGGCAGTGTGGAGTGGTGGCTTTCAGATGCGACTGGTGGCCTTCCCAGACACCTGCAGATCCCTCCGCATCCAAAGCAACTCCTGCCATCAAGGCTGAGGGACTGGGCTTGTGCCTGGGCTGGTACATCCTCGACATTCCCTCTGGACAATGGCAGAGTCCCTACTGGGCTCGCCTGTTTGTGCTGGCTTTGAGGTGCCGCCAGTCCAGCTTCCACCTCATTTGCCACAGGACGAAGGTTGGGCCAGACTAGAGGTTGCAAAGTAACTCTTAACACTGAATGTGAGCTGAACAGTTTGGGTGCTGTGTTGCAGTGAGATGCAGGCCAGCTGCCTGGAGGGAGGGACGTGTGCCTCATGGTGTGTGGCAGTTCCTGCTGCTCCTCGCTGTCCCTGCCTCCAGTCTGGATGCAGGTGGACACACTTGTTTCCCAGCCTGCTGCCTCCCTCACCTGCCCATCTGTCTATTGGACACCTGCTGCGTGCAGCCACCATGCCAGGGCCTCCAGAGTAGCACAGTGCCCTTGGAGTCAGCCTGGCCTCTCAGCCTGCTGGCACATGGGTGCAAGGCTGTGGCTCCATCCCTGTTAGAGCCCCTGAGGCCCAGGACTGAAGCTCCCCTCACCTTGTCTTCCCTCTGTCCTCTGTGGTCGCAGTCAGGCATCCAAGATGGTGGCCTGCACTGGGTAGCTGGGACCAGGGTGTCACCATGTGATGGCTTGGGTGCTACTGGCACATGCTCTTGAAAACTGAGTGTGCTTGGGGTTGATCAGGTCAGAGGAGGCCAGTGCTGCTGCCCTGTCACTGTGCCTGGCTTCCTGGGATGAGCTCCATTCCCATCAGTCTGTGTGCCAGGAGAGGTAACATCATCCCTGAGCCCACAGGGATCGTGTGGCCATGGCAGGCCAGTCAGAGCATCGTGTGCCTCTGGCCATATGATTTGCTCAGAGAAGGCCACTCTGAGCCAATCAGGTATAGTCAGTCGGCACGTGCTCACTGACAGCATCAAGGGCGCAGAGCTGTTAGGCCGAAGCCTGGGTTTGCTGCCACCATGGTGGGTGAGCAGGAGGGAGAGCGGCCAGGGAGAAGTGGGCTCTCAGAAAACAGCCAGGAGAGAGGCTTCCGCTTGGCGAGGCTAGCTGAGTCCCAGATGGTGATATGTTGCAGCTCACGCCACCCCTAAGCTGTTGGTCAGGAAAGCCACTCTCAGCTGAGGTGTCTGTCACTTGCAGTGACCAGAGGAGCCCTGCCTGGTGCCTCTGTCACCTTAACACAAACAGCTGAGCTTTGGGGAAGGGAGCCTGATGGCAGAGCCCAGCCAGCCCACAGTCAGGCCCCCGCTGTGCTGGGCTGTCTCTGCCTGAAGCCTCTGGGAGCCAGGCTCACCGCTGAGGGGGACACGGGAGCTTGGGCATCTGCATCCTAGACTCCTTGCACTGTGAGCCCAGGTCACAGCTGTGTCTTGCAGTTGCCATTGCAGAGCTGGCCTCAGAGCCCCGAGGTCACGGTTCCTGTGAGCTGCTCCAGCTGGGAAGCTGTTGGGAGCTGCTGAGCTGATCATGGTTCACACGTGTGGAGCTGAACATGCAAGTGCCCAAACAGGAGCGCCCCAGGGACACAGGGCACCTGAGAAACGCCCTGAGGACACGGGTGCTGGAGGGGACAGGTGTTCCAGCCCCAAGACATGGGGCAAAAGAAGCAAGCTGGCTCGGCACAGGGACTCGGGGTGACGAGTATGTAAATAAACGTGTTGCAGTGGCTGAGCAGCCTCTTCCTCCCACCCGGAGAAGGGCTCCACCTGACGCCGGCTTCGTCTCCGTCTTTATTTTCTTCATCCTCTCGTCATTCTTCCCCACGGGAACTTAGCTCTCGTGGACACCAACCACAGGGACCAAGCCTGGAGCTTGCATTATTGCAGGGCTCCTGGGCCCAGCAGGGACTGGGATAAACAGATGGGCAGAGACCACCCAAAGGTTCCTTTTTGCCAAATTAAGGGGAGGTGAGGCCAAGCCTACCTGCTGGGCCTCAGGTCTGAGGCACTGGTACCGGCCTGGTCCTGTGCTCTGTCTTCTCCAACGATGGGCGGAGGCCTGGCTCAGGTCCATCCGCTCCAGCAGGATTCCAGCCAGGCAAGGGGCAGCCTTTCCCCCATGGCCCGGCTACCCCAGGGCGTCGCTGGGGGCAGGAAGCCTGGCTTCCTCCTGCCCATTGCTGCCGACTTGGAGCTCCTCATTTGGGCTGAAGTCAAGCCTTTGGGCTCCATGGCACGTATCAGGCCAGGGTGCTGCGGCCAAGGCCTGGGTGCAGGGCTGTCTGCTAGGTACTGTGGACTGTGTGCCAATGCCGAGTCAAAGGCTACATGTCATATGGGATTGTGCTCGACTGCATGAAACAGGAACCTGACTATAACACCTTGAGCTAAAGATGGGCAGACAGACTCAAATGCTGCAGAGAAGGCTTAGACTGGCTTCTTGTGCCACCATCTGAGCTGGCCATTGTTTGACCTAGTGGCTGAAAAATGGCTGCTGCACCTCCAACCATAAGATCCACATTCAAAGCAGAAAGGAGAGTAGGGCAACACCTAAGTAGAAAAGTGCATTTTTCCCAAAATACCCATACTTTTACCTCTTTGGCCCTAACGTTTAGCCTCACTTTGAGGGCATCAGGGAAGTGGCACATTCTAAAACTCCCACATCCACCTCAAGCCCAGTTGGGAGAGGTACTGTGGTGGCAGCGATGGCTGTGAGTGGGCAGCATGTCAGGGAGGGACAGCTCAGCCTGGACAACCAGGGCCAGGACATTTCTGGGGCTGCAAGGGGAGGGACAGTGGTCAGCAAGTCAAAATGGGCATTTTGGGTTTATTTAAAAGGAAAACATCATTTTTAGGGAGGTTAGGTTTTCAGAAAACTGGGCAGCGAGCAGAGATGGTGCAGCCCCGTTAGCCCCACCCACCGGCAGGCGAGCATGAGGGGCCCTGTCCCACACGGCGCCTGAGTCTCCTGGGTACCGGCACTGCTGACGCACCTGCTGCCCTGGTGGGCAGGGATCCTGGCCCTGAGACCTGCGGGGTGCCTGATCAGCCATCAAAGAAGCCTCAGAGGGTGATGCTGCCACTACTGCTTCACAGAAGAGAAACCTAAGTCTCAGGGGACCCGCACCCCGGCTCTGAGAGCCAGGGCACTGGCCAGTGCAATGCGGGGCCCAAGCACCCCCATCCTCAGGGGGAGCCCCCTGCCCGCTGGACGTACGCCTGTTGTGTTCGAGGCACCGACAGCAGATTCACGCTTGGGCTGACGAAGCGCCCACAGCGCTGCCCATGATCGAGCACACCCACAGTGCACAGGTAAGGCTGGCAGGGCTGGACCTGCGGCTGCTGCCTGAGGACCGACAGTAATCTGCCCTCGTCATCATGCCCTATGTTCCCCTTTTAGTAGGGACATTGCAACATCAGATTAAGGCCACCTGGTGGCTTCACGAGGGCACCTTGGGGTGCTGGGTGGGACCAGCACCTCTGGGGGAACAGGCTGAGCCCGGAGCACACTCTTCCCACGGGTTCTCCTTATGAGGCAGCCACCAAGGCAGCTGCTGTGGAACCCCAGGTGCAGAGGGAGGGCCGTGATGTGGCCTCTGTGGGCAGGCGTGCAGGGGCGCCCACGCTGCATGGCCCTCTCGAGACAGAGGCCCAAGGGTGAGCTTCTGGCACTTAGGAGTCCCGTCTATTGTCTTCTCATGTTTGCTTTCTTGTGGTACTGAGGATTGAGCCCTGGCTTCTCACTGAGATGCACTCCTACTGTCTGTTGCCACCTTTACTACACTTATTTTAAGACAATCTGGAGAAGTCACTGAGTTCCCAGGACCAGGCTGGACTTGGTGACCCTCCTGCCTCAGCCTCCTTCAGTGAAGTGATTGCAGATGTGCACACCCTCACCCCGAGCTGTTGTCCTGACAGTGCAGCCCCCATGAGGGTACAATTGAGCCAGGAGTGGAGGCCCCAGTGTGGACTGCAGAATCCACAGCTCCCATTCTGCGCCATCTCAGGTTTGACCTCACAAAGTGCCCCAGTCCCCAGGAGTCTCTTGGGGGCCTGGGGTGGACCAGTGTGGGCAGCAGGGCATCTCCTTTGCATGTCCCCAGCCCAGGGGGCAGGCCAGGGAAAGCGCGGTCTCAGCTCTGGGAGGGTTGGACCCGGCCTGGGCTCCCGCAGCACTGGGAGGCTCAGCCCCAGGGCCTTTGCACTGACCCCCCTGCTTTACCTGCCACAGCTTCTCCACCAGCTGAAAAGCCTGGGTCTGGGCAACCTCTTCCTGTGGCCATGGGGAGCCCTCTCTCCAGCCCAGCCCAGCCAAAGTGGCTCCTGTGACCGAGAACCTGAGGATGGAAAGCTTCGTCCACACGCAGCCGTGCCCCAGGGCCCCCTGCCCTCTGCTGCTCTCAGTGCCACACCCCCTCTGCCTGTCCTATGTGGAGCAAACCTTTGCCACGCTCCTGCCACGACCACGAGGTGACCTAACGGTGGCCGGCTGAGGGGCTGTCACTCCGGGACTGAGAGTGAATGCATTGTGACGCAGGTGCCCCAGCCGCCAAGTCCCTGGAGGTGTCAGGCCGGACCCTGCTTGCCTCCACCTCGCTGAGCAGGACGCTCTGCCACCACCCCAAACCCGGGGCTCACGCGGGAAGGGGCAGCTCTTCTCACAGGACCACCCGCCCCAAAGGAGGCTGGGAAGGGGCTGCAGGCCGCCTCCCACCCCCGCGCTGTCTCGCCTGCCTCTCGGCCTGGCTCCAGGTGGCCCCTTTCAGAGAAATGTGTTTGGCAGCCACATCACTTTTCCAGTTTAATCTCAAGGACGGAAGGAAGCCAGCTGCTCCGCGTGGCGGGGACACAGGGGAGGAAGTGTTTTCCCATACACAGCCGCTCCACGCTTAGAGCCCACGGATACAAAGTGTTAGCAAACGCTGGGATCCGACACCTTGCACCAGATGGCGGGGGTGGGACTGCAGCCCTGGCCTGGGGAGCTGGAGCGTCCTCCCCCACCGCCTTCCGCTCTGTCCCCAGAAGCTCGGGCCTGGGTGGATCCTGGGGTCCCTGACAGCAGCAGCCAGGAAAGGGAATGCAGACTCATTGGCCTTCACAGATACGGGTCATGAGGGGACCCAAGACTCTGTCCTCCGGGCCGGAACAGTTCCCCTGGGCTGTCTCATGGACATCTCCACCATTTCCTGTGGCTGCTGCCTGGGGCAGCAACCTCGGCTCACAGTTTGGGGGCTGGACATTCAGTGGTGTCTGGCAGAGCAGGCAGACAGGGCACTGTGTCCGGAAGAGGGGGCTGGATGTTGGGGCCGCCCTGCAGGAGCCAGGCCCCCAGGAACTGCATTAATGCCTCCCTCAGTAGCCTGGGGCCCCCAGCAAGTTCCTGCACCCCACACACAGCCGGGCACCAAGGGTCCAGCACCTGAACTGTCAGGTGTGCAGCAGCCACACCTGAGCTGTGGCAGAGCCCACGGCCCAGCCGCAGTTCTGTCCACTCCGTGTGTGAGCGAGGCATCAGTGACCGACAGGACGCCACAGTCCAGAGAGCACCGGCAGTGGCCTGGGCCGGCAGGGTGGTCATGGGTGTGGGCTGGAAGAGTCAGGCCACTCCTGAGCACCGTGGGAGAGCGCGCTGGGCCCACGGCAGGAGGTCAGCGCAGCATAGGCCAGAGCCTCAGAGCAGCCTGTGCTTCTGGACAGCGTGGACCTGAACCAGCTGGATCAGGGACTCCAGGACGGCAGGCACTGGGGCTGGGCAGGCGCTGAGCCCACAAGGGCGGCGGCTCAGTAGTCCTTGCTGTCCCAGTGCTCAGGCTCCTGCCCGGCTGAGCACGTCTGGCCTCTCCCCGTCCCTGCTGTACACTGCTATGGGTGCATCGCACTGTCAGGCCCTGGGCCCAGACCCACCGTGCCCTCTCCCTCCCGACCGACCTGGTTCAGCCCCGCACACCACTCCTCATAGGTCCTCAAGACCCGTCCCGCGGAGGGCCATGACTCCTTCGTGCTTGACTCTCCCCCAGGAGCCCACTGTGACGCTTTCCTTCCACGGCCCCTTCCTGTGCCCGTGACCCTGCAGAGCTGCAGCCCGCACGGGGCTGTTGGTCTGGAGGTCCCGGTACGAGAGCCGCCCTCGCAGATTTCTTCTTTTTTCTTTTTTTCCCTTTCTCTTTTTTGGTACCAGGAATTGAACTCAGGGCTTTGCCCTTGCCAGGCAGGCACTGTGCCACTCGGGTTTGTTTTGAAATAAACCTGTCCTGTTGTTCTTGTAGCCCTGCTTTTCTGTCTTAGTCCTAAGGTGAGCCGTCCTCAGTTGAGGCCTGGGCTGGCAGCTGGCATGACGGTGTGCAAGGCCATGGGTGTGGGTGCTTGGCAGTGGGTGCAGCTCGCATGCCCAGACCCGTGACCTCTCCTGAGGATGCAGCCTCTGGCTGTGGAAGCACCCGTCTATCCCCAGGCCCCTGGGAGCCAGCGAGGGCCCGTGTGGGTCTATCTCTCTGCCTGGGTCCTCTTCCCCAGCCAGCGTCACCTCCAATCACACAGCCACCCACCCTGATGGTGGCCATGCCTCTCAGATGTGGGCCAAACCCAACCTCCATCCAGGGGGTCCCAGCCTGGATCCTGGAGGCGGAAGGAGCTAGGAGAAGCAGAGAGGGCCCCAGGGAGCCCCGCACACACTGGAGCGGCATCCACTCTCGTTCCATTTCTGCCCTCCTCCCCTTCTTCCTCCTCCTGAGACAGTGAAGGCAGGCGAGGACACACTTGGGCCCACGCTGGGAGCTTGGCGTGGAGCCCTGGCAGGAAGAGGGGGGACAGGAACCATCCTTATGAGTGCGAAGCAGCTTCTCAGGGAGAGCATATGGTTCCGGCTCTCCCACGGCCAGCGCTCAGAGGAGGAAGGCGGGGAGCTCCATGCCAGGGCCTCGGCAGGGGTCAGGGCTCTGACTCCCTGGAGCGGGGAAGAGCACTGGGCCTCTTGGGCTCTGGTTCTGGCTGCTCATGGGGTGGGGCCTTTGGTATCTGGTGCCAGCACCTTCTCTACTCCTGTGATCTTCATCCTACTTTCTGTTGGTGACTGAGGTGCAGTGCGGGGCCAGCAGTGCTGGGAAGGCCCTCCATGCAGACCGCCCTGCATGCACACACTGCGCTCCTGAGTGTGTGTGTGGGCATGCACTGGACGGTGTGGGGGACACCCGTGGACCATGTGTGGCCTGCATGTGGGCGCTCAAGGGTTGTGTGTGGATCACGCACATGCAGGTCTGGAAGCGTCTGTCCTGCTTTTCTTCAGAACACAGGAGAAGGAAGGGTGCAAGGGCAGAACCAGAAAAGACCAGGGTGGGGGCCACTGTAGACATGAGAGGGGCCCCACGGAAGGAACAAGGCTGCTTGAGGTGACACCTGGGAGCCTGTTGTCTGTGATGACGGACTTCCTGCCAGTGCTGGACACCGCATGCCATGCAGGGTCCACGGCACATGCTGCAGCTGCTCTGCTGAGGCCTCAGGTGTGAGGGGGTAGGAGACCCAGGTGTGGCCACCAGCAGCATGATCGAGGGGCACGTCAACCTTTCTGGCAACCTGCTCTGGGGACAAACCTCCCAAGAGCCACGTTCATCTTTTCCCAATGCCCACAGACCCCTAACCTGGACCCCCATGCCACTCCAGACCCGTTACCCATCACCACTGGAGTTGGGGCCTCTGGGGCCACAGACCATAGCTACAACCACCAGCCGTGTGCACTGGGCAGGGAGGGGCGGGGGATGGAGCCTTCGGGGCTCACGGGTGCCTCGGCCCTCAGTCTTGCTACCAGAGGTGTACTGGCCACTGAAGACCAGCCTCACCCGTCAAGCAACCAGGTTGCTGCCACCATCCCCAGGGGACACGTCCTGCTAGGCTCTGGGTCTCAAGGGGAATCTCCAAGCGGGGCACTGCCATGCGAGTGGATGTAGGTCCCCACGAGGGACAAGCAGAGTGGCGTGGGTGACAGGAAGTGTTAATTCCACAGAAGAACTCACCTGGCAGGGGCTGGGCCTGCCCACCCCACGTCCTGGGAAAGAAATAGAAGCCCAAGGGACCTCAGCCCTGCAGAACCAGGAGGGCAGGGACTGCAGGGAGGGTCCTGCAGGAAGGATATGAGGGCAGCTGGGGATGTGACAGTGCAGTCCAGAGTGACACAGCAGGGGAGAGAGGGTATCAGTTCCGCAGCTGGATTTGGACACAGCTGGTTGCCGGGTCTGGTGGGACCCAGGGGACCTGGCTCTGCCTCCAGCTGCGGGCTCTGGTCTCCTCTCCCTTCTCAGCCTGGCTCCTGTGGCCAGGAAGATGATTCCAGAGCTTCTGGACATGGCCCATCAGATGGACAAGTCCAGGAAGGAAGTACAGAAGGGGGAAGGCATGGGGCAGGGGGTGTGGAGCGGGAAGAAACCCATGGGGCAGGACCGAGGGTGGGGACAGCCAAGCTGCCCTGCCTTTCTAACTCAGATCCTCGCAGCCCAGCCTGGCAGGGTGTTTGATATTCAAATTGAAGCAGAGCTTGTTGGGAGACTGGTCCCACAGAGGCCTGTAATTGGAGCCTGAGGGAACACTTACACTGATGGAGAATTAATGAAGGCTTTGTTGCTGCTCTTAGGGAGAAGTCCTGGGAATTTCACCCAGTGTGTGGCCTGGGAGCCCCTTCCCGCCTTCTTGCCACAGAGGACAGAGCAGCTCAGAGGGACCCCTGCCCTGGGCCTGGCGGTCAGGGCCTTCGCTGGCCTGGCTGGGGGACTCTGGGTGAACACGGGTTGAAAGGGTGAGGATGGATGATGGGGAGGTGAGGTGGAGCCTTGTGTGGGCCTGCGTTCCTCCTCTGATGGTCATGGCGGTGGCCCGTGGCCCTGCCCTGCTCTCGGCCTCCTGGCCATGTCCAGTAGGGCATTACCCATGGGGGTAACACCCCACTGTCAGCCTGGGGAGCTCAGTGATGGCCCAGGTCTCCGGATCCAGTTGTGTGCTCCAGAATACATGGTGGAGACCTGAGCCCAGCAGGGTGACAGGGCCGGGGACACGGGTTAACTGCAGACACAGTTTTATGATGAGGTCACACTGACGGAGGCTGTACCCCAATCTTATAAGAAAGTGCACCTGGCACGGCCACACACCCTGGGAGAAGGTAACCCACACAGCAAGGGCAGAGATGGGGGCAGTGTGTGCACCAGGGCACCCCTGACCAGTGCTGGGGGCGCCTGGTGGGGTGACATTTCCTTGCAGTTCCAGCAGAGACTGGGTGATGCTTCAGTGGGGCTCCTGGCTCCAGACCACAAGATAGCACTGGTCTCCTGTGGGAGTCATGCTTGGGGGCTCCAGATGGCACTGGGTAGTGGTACACAGACCCAGAAGTGGACACAGGTGTCTCTGTCACCTCCTCGGCAACCTCACTGACTTCCTCCAGGGGTAGGGAGTGACCAGCTCCCCTGGCAGGAGGGCAGCCACCCTCCAGCCACAGCAGGCAGGGGCTCACATTGGCTCGGCCTCGCCAGGTGCCAGAACTGTGCACCTGTAGGAAAAGAGGCGGCGGGGCCTGGGAACCTGCACACGAGGAGCTGGTGAGCGACTCCATGAGTTTTAGGACACAGAGGCCTCCTAGCGTCCTTCCCCACCTCAAAGGCCTGACCAGAGGCCACTCTGACCCCCAGTATGGGAAGGAGGGTAAGGGGTCAGCAGCCTTGCCCCACACGAACACACAGACCACACATGTGGACGCAGCACACACAGACACATGTACTCACCTCACAAACATGCATACCATGCATCTGTGGATAGTATACACACCCACATACACACACCTGTGTACCTACCACTCGAAGATGCGCTGCACACGTCACACATACACATGCATGTCGCTATGTGCACACACGCACACATCATGCAGGTAGTCACAGGCACATGCATGCACACACATGTAATAAGTCATGCATCGCTGGCTGGCAGCACAAATCGGGAATGCATCATTGGACAAATTAGTCATGGTGTGAACATCTCAAAGCTTGCATGCACGGACAGAGGCAGCTTCAAGGTCCTAAAGCAAGAGCACTCCACAGGCCCTCATTGACTGGAACAGCCGAGCTCATCACATGCCGAAATGTGTGCACACGCAGGCATGCACACGCACACACGTGTGTGCACCTGTACACACATACAGTGCTGTGCACACAGTCACATGTATGCACACACACACAATACTATGTACATGTGTGGGCATACACTAGTGTACTCACACGCAGTGAAATCTACATATGCGTGCACAGCATGCCGTGTCCACATGGCCACGCACAGAAACATATATATGCATGCACACATAGCCAGAAGCAAATCCTGCCCAGGTCCCACCCGTGCCAGGTCATACGACCGCTGCCTGGGCCCTCAGTCTCTCTGGGCGCATCCTGGACACCAACTTCGCCCTCCCTGGCAGGGTCACTGTTTGGTGACACTCGGGCTGCTTCACCCTTGGAGACCCCCTTGACAGTTCCCACATTTCCCACTGACCACACAGGCTCTGGTGGGTTGGGGCTGTGTCGGGACAGGATGGGAGGAGGCTGGCCCAGCTTTGTGATCCTGCTCTGTGATCCTGCTCCCTGGCCCCACTCTCTGACCTGGGTCTGTGGCCCCTCTCTGTGGCCTGGCTGTGTGGCCTTGCTCTGAGGCCTGGCTTCCTGCTGGGATCGACCCTCCTTCACCACTGACCCTGCGGCTGAGCCTTGCAGTCCTCCCGTCTCCAGGGGGCGGTAGCGCAGCCCACATCTGAGGGCTTCTCCCTACTCCTCTTGTTGTTCCTGCCACATGTGCCTGCCAATTTCCCTCCACAGCCACCTACTGCAGCAAGACCTCGTCCTAAACAGTGCCACTGTGGGGGCTCCATCCCCAGTGGCCCATTCTAAGGGTCTGGGAGCCAGGACTTAAGCGATGAGTTTTGGGGTTCCTCTTCAACTCCTGTGGTCTGTAAAGTAGTAGCAGAGCATTGTCCCTGTGAGGGTGGGGAAGTTGAGGGGTCCTGGCGGGAGTGGCCACAGAGCAGGGCTTGGCAGGGACGATGACACCGCACAGGCAGAGCTGGCGACACCCTGAACGCCAGTGCTCAGGGTGGCAGGGGTGCCCCTGCCCTGAGTCGGAGCCTCCTTCCCTGCGTGGGGCTTACAGGCTCCATGGGGCTCCTGGGGCGTGGCTGTGACCTGAGGACCTCGTTACAGCTGACCCTCTCTCTGCGCTCTTGTGGCCCTGTTCTCTCAGGCCGTCCCCTACTTGTGTCCTGGAGGAACCTCAGATGGGCTGTCCCACCTGGGAGGCCTCTGCTGAGCCTGTGATGGAGGAGTTGGCGGCCCAGAACAGAGGGCAACATCTCAAGACGGCCACCTTCCATTGCCACAGAGAGCCCTCCCTGGACCTCATCGTGGTCGGGAGTTTATATTCTTGAGCCCATGGAAGTTACTGGAATTCAGCAAGTTAATTCCAAACTACCCCTTCCAGGGCAACCCCGGCGAGAATAGACACCAAGGCATACCTACAGCTGTGGGGAGCCAAGGGGTCCTAAGTCCAGCTAGGCTGATGCTTCACCGGAACAAAGGCTCCACCCAGGGCTGAACCCAGGTTTTGTTCATTTGTGAAGGGAGTGGTTTGGGTGGCAGAGTGGCTGGAAGATCATGAGCACTGTGAGTAGGGCTGGGTAGGAGGCCTGCAATCACCTCTGCAGTGTGCAGAAGGGAAATCTGCATAGCACAATTTGAGGTAGTGTCTAATATTTGGGGGTTGGTGGTTCAGCTCTGACGTGTAATTATTTATGCCCTGGGAAGTCACAGCCTCTTATCTCGAGGCTTGGGCCCCGTGCTCTCCTTCCCTCCCTCCCAGCCACTCACACATGTTTGTTGGGAGCTACAGGGCAGGTAACACTGACTTGGCGCATGCTTCAAAGACTACGCATCAGTTCCTCATCCAGAATGATTTGCATTGCTCAAAGTCAACTGAGGGGATAAGGAAAAGTCCCATCCAGCTCTGTACACAGCAAGGGGACAGGGCCAGGTGTGACCAAGATGGAGATAACTACTCTGCTTTTGAGAAGAGTCGTCCAGGGTCCCCTACACATTGCTGCCCTCCCAGCACTGCTCCCCACTTCCGCAAGCCTCCTTTTGTTCCTTTCCGTTGTCGCTCCACATCCTCCTGAGAGCTCAGCTCATGCCCATGCTGCCCACTCAGCCTCTGCATCTGCAGCCACGACCTTCAGACTGTTGTTGCCTCCCTCAGAGACAGTGCCCACGCCACTGGCCTCTCCTGGACACTATGGGCTCCAGACACTCACAGGACACACATTCATACATGGGGGCAGAAGGGGCCCAGGGGCAAATGTATTTGAAACAGCATTGCATCTTATGACACTGCGAGATCTGCTCTGTGGCCTCCCACAGGCCAGGGTTGATGACGGAGTCCCCAGGCCACAGCACGGCTGGGAAGCAGGGGACCTTTAGCGGCAGCAGACACGGACGCTGAGTGGAGCCAGCCATTGCTCACAGGGACTCCCAACTCAGGGCGAGCCTGTCTGGGGAGCCACGGGGACCAGGGACGCTTGAGCAGAGCTGAACGTCTCCTGCTGCCTCCAGTGTCCGAGTGGGACAGCTTGTCGGGCAGCACCTCTGGGGCAGTAGGGGACGGTGTACAACTCGACAGGGAGGCTGGGATTTCTTGCCATTAGCAGCTGGGGGAGAAACTGCCACATCTGTCACCTGGCCCCTCTGCTGCAGCCTGGAGAGTGGCGGGGACGGTGGTGGGACTTAGTCCTTTGTCCAGCCACCTCTTCCTGGGTATCTCCAGCTCCCCAGTCCCCACATCCTGAGGACAGTGCCCACCCGTCATGCTGCTCAGAGCCCACCCATCCTGGTGAGCAATTTCCTGTGATAAAGTTGTTGAGAAAATTATATGTCGTACTGAAATTATATAACTGTTATTACGGCTGGTTTAAGAATTATTTGGATTTAATTGATCAATTAGATGAAATTACATAGTAGCGAGGGCTGGCGACGTCCCAGGTCTGAGCTGCAGGATTTGAAAGCCATAGTCCTGGCCCAGAGCCTGGCAATGTGCTGTGACTCTGAGGCAGTGACTCTCTGGGTCTGTCCAGTCCAAAGACCAGGTGACATCCCTGACGGGTGGCCTTGTGGACCTGGAAGGGACACATTTGGCTCTGTCCATCACGGTCCTCATCAGCTCCATGAGGTGGTGGCAGAGAGTTCCTGCCCCCTGGTGACCCTGTCCTCTGTACTGGGGTCCTTGCACCCCCTCAGCCGACCGACTGCAGGAGCAGCAGGGACCCAGGGGTGACCTGCAGTCAGCCTCTCGTGTTTGTGCTTGCAGATGGGAGCTTGGCCTGCAGTGGGCCAGAGGGGCCCCCAGGATGACCCAGGCCCGGGACTGTGAGGTGAGGACCCGTGTGCCAGGCGGTGCATGTGTCTGGGCCACCGTGTGTGGCCAGCAGCACGCAAGAGGGGCAACGGGCCCTATCCTGCTGTCTGTGCCATGACAACCCATCGATTCCCAGGGTGGGGTGGGAAGAATGGCAGCAAGTGTGTGGGTGCTTTTTGCTTATTTTTGCTACTACAAAAGAGCACTGATTTTTTGCCCCTAAGAATCAGTTTGTGGGGTGCAGAAGATGAGGGTAGCTGTGTCCCTTCAGCTTGCGATGACCCAGCCTCCCAGGCAATCAGCGTGGCCCACAGCAGGAGCCTGGATAGAAGCCTCGGGCTGGCTCTCCGAGAGCACAGGGACCAGGCTGCCCAAGTTGCCGCCCCGCCTGGGAAGGGCCTCAGCAGGCATCGAGAGGGCTCCCACCACCAGACACTGCCGTGCCTCTGACCCAAGCCTGACCCCCGGCCCTGGGCCCTGGTCCCTACACCCCGAAACACGAAGCCCCGGCTGTGTTCTGCACCCGCAAAGCAGAGACGTGGCAGGCAGTGGTCACTTCCCCATGGGGCTTGGAAACGGGATCTGAGCTCACCGCAGGATTCAGGACCAGCTTCCTGGCCAGTGCAGAGCACACAGGTCCCCTGTGGGTGCCATCAGAGCGGGGAGAGAAAGCACCCCATGCAGCTCCGGTCCCTGCACACAGCAGCAAGCCACCGCCCGCCCGGCGACAGCGAGTGTGAGCACCTGGAGGGAGTGAGAGCCAGAAGCCTGCACACGGCAGCGGCAGAACACAAGGGCCCATCTGGACCTCTGGGCTGTCAGGAGGGAGACAGAGTGGAAATGTCATTGTGTGCTGGGGAAGGGGTGGGTGTGCCCTGTGTCCCCCTCTTGCTGTTTCCGGCTCCCCAACATCTCTGGCAGTGCTGGGCCTGGGGTGAGGGAGGTAGGCTTGGGAACTCCAGGGAAGGTCACCCCCTGGTTCCTGGGGAGAACCCTTCTCAGAACAGGGAAACCCGCTTCATGCTGGGAGGGCAGGCTTTTCAAGCAAACAGCAGAGGCTCAGCCTAAACCAGCTTAACTGAAGTAGGAGCTAAGTTGATTTCTATAGCCAGGAGTTGTTTAATGGGTGGGGGCTTCAGGTACAGCAGGATCCAGAAGCTGGACAGGCATCACCACAGTCCTGCGTGAGTGTGAGTGTGAGTGTGAGTGTGTTTGTTCCTGCTGTTCTCAGTACTTACTCTCTGCCGCAGGCACTACATGGACACAGAGCCACTGCTGCTGGGAGCAGTCAGGGTCCCCAAGGATTGGTCACAGTGTTTCCTCCGTAGGTCAGGACCACACGTGCCCACGGCCTGCGCCCCGTCTGAGGATGCCTGGCCTCACGTCCAGGTGCTGGCCTGCTCTGAGCTGCACGGACCAGCAGCTGACAGGAAGGGGCTGCCAGGAGGCTGCCTGCTCTTCCTCAGGTGTCGCAGCTCTGGCCTGGCATGCACCTTCCAGCTCTGCCACGTGTCGCAGGGACAGGGTGACCACCTCGTGATGGCCAGGAGGAGGGACAAGTTCTAGTTCCCACCTTGCACCCAGGACCCGCCGGCCCCGGGCCTCTCCTGTTTCCGTGACCTCCGGGGAACCTAAGTGAACGTCTGAAGTTTTTACTGCAAAGTCCGTACTGCCAAAAGTTGCCCCCAGGAACCCCCCACTCAGCCACTGTTCCTGCCGCCTCCCTGGGCAGTGCCGGGTCCTCGGTCCTTGCCAAGCCCACTTTCTGGTGGGGTGCGTGGGTTCGCACCCCGGGGAGTATTTCCAAGAGGCCAGGAGTCTGCTAGTGTCGTGATTCCTGAAGGGGCAGCTGTCCACCCGCCGGCTCAACGTGGAGTTTCCCGTGTCTCTAGCCCCGCTCTTCGGACGCCCGGGAAGCCCTCTCCAGGCAGCGGGGGAGCGTCACACTGGGCACACAGGACGCACCACGGCACAGGCACCGGACAAGCGTCCCATGTGGTGGCAGCTGTGACTCACCCTGGCAAGGGAGCGCAGAAAAGGACCAGCACCGAGGACAGCGAGACATGGGGCAGCACCCCCATCTGTCACCCTCGGACCTGATCCCATTGGCCTGGCCTGGTCAGGCAGCCATCTGACATCCAATTGCAGTGGCCAGCGAAATGGAGCATCTTGATTGGCCCTGAGTCTGGGGTGGAGCCGTCCCCAGGCAGGCAAAGTGAGGTGTGATCGGAACCCCAAGCCAGACAGCGTCTCCATAGGAATGGGGACCCCATGATGTTCACCCTGGGTCACAAGCCACGCTCTGGGCCAGCGTGAGGGGCACCTGGGGTCCTGGGTTTGTCTGTCTCACAGAGGAGCAGTGCAGTGCTGTCCTGTGCTGACTTCCAGCCACCAGCTAAGCCCTAACCCTAAGCCCACAGCCTCCCCCAGGCCCAGGATGAACCCCACAACCCAGGGCCACCACGGCTGCTCTACAGCCTCTGCCCTAATTCCTTGGTCTTGGCAGGGGTGCTCCAGGGGCTCCCCATCACATAGAAGACAGGGCCAGCACCCGAGGGACTGAGAGGGCAGCGTCCCGTCATGTCTGCTCCTTGCTGCTCCAAATGGTGTCGGGGTAGTGGAGCTGTGGGCCTGGACCTCAGGCCCTTCCTGCCACACAGGCCACAGGAGCAGTGGTCCCCAAAACCACAGGGCACGTGTCCAGTTGCACCAGCTTCCAAGGGCCCAGGTTGGTCACCAATGCCGGCCTGAGGAGGGGGAAATGAGAGCTGCTTCGTGACCACTTTCTCCTCCACAGGGAAGACCCTAAGTGAGCGCCTCACAGTACTGTCTCCACCCCGGGCGTCCCTCATCTGCAAGAGGCAGCTCCTCAAAGACCTGACCCTCTTTGATTAGGTCTGGGCCTCAGGTGCCACCATCCCCAGCTGACTTGGGGTGGGCTGAGCCCGCACCCCTTGTTCTCCCTCACCATCACCAGGCCCCAGCAGCAGAGGGCTGCGGGAGGCGGCACCTCTGCTTGAGAGAGGGGTGCAGGGGGCTTGAGGGCTTCCTTCCTCGGCGACAGCAGTGGAGGGAGCCAGTCCGGTTACAGGTCGGGAAGGGCAGCACAGACTGTGTCTCCATCTCACTGCCTCTGTGTCTCTGCCTCTCACTCTGTGTCTCTGTCTCCCTGCATCTCTCTCTCCCTGTGTCTCTGTCTCCCCTAGTCTCTGTCTCTCCCACTCCTGCTCCTCCTGGATGTCCCTGCAGACCCTTGGGCCCCAACTCCTGGCCTGTGGCCCTGCCCCTCACAGCTCCCAGCACCCTGTGAGCCTGGTCACCTGCCTGGGGACCAAGCGCTCACCTGTTGGACTTGATGCCCAACCACAGGCTCTGCAGCAAATAAGGAAACCTGGGCATCTCTGCCAACCCTGCAGCCCCACAGTCAGTCTGGCTGCTCGTGTGTGCTGGGACGCAGGTCAGAGGCAGGGTTCAGGGTACATCAGCACGCACCTCCAGGCTGTGTCCTGGGGCTGCCATTGGCTTCCTGTGGCTCAGAGACCCGGCCTGCACAAGCTCTCCTAGCCAGCATCTGGAGGAGGGCAGTCCACGGCACCGTCTCCACTCACGCTTAATTCCTGGGGTCCGGCTCAGCCACGAACCTGATGTCCAGGTCTCCCCTTCCACACGTTTGGCCCAAACCCAACTGCACCTCAGTTTCTCTGCTGTGAAATAGCCATGTTGGTCCTGACTCAGCCTCGACTCCAGTTGCCCCAGGGAGCCAGTGAGTGGGACGGGGGAGCTTGGGGTAAACTCCTGCCTGCTCGGCAGCTGCAGTGCGGAAGATCGCAGGTTGCTGATGTCCAGGGTCTCCGGAACCCACTGCTCCCCACAAGGTGAAGGTGGTCCACATGGTGCATCCCATCTCCAACATCCTCCAGGGGATAGTGAGCCTCACCCCAGGTGGCGACAATGCCTGCCACATGGTCACCCCCGCGGCCTCCCTGGGCATGGCCCTCAGCAGCTCTCTGAGTGACCTCTATGGTGACACCTCGGGGCCCAGGGACACGGAGCATAGAAGAGAGGTGGGGCTGGGGAGCTGCCTGTCACCTTGGCAGAGCCCAGCTCTCCCCAGATGCCACCCCGGCTGTCATACCTGATATGCCTTGTGCCCAGGGCTCACTGTGAATAAGACTCCCCCCACCCTGCTGTGACAGAGAGGAGAGTCACTTCAGTAACTAAGTCCCATCGGTGGCCTGAGGGAAGGACCTGGGCCAGCTACAGTGGCTTCTGTGCTAATCCATGTGACACAGGGCGTGGCTTCCCGGGCAGGAGGGAAGCCAGCATCTCCCTCCCCTGCTGCCCATCTTCTGTGGCCACCCTCCCCGTCCTGGCAGGGTGCTGGCTCTGCCCCGTCTCCATGATGTCCCCCTGGCCCTCAGCACTATGGGCCAAGGTCTTGGTCACCTGGCAGAGCACAGTGAACTCAGCTGACTCAGGGAACAGGGGATGAGAGGCAGTGAGTGGGCGCTGCTGGCTTCCCCGGGGTGCTGCCTTGAGGCCACATGGTCCAGCACCTCTGTGGACCCCAGAGGATGGGCTCGCTGCTCCTGGCAGCACTGGCATCCCTGGCCCAAGGGAGCCACTGTGTCCACAACATGATTTCACCCATAGCAACAGTCTTCTGGGCACATGGCTTCCCGGGCACTGTGCAGCATAGCGCAGCATCCACTAGGACGGATGGATGGACAGATGGACACCTTCTCCCACAGCAGTGCATCGGCTTCAGCTGCAGTGAATGCATCATGACAAGCACTTGGGTTTTTTCTCAAGTGGCTGATAAATCTGATTCTGGAGCCAAAGCGTGCAGGCTTAAATCCCAGACCTGAGCTTTGCCATCAGGGTGACCTTGAGCCAGAATATGCCCTCCTTGCTGTCCCCGTTTCTCCTAGTGGAGAGCTGGGCAGCACTGTCTGTGTGTCCACAGGGATTCTGTGAGAATCAGTCGGCCAAGCCCAGCAGAGCAGGGTCATGCTCCGCTCTGTGACCCCAGGGCTGGGAAGCAGGGCACACTGTTTTCACATGGAAGCCATGGTCTTTCTGCAGGGGGGAGCGGGATGGGCGTTTGTCAGACCCCAGACCTCAGTCCTCTGCCGGATGCATGGCGCGAGTCTCCTGGGGAGACAGCGAGGTGTGTTCCTGAGCTCCGTCCAGAGTGGGGACTCAGTGCTGGCCTCAGCCCAACTGTGGGCCCTTCCTGGTAACGTGCACTGGAGCCCTCAAGACAGATGTCCCAGAAAGTAGGCAGCCCGGCCTGGAAAGGGAGGCAGGGCTCTCAGCCCTTCCAGCATCCGCAGCCGCTGGGCAGAAACTCCTAGCAGGGAGGGCGGCACCCGTGGAGCTGGGAAGCACGTGCTGGAGGTTCTGGCCCTGGAGCCAGAATCCCAGAAGCCCCTATGCTGTACCACACATGGGGAATATGCACACCCAGACCTGCACACACAGAGAACACACATGCACACCAACACACATGCACACTGAGACACAGATAAATGCACACACAGATGCACATGGACATGACACATGTACACACAGACACAGAGGCAGACACATGTGCACTCAGACATCACATACAAGACACATTTGCACACTCATGTACACATGCAAAACACATGTACATATATGTACACGAAAAGATGCATGCAGACATGGAAACAACAAGCACAGCACACAGAGACATAGGTACATGCAGACACATACACACAGAGATGCATGCATGCAGAGAGACACATGTGCACATGAATACACGCACACATGGAAAAATACACATGCATGCAAAGACACAGGCACACAGAAGCACACGCACATGCAGAGATGCATGCACACACGGACACACACACATGCCTCTGCACAGGCACACACAGTGATGTGTGTACACATCGAGATACATGGACACACAAATATGTGTGCAGACATATGCACGATGGACACACAGACACATGCACAGAGACTGCACACATATGCACAGACATGTGCACACATCCCACACATGCACATGTGCACACACACAGATACACACGCAGCCAAGAGCTGTAAAGCCTGGGGCAGTGTCTTACTCTGTACATCAAGGACTCAGCACAAAGAGACCGCCTAACACAACCCATCATTTATTTACTAAACCACCATGGGACCTGGGACCAGAGTGGCCAGCCGGGCAGACAGAAAGTCAGTCCCAGGCCCAAGTTCACAGGCTGCTGTGTGCCTCTGGCCTTTCACGTGCCCCTCTCTGGGCACAGCGTGGGGCCACACCAGAGAGGAGGGCAGCTTGCATCGCTCTGGCTCTGGGCGCACAGAACTTGCAACCTGCAGGTGGCTGGGGCTGGGTCTGGTGCAGAGTAGGTCTCCTCCTTTCCTCTTTTCTCATCCCTGGGGCCGGGCAGCGGGCGGGCAGTCGCCCCGCGCGTGCACGAAGGCCCCCAACCTGCCAGTGCGCGTGGCCGCAGAGGACCCCGAGGCTCCTCCCCGCGTCTCCGGCTCCTCCGGCTCCTCCCGCTCCTGCCAGCCCCGGACCACGGCGGCCCGGACGCACCGCACCGGCGCGGGGAGGCGGGCGCGGCGCCTGCGGAGGAGGCCGCGTCACTGCGCACCGGTGCGGACGGGCGGGGCCGGGTAGCAACGGGCAACGGAGGCAGAGCGCGGAGCATCGATCGCTTGGCCTCACTGCCGCGGCGCCCACCCCGCCCCGGCTCCGCGATGCGCACGACCCCTCGCGCCCCCCACCCCACGCGCCCCTCGCGCGCCCCGAAGCCGGCGCCGCGGTGCTGAGGAGCAGCGCCCGCGCCCCCCATGTCCCCGGCCGGCCGCGCCCAGGCTCCCGCGCCCCGGGCCCCCCAAGGCCCCGTGGGGAGGCGGCCCCGGCCACGCCGCGCCCATGGCGGTGGCCAGGAGGATCAAAACTTTGCTGACGGTCAACATCCTGGTGTTCGTGGGCATCGTGCTGTTCTCGGTGTACTGCCGCCTGCAGACCCGCTCGGAGGCGCTGGTGCAGGTCGTGCGCGCCGCTGATCGCCGGATGCGCAGCCGGCTCACCAAGGCCGGCGCGCTGGCCGACCGCGAGGCCATCCTGCAGCGGCTGGACCACCTGGAGGAGGTGGTCTACAACCAGCTTAACGGTGAGCCGGGACCCCGGGGCCGGGGCGTGGGGCCACCGCGGCCCTGCTGGGGAGGAAGCCCCAGCGTCCTTGGGAGGGGACCATGGAGGTGACAGGCAAAGGGGAAAGGGCACCTCCCGCTTAGTCCGGCAGAGGCCACTGCTTGGGGGACAGTTCCCTCATTCATGCCTGAGGACACTTGGCAGCTGCCCCAGCCTCCCCACGATGGCTCTAAATTTGCACCCCCTCAGGACCTGGGGAACTTCTGAGCAGCTCTTGGGACCACCAGAGCTGGGGGGTGGTGCCCTTAGGAGCTGTGGGAGGCGGAGGGTGAGGGTTAGCGTGGGGGAGGAGGGGCAGTGCTGAGGTCAGGTTGCGTGGTGCTGTATCCAGGGAGGCTCCAGGCGTGCCAGGAAGTTTCTCTGTGGGAAAAGTGTGAGGTGTGTAGCCGGGCGAGGCAGGTCAGCCAGCCACACGGACCCAGGTTGTGGCTGGGCCTCCAGGCCTTGAGAGTGTGGGCTCCTAGGGGTCTCTGTCTCCCCAGGAGTGCGGGGTGGGGAGGGGTCAGCATTGCTGTCTGGGGAGGTGGTGTGAGGGCTGCGGTGGGGGAACAGTGCCCCACCCCTGGGAATCGCAGGATTGTGCGGTGCCAGCTGCCCCGTCTGCTGTGCCTGAGGTCAGGGCAAGGGCTGGGTCCCAGGACACAGCCTTCCCAGGGAAGCACTGGTGCAGGTTGTGGGTGGTGGGTGGAATCTGTGTGCTCTGTGAGGGTGCCTTAGGGTGGCCTGAGGGCACTAGTGTCCTCCCAGGTGTGGGGGGCACCCACTCTGCAGCTCACCTCAGGAGAGCTCAGCACCCCAGCTCCTGGGTCCTCCCCAGGCTTTGCGGTGCACGTGGGCTCTGGGACGCACAGAGGAGAGGAGGGAAGTTCAGTGGTTCTGGGCTGTGACACCGCGGAGAGGGCAATGTGGGCACGGCCTGCGGGTGCCTGGCCAGGCGCACGGTCTGTTCTGTGGGGAGGCCGAGGTTATATAAAAGTGCAGGCAGCACTCAGGTTGTGTAACAGCGTCGCGTTTCCCTCATTTCTCTCTCTGGGAGAGGAGGTGCTGGCCTGAGCCCTGCTGTCCAGCCTCCCCCACCTCCTCCCTCCTGCTCGCTCCTGCCCCCCCCTGCCTCCTTGTCCTCTGTCTCCTCTGCTCTCTGCTGCCTGTCACCTGTGGGCCTGGCCTGGCCTGGCAGTCTTTCATTGTTCCTTCCAGGAGGTGACGAGGGATTCCCCAAACCTAGCACTGACCCCTGAGGAAAGGACAGCGTGGCAGGGGCCATCTGTTCCCTTGTGCAGACTAAAGCCTCCCCCTTGCCCTGAGCTGGACGTGCTGTCTGTGTGGAGGGCGTGGAGAGAGCTCCAGGTCTTCCTGGAGGAGGTGGCCTGCTGCCTGCGTCCCAGCCTGATCTGTCGTAGGTTCCAGGAAGGTGAGATTGACTCCCGGAAGTTTCACCTGACCCTGATCAGCTGTGTGCAGGCAGGACGGAGGGCCAGGGTGAGCAACTGGTTACTTACGTCTTCCCTGCCCTGACAGCTCCTCGGGTGCAGGCTAGGAGGAGGACTCCCTTGGCTGAGTGGCCTTCCTGAGGGGTTGTGGTGTGGGGAGTGGCAGGCAGGTCACGGTCCCTACCACTTGTACCCAGATCCCCTCCAGCCCCGTGGAGAGCTGAGTGTGGCAGGTGCAGCCAGGAGCCCAGGACCAGCAGCAGCGTCCTCTCCGGTCACCAGGGTTTGCCCCCATGCAGCGCTCGTGGCAAAGAACTGGCAGTGACCTGGAGTCTAGTGCCTGTGCCAGAGTCAGCTTGGTGACCCCGACTCACCCAGCTACGCTTAGTCGGGACTAGGAAAGGCCACAGGGCTCCTGCCCAAGGAGCTGGAGGTGGAACTTTCTGCAGTGACAAAACTTTGAGACCCAGCCGAGAAGGGGCACAGAGGTCCCAGGGATGGCAGCTCTGCCTGCTCAGCCAGTGACCATGCCCTCTTCCCCCCAGGATTTGCCGAGGGCCGGCTTGACCTGCGTGGCCTGACACTCATGCCGCCCAGGAGCGACATCGCCCTAGACAAGCACCCTGGTAGATGGCAGGGTGGGTGGGGAGGGACCCCGGGGTGAGAGGGACACAGACCAGAGGCCACGTCCTCCCGCTGGGCACGGAGTGAGTGGCCACAGTGAGGATCTGGCCTTGGCAGCACAGAGGCCAGGCAGGTGAGGATCGCAGGCTGGATGCAAGGCTGGACTAAGTGTCCCCTGTCACCATCAGGCCGTCACTGTCTCTGGAACATGTGGCCAGCGAGAATGAAGGGCTGGTCCTGTCCTGGTAGCCTGGTACAGTGCGAGCTGGGCACCTCTTGGTGCCGCGTGGTGGTTGCAGACAGTAGATGCGGCAGGGGAAGGTCCTGGGGGGTAGTGGCCACCGCTCCCTCCTGTCCTCTGCTGGCTTTGTCCCAGTTCTGCATCCCTTTGTTGGGAAGCCATGTCTGGTTAGCTGTGTGGCCTGAGTCTCTGTGCTGTGTTCTGGGGCACAGGTCTTCCCTGCTGGCTGGGAAGTGCGTGAATTCCCACATCATGCCTGACCCGAGAGGGGTTGGGGGGTAGGACCAGTGTGGTCCTCCCTGGGTGTCAGGGCCCAGTCTGCCCCCAGCACCACTTGTGGGAAGCAGAAACTGTTCTCTAGGCTGTCGGGAAGGTAGAAGAGCCGAGTCACTTCAGGATGACAGGGGCCCTGCCTCCCCAGCCTCTCGATGCTTCCTCCTCCAGGAAGCCGCCAGGACCACAGTTGCGCAGACCCTGCAGACCTGAGTCCCGTCTCCCCCCCCACACACACAGGAGGCGTCAGGGCTGCCCTGTGTCCTTGGGTGCAGCATGAACCAAGGCGTGGTGGAACCCCAGGGTGCATCTCTGAGGGCAGAGGCCACACGGTGGCTGTGAGGAAGGACAGGTGTGATGTGAGTGTCTGGAGTGGCAGGTCCTGCCCTGTTCTCCAGGGCCCTGGGAAGTGTGGGTGACAGGGAGGGTGCTGTGTGTCCTGGAGCTCCCGCAGCCCTGCCTGGCGGAGTGGTCTTAGAGCAGTCCCTTCCTAGTCCTCGGGTCCTGTGATTGCTAGGGCCCCCAAGTGTCTGGGAGGGGGACAGCACTGCCGATTAGCCGAAGAGGAGACTAAGACTTCAGGCTGCCCAGGATTGGGTGGCTCCATCGTAGGTGCCGAGGAGCCTGGTCAGGCCTCTGGGCCCCATACCATAGAGTCACTGGTGGCCCTTGGCTGTGGACATCGGCCACTGTTCAGAGTGGAGCAGCTTCTGCCCCTCCCCCACCGCAGGGCCCGCAACGCCCTCCTCACTGCTGTGACTCCAGAAATGTCTCCAAAGATGCGAGCCTGCCCGGAGAACCCTGCCTGTCCAGAGCACAACCACTGTCTCCCGGCTTGCAGATGGCTCGGCCTTCACCGGGAAGTGTGGGTGCCTCCCTGTACCTCAGTTTCCTCACTGCGGAGCAGGGAGGGGCACCCGTGAGTCTGGGGCTGAGGGGTGTGCTGTGGTGCTGAACCCTTCCCCTTAGACGGCTGGGGGTACCCTCGAGAGGAACCGAGTCACAGCTCGAGGATGTCCTCGGCCCCTCTAGCCCCTCCCATGCCTGGTTTCTGGCCAAGACGTTTTCAAGTCTCCAATGGCTGTGCTTTGTCTTAAGTTCTACTTTGCATTTTGGACAAATGATGTGGTTTTTCTGCTGTGGATGGTGATCTATCACTTGCTGAAGAAACAAGTTTGTTTAACTCATGGAAGACTGCAGGCGACATAAGCCCAGGCAGCTTGTGAAGACCAGGGACCTGGGGAGGAGGGGGCCGGAACATGGGTGACCCTTGGGACTGCAGGCTGTCTGGCCTCGAGAGACTCGTGGGGAAGCAGAGCTGACAATGAGGTCCCAGCTCTGCCCCGGGCTCTCTGGCCCTCAGCTTGTAATCTCAGCCCTGAGGAGGCTGAGGCAGGAGGAACCCCAAGTTCAAGGCCAGCCTGAATTACGTAGTGAGACCCTTGTCTCAAAGATGCAAAAGCAAACCAAAATAAGCGGTGCGTCTGGGTGTGTCGTGTGTAGACAGTGGGTTCCCTGCCTGCTTGGTTTTGTCATGTTACCTTCTTAGGTCTGACCAGCTGCCGACCAGGGACTGTGGTAGGACCATCCTTTCTGCTAGGGGGCTGGTACCAAGTGGGTGGAGGGCGTCTGAGGAGAGAAGATGACAGAGCGGGGCTCCACCCAGGCCTGGGGCTGGGGTATCGCTCCAGGTTGCCGGGCGGAGGGGCTGGCCAAGTGCAGGGCCTGCTCCTCCTGGCAATGGTGGGGATCAGTGCCTGGGTCGAGTCACCGTCAGCGAGGGTCTATGTGCATGTCCTGTACCCCTGGAGGTCAGGGCAACAGCCCTGGTGCTCTGAGCTCCAGTGTGGAACTGGAACTGGGTGCAGAAGTTGGGGGGCTCCTGCAATGAGGGAGACGCAGCAGCACCCAGGCTGCTCCCTGAACCCCTCAGCGCCTCCCTTTCCAGGGCCAAACCCGGTAGGTCGGCACTGCCCTGGCCGCAGCCTCGCCCCATGGTTGCCCCTCTGAGGGGCTGTGGTTCTGCCTTGTGTCCCAGCCAGAGGCCTTCAGATGCCTTGGTGGGCTGCTGGTTTTTAAGCAAATAAGCGGAGCAGGACTGTCCTTCAGATTGTCAGTTAGAGGTCCCAGCTGGCCGGACTCCAGGACGGCCGTGAGTCCCCGCCTAGTCCAACCCTGTGGGCTAAGGCCAGTGCCTCCCCACCCTGTCAGGGTCCCCAGAAAGCTGATCTCACCACACGGTGCTGCAAGATTGTGTGGTGGATGCCTGCCCACAGCTGGCCTGGCTTGGACCCAGAGAAGTCCCAGGCCTTTGCAAAAGAAGTCTCATGACCCACCCCACACCCTGGGGTGCATCCAGGGCTGATTCTGGGATGCGGGTACATGTTGGTGGCCACCCAGGCAGCCTCAGTGTGGGGTGACAGCGAGGACACCCTGGCCGCAGGAGTATGGGCATCACCGGGTGGCGCTCACCCAGTGGCATCCATGTAACAGTCTGCTGGGACAGGGGACAGTCAGGGGCAGGTCCGTGACCTGCTGAGCCTGCACCCAGCTCCATTCCTCATAGGACACAAGTCTCCCTCACAATGTTGAGCTAAAGTTTCTACACATGGAGTAAATCCTGCGAAGCCATAATGTGCTTTGTTCAGAATATACAAAAAAGCCAGTCACTGTGCCAGGACACGGCACAGTGTCCTGTGCTTGTACTGTGACCTTGTCACCCGTGCAATGTCTCTGGGGCAGTCCCTCCCAACCAAGCCTCCTGTGTTGGTCCAGGGTCAGGGTCAAGGTCAAGATCTAGGTCCAGGTTCAGGGTTCTGCATCAGGGTTAGGGTTAGGCAGCTAGGGTTAGGATAGGTGGCCAGGGTTAGGGTTAGACTACGATGATCAGAGTTGGGGTTAGGGTTAGGGTTAGGGTTTATGCTTAAGGACTCAAGGTTAGAAGTTTTGTGTTAGATTTAGACCTTGTGTGAGGCCCAGGTCAGGGTCCTTCCTAGCTCCCTCCCCTCCTCTGGGCCAGCACTCTGTTGTAGCATGTCTTTAACATCCTTCAAGGTCCCTCAGAGTTTGCAGTGACTTCCAGTATGGACCAAGGGCGTCGGCCAACACTGACCCCCCTCCCTGTGTGTGACCTCTGCCCCTGGCTCCCGGTGGTCTGAGGAGAAGTGTGTCCTCCACATCACTCCCTGTGCGTTTTTCATGACACTTTTCTTAGAGAACACTAATCAGGTGAAAGATGAGTTTACTTCTGCAAAACCCTGGGAAGCACAGGCTGAGCCTCTTAGCCAGAAAACCCCAGCTCCGCAAGGCTGTTCCAAGAGTCCAGGGGGCTGAGGGCCAGACCTGGTGTGGGTGTGGACCAAGGCTGGGCTTGGGTGGGGTCAGGCTTTCATGAGCGGCATCCTTGGTGCCCACCAGATAGAGGTCACAGCCCCATCTCATCCCCAGTGTGACAGTTAAAACTGTCCCTGCCCTGCCCTGTGTTCCCCTGGGGAGATGACTCCTCAGAGGGGTGCAGTAAGGGTGGTGTGGGTGCCGTGTGCACAGAGCAGAGCCCTGGAGGGGTTTAGGGTGGTGTTGCTGGGACAGCCTGAAAAGTCAGAAAGGCCAGGCCAAGGGGAGAGTTCCCAGGCCCCATTCATCCCCCCCCCGAGGGGGGGCAGGAGGCAGCTAGCACCGTGGACAGCTCCTGGGCCTCCCCTGGGATCTTCCATTTTCCCTGGAGGTCAGAACAAGGTCACCGGCTGAGGCTGCTGACTATGGTCGCCTTCCTCTTCTTTCCCTTTCTCCCTTTAGGAGGCCACGGCAGCAGACAGGTGTTGCTGGAAGTCTGTGTTTGGTTCTCGGTGACTGTGGCACAATGGGAAGCTCGCCTATGCCTGGGCTGAGTCTGGCGGGGACCCTGTGTGCAGGTGGAGGCCAGGGGTCAGTACTTAGGGTGCCCCTCTGTGGGGCAGGTCCCGGTGTCAGCTGGGCGCTCCACGTGCTCGCCCAGACTTCGGAGCAGGGTTGGTCTCGCCGGAGGCTTGGCTGAGGGCACGGCCTCTGGGCCATGGGCTCTGTCCTTTCTGCTCTGGGTCCCCCACCCACGAGTGATGCCCTGGACAGGTCCTAGGTTCTGCAGGTGTTTCCCGAGGTTGTCCCTCGCACACCCCGATGTCTCCGGCAGTTGTCAAGTGCAGTGCTTTGTGAGTGTGGGCTGTGGGGCTTGTGGGCCTCTGTCGACCCCTGCAGAGGCCACCTTTCCTCAGCCTCCACCGTGAGTAGCCCAGGGCCATTAGCAGGTGGTGGTAGAGGTGGGACTCGGGCCTGAGCACAGCGCTGATGTCTCGTGGGATGCAAGCCAGAACCACGCGATCCACTTGATCTGTGCCGAGCGTCGTGTCTCCCAGCAAGAAGGGGCTATTTTTATTTTGAACAGAATAGTTCATTCGGATCAGCTCTGCCTGCAGCCTGCTCTCAAACGCAGCAAGCCTTGATTCTGGCTGGGGGATGCCAAGGGCAATTTTCACACTATTTGGAGCAAAGTGTGGAAAACATCTGTTAATATTCCGAGCACTTGAGCACTTAGCAGTGGATGGCGGGCACAAACAAACACTGCTCTCTCAATTGGCCTTAGATGTCTCTGTCCTAATGGGCCGGGAGCCAGACCTCCAGTCAGGGCCCCCCATCGCCTGTGCCCGGGACGCCACAGCCTTGGACTCCGTGTTCTCCTCGACGTCTTCTCCTGCAAAATGGGACAGTGATATGCTTGTCTCCAGGGAAACAGGCCCAGCTTCCTCGGGCCCCGATGGCATTGGCAGTCACTTCCTTCATAGTGTCCTCATTTCTGCTGTCTGCTGACCAGGCCGTCCAGCCCAGCTCCGAAGCACTAACCATGGCCATTTCTGTGATGCATCCCAACCTCTGCCAGAAGCGCACACAGTCCAATCTTCCCTGGGAGCCGGGGAGAGCGGCAATGGTGTCGTCTTGCCCACCCCTTGTGGGCAGGCCCTGGGGTGTGCAGGGCATGATGTTCACCTCAGGGTCTGGGCCAGGCAGAGGGAGGCCCCAGCAGTGCAGTCATCTCCCCAGGGGAGCAAGCTGTCAGGGGTGGGCCCGGTGACTGGTGTCGGAGTCAGAGGGCTTCCTGGAAGGGGGTGTCTGAGTGGTGCATTTGGTGTCAGATGGGTCTGGGCTCCAATTCCAAATAGGTGAGACCTTTGCGGGTGCACTGCGTCTCTGGGACCCCGGGTCTTCTCCTATGTTAAAGGTTACTGTTCCTCTCTGGCAGCATTAGGGAGGTAGCAAGATGCATACAAAGTGCCATGCATGAAACAGGCAGAACGAGAAAGCAGCTGAAAGAAGGCAGGACTTGAGTAGATGGACAGATGAGGCTGAGCATCAGTACTGCTTGGTAAGTGTTTAGTGACCAGGTGGGTGGACGCGTGGGTGGATGGAGGATGGATAGAGGAGTGGTGAATGGATGGGGTGAGTGTGCTGGTGGGTGGATGGATGCGAGGTTAATCAACGAGTGGATGGGTGGGTGGGCGAGTGGATGAGTGGGTAGGTGGGTGGATGAATAAATAGCTGAGAAGACACTGCAGAGGGAGCCAAGCCCTGTTCACGAGCAGGCAGTGTCTGGAGCAGCAGGGTAGAAGACGTCCCAGTGCCCCACATGCAGACGAGCAGCCCGCACCAGCATGCAGCCGCGGCAGAGAGGATACTGCTCCCGCCTCCCAGGACCTCGTCCCTCACCTGGACGGCCTGGCTGTGCGTGGCTGGGGTGCTGCCCCGCTGTGCACCCTGCTGCGCTCTGCCTTCTGCCCTGTGGAGGGCTCTGATGTGCCCAGGGCTGGCGTGTTTCATGGAGGAAGCCAGTGCAGGTGAAGGAGGACTCCATGAGGGGGAGCCCTGCTGGGCACCGGCGGCAGACGGTAATGAGCCCCAAAGCTGGGCTGTGCCAGGTGCATCACTCTCCCCACCAACAGTCATCACTGACAGGATGGGGAAACTGAGGCCTGAAGTGAGGAGCTGTGTGAAGGGGAGTTTGGTCCATGTTCAAGAACTCGAGTGCTGTTTGGGAGATTTGACTGACTTCCTACTTTTTCGGGGTTGTGGTGGTTGTGTGTGTGTGCGCGTATGTGGGTATTGAACCAAGGCCTTCACTCCAAGCTACGTCCTCAGCCCTTTTCATTTGGAGACAAGACTTTGCTGTGTTGCTAAGTTGCACAGGCTGAGCTCAGACTTGCAGTCCTCCTGCCTCAGCCTCCCAGAGGGTTTCAGGCCCGCACCCCATACCTCGCTGTTGTCCAGTTCTATGTGGAGTGGGCGGTGGGCTGGGAGGACAGGGCCTCAACTCTGGCCACTGGGCTGGCTTTGAGCAGGAGACACCCCTGCTTTCGGCCTGCTTCTCCTGGTGCCGGGGGTCCAGACATCCATGGGGAAGGGCACACGGGGCGATGCTGGGACAGCGTCCTGCAACTGGTGCCTGCCTGGTTCTGTGTTTTTCGCACTGGGAGCCCACACTGTTTCACTCATTTGTTGAGCAGCCTGAGAGCACCTGTGTCATCTCTGTCCCAGATGAGCGAGACAGCTGGCCCCAACACCAGAGACCAGCAGGAGGCCGAGGGGCCCTCTGCACCTGCCAACAGGGCCAGTGTCTCCTAGGTTCCCAGGGTGCAGGTTGCTGAGGCCCCCTGTGGTGGCCTCTGTGGCTGGTGGCCCACGGGACAGACATTTCCCAGGAGAGCCCAGGACAGGGTTCCAGCAGAGCTGACCCCGTGGTGCCAAGATCTGCCACCCTGAGAGGACAGCACAGGGGCAGCCACTCCGACCCCTCGGGACCTTAATCGGGCCACTGCCGAGGTGACACTTATGCACATAGGAGAGGAAGGAGCTGGAGCTAGCGTGCTGTGCCCCCCCCAGTCACCGCTTGCCTCTTGGCTTCAGCCCCATAAATATCCATATTCATCGAATCCAAGTGTTATGGGTGCAGATCTATCAAGCCCTGGATTACTCCCCATGAGGGTGTATTTTGCAGGGAGTGCCATGTCCTCCAAAGTGTCCCTGACTGCCTGGTTTCAGCAAGATGGTAGATCTCCTCGATGTTGACAGTATGTTATGCCTTTGGGCCCCCAGGGAATCTTAAAAGCCCTGTCCGTAATGAACTCAGAGAGGGGATGAAACAGAAGCCTGAGAGGAGACCTTATCTACAGAGGCAAACCAGGGCGTCTCCTTTGACCTCCACTCTGCAATCACCGCATTCATAGCCAGCCGCATTAAATCAGTGTCCATTTTTATGAGAGAAGAGAGAGAGAGGCATGAGCAGGCCAGCGGGGTGTCCTGCTTGTCCCCACCCCTCTTCTCCCCACGCACTCCACCAAGTAGGTAGCCAAGGTCTCGAGCTCCCCAGGGACACTGTGCCTGGCATCAGTGACGATTTCTCCAGTGAAGACAGCAGAGTCCTCACAAAGGTTAGAGGTGAGGCTTCCGGTGTCCCCGGGTCTGAGGGTGACAGGACCTGTGGTCCGGTGTGGCTCCCTGGTCTGAAGTGGGCTCTGTGCTCCTCTCTGCTCTCACTCACGGGGTCTTTTCTGCCTGTCTTCCTTGGTATGCGTGACCGTGTCCCAGTTGCTGTCACCAAACACAGATGTGCAGTGCCCTCGGGGTCTAGGAAAGAGCTACTGTCCTCTGGAGAGGACTGCATTTGCTTTTGCTGGCTCCTGGGTGCCGTGCCGTGCAGCTGTCTTCAGCCAAGTCCAAGACTTGAAGTCATTTGGGCCAAAGCTTCATTTATACCTAAGTGGGTTCTGCAGCTTCTCTCTTCCTGGTTGTGTGTGTGTATGTGTGTGTGTGTGTGTGTGTGTGTGTGTGTGTGTGTGTGTGAGGGTGTATGCGTGTCTTTTTTAGACAGGGTCTCACTATGCATTCAGGCTGGCCTTGAGCTCACTCTGTAGCCCAGGCTGGTCTCGAACCTGCAACAATCCTCCTGCCTCAGCCTCCGAGTGCTGGGATGGCAGGCATGCACCGCCACGCCTGGCTCTTGCTGTTTTTGGAGATACGTTTTTTTTCTGTTGGACTCCCTGACTCCCCCACCCGGCTTTTTTCCCCTCAGTGAAATCCAAGTTTGTAGTGTTCAGAACTTCCCTTTAGGGGAAATAGCACATGCCGTGTTCTCATCTCTCCAGATTCCCGATTCCCCTTTGCTTTCAGCCTTGTCAGTTTTTTACCCCTCCTCCGACATCTGCTTTTTGGAAGCTGACACTGTTGCTTGACTAACATGCTTAGTGCTTCTGGGGGTGCAAGCCCTCTGACCGGGCTGCTGTGAGGGTCCCCTTCCTGCACTTAGACAGGCTGCGGCCCCCCAAGGTGGGTGCCCCAGAGAGAGGCGCAGGTGCGGCCAGGCTGAGGCTCAGGGTGGGCGGAGTCTCCCTGGCTGCAGGAGAGCGGCCTGGTCCCAGCCGCGTCCCTCCCTCCCGGCAGCGCCACCACCACTGTGACTCAGCCTCTCCTCCTGGGCCGCTTCCTCTCGCAGCGTTGGCCCACGTTGCCGCGGCAGATGGAAATCGGTGACTCAGAGAGAAACTGGGAGCTCGAAAGCCCCGCTTCCTCCCGAGTTGAGCGCGCGCAGCCGCCCACTGAGCCCGGTTCCGGAGCGACTGGGTGTGAGTGAAGGGGCGGAGCTGCCAGCTGGTGCAGCCGGAAGGGAAGGACAAGGACGGAAGGACTGTCGGCCCTCCCCACTCGGGGCTCCTGCTTCCTTCGCTCTCTCCTGCCTCCCTGGGGCAGGAGCTCAGCACTGTCAGGGACTCTGTGTAACTGGGGCCCTTTCTCTCTGCATGGTACAAAACGCCCACTCGAGCGTCCCTGCATTGCGCTTCCTCTCCCCACAGAAGGTGGGATCCAGAGGCTGGCAGGCGTCCTCTTCCTCGAGGGCCAACACAGTGGAGCCCTGCTCATCCCATTATGCGGCATCCTACCCCCCATCACATGATAGCTACTGCAGCCCCAGACGTTGTGTCTTCATTCCAGATGGAAAAAGGGGTAAAGGACTGAGGATGAAAATTAAAACCCACAAAGCCCAGTGGACCTGTACTCCCTGGACACATAGCTTAGAAGTGAGTGACTCTTAGAGCCCAGCGACAGGCCTGTGTCAGGTGTGTTCCCAGCTGCGAGGCTGGCCGTGGGGTCAATGTTCTGCCCAGAGCAAACTGCTCAGCTGATTTTAAAAAACAGTGGGGAAATGATCTGCCCTTCTGGGGCTCCCTGTCTCTCTTGTCACAGTCTCTAGGCTATTGTGACAAGGGACAAAGAGGGCGGTGGGGAACAGAAGTCCACACCCTGTCAGTCTCAGACAGGAGCTCCCAGGTCAAGGCTGGGTGGCCCATCCTACGGGAGCCTCGGGGTGACTCTCTGAGCCCCTGCTTTTCTTGCTGGGACACTTGTTGGATTTAGGGTCCCCACCCTGCCTGCTTCGAGGCAGGGCAGGTGTCAGTGGTGGGAATCTCTGAAAGACCTTTGCCCTTGAAACCTGCGGGCCTGGGGCAGGGAGCCGTCCTGCAAGCCTGCCGTGCCTGCTCCTCTCCCACAAACTAGAGCTCTGGGAGCCTCCCTCTCTGGCTCTGCCCAGTGGGTGCAGCGGGGCCAGGCAGCCAATGCTGGGTGGCACAGCCGACTGAGGTCTTCAGGACCCTGTGGGCTGCCACAGGCGCCGTGGAGTTCTGGGACCCTGCCAGGAGGAGGTCACCAGGGACATTGGCGCTGTGCACTGGGCTGACTGCTTCCAAGATCCACTGTCGCAGTACTTGGCCTGCTGGCCTCCTGGGCCACCGGGGACAGCACAGTGTCTCTTGTGACCTGAGCTCCAGGAGCCTGACCTGGGTGCTTGGGGACCCCAGCGGCCCGAGCTGTCCCTGCCTGCAGCTGCTGGGTTGTTCCAGTCCTGTCTGCTCCTGGCCTTGCTCCAATTCCATCCCCAGACTTGGAGCTGTGTCCACCTCAGAGTCCTGGGCACCCAGCTCCGACCCTTACTTGGTCACCCTGCCAGGTCCCTGTGACTTTGGCCCAGGGACTGGGACCTGGGGTCTTGGGGATCCCTTCTTCAGCCTTCCGTGGCCGTGCTCTGTGTCAGTCCTGCACAGATTTGTTCATTTCTTCCAGAGCATGACAAATGGCTGATATTTCGAGGTGGGAACCAATGTCTCTCCCTTCTCTGGACATAGGCAGCTCTGGCATCGTCAGCCCCACCTCCCTGGTGCCAGGAACCAGCTGGAGCAGCATGGGTGCCCATTAGCCCCAATCCCCACCCTTCCCTGTCGCCCCCAACTCCCATGCTTTGGAGTAAGTGGTGGGAAGGGAATCCCAGCTTTCACTAGCACCCAGCTAGCTCTGCACCCTTGGGGCCCTGTCCACTCCACACTCAGAGTCAGTGTCCTCCCCCCACATCCTGGGGGTTAGGAAAGCAGCCCCGGAGCCCAGGGCCTCCTGTGAGCCAGGCCCCATGGCCCTGGCCCCGTGCAGGGGGCCCACAGCTCACCAGTGGGGCACAGCCTACACTGGCTGCTCTTGACTCCCAGCCAGGGCCTCTGCTTGTGTGAGGGCTGCAGTGTCCACATCCCAGTGGGCGTCCACAGCCTCCAGCTGTCCATGCCCCATGGGCGTCCACACCTCCATCGAGCCCCTTTGCCTAGACCGGCCCCTACCTGCCTCAGCTGCTTAAAGTGACTTCTCTCTGCAGTGGGTCCCTGTCGTGTTCCCTGCTGGGCAGGCTGGACACCGAGGGCAGTGCCTGCTGTGTGCACATGTGAGTCACTTGCTTCCAGCCCCACTGTTCACACAGAGGGGAACCACTGGGCACTGGCACAGGATGCAGCCCGGGTGGCTGTTTGCAGCTCCCCATCAGCCCTCAGTACTGATCTGGCTGGATCTGGCAGGTCCAACCTGGGACCCTACTTCAAGGACCAGTGTCTGGGACCAGTGGTCCTGACTGCTTCTCTGGGTGTGAGCCCCGCCCTGGGCCTGGCAGTGGCTGGCAGAGGGGAGTGGGGGAGGCCGGGTCTCCATGCTGGGACCAGCAGGAGGAACAGGTGATTGAGGTTTTTGCAAATAAAATCAGAGCCCTGCATCTCTGGAGCCCCAAAAGGTTATGATCTCAAGTGTTAGGAAACACTTGGAACTGAATATCGGTAGCACCTTACTGCCAAATTCTCTGAGATCGGTGTTTAGAGGGAAATTTATCATTTAAATTGATATCCTGGGAAAGAAGTAGAATCAGAGTGAATTATCTTAGCTTCTAGCCCAAGATTTTAGGGGAAGCACAGAGCATCTAAATGAGTGGAAGGAAGAGGACAATAAAGTGGAAATAAAAAATCGGAAATGAACCCGAAACGGGAGGGGGCTGAGCAGGTGTCTCACCCCCCTGAGCCTGAGACACTTCCACGCCAGCGCCTCCTCCCTGCCCGCCCCGTGTTGGGTCACTTCCTGTCACTCCGAGTGCTGTGCTGTGGGTCACTTCTGTGCCTAGCACCCTGAGTCCTGTCCCTCCTGAGGCGGGCAGCCTCCCATGCCTGCCCTGGGGTTTCCTTAGCTTCCCGCTGAACTCTCGGCTCCCGGAGCAAAACCGCAGAGGGTTCCCCACTCACACGCTGGGGCAGGCATGAGTGAACACCCCAGATTTCTCCACCCCTGGTACCCCGTGAGCTCTGTTTCTGAGATCGGCACCACTGTCCAGGTCACCACTGTCTAGCCGGCCCCTGTGGCCTGTCTTCTGCACAGCCCTGCCATGACCCTGGGGTGATGGGGCGGGCACCACATATGCACGCTGGAGCTGGTGCTGCCCTTGGGCACACAGCCCTCCTGGGGTGGGACCACAGGCACTGGTGAGGAGCTGGGTGGGTGATTAGGGAGGAGACCAGGTCCCAGGGCCTGGGGCTTTGGGACTTGGGGTCTCTGGCCCAGGAAGACCCTGTAAGCTGGCTGAGCCCTGATGTTACCCGCACTGGGTCACAGGCAGAGGGACAGTGCAGGTGGACAACCGCTGCCCTCAGATCTCAGCAGATCTGGGTCCAGGCCAGCAAGGGTGTATGGGGAGGGCAGCAGGTGGACCTCAGTGGTCTGAGCCAGGCGCCTGCAGGCCAGGGTCCCACACGCAGCTCCTCTGGCTCCCTGAGACCGCACTGCCGCACTGCTGCCTGTGTCTGGGCACACAGCATACAGGGTGCAGGCCTAGGGGTGCACCCTACACCCACCAGGGTGATCTGATCATGTCTGCAGACCCCACTTCAAGTCAGGTCACACAGGCCCAAGAGTTGGGGCAATGGGGCCTGTGGGTGCCCACATGGCCTGTCTGTCTCTCCTTCTGGGAGGGGGCTGGGCGCCAGGCATGTTTATCCCCAGCCCTGCAGTGTCCAGCACTGGGCCACGGTGCACTGGGATAGGGGGACAGAGATAGGGACCGGAGGATGCAGCAGGTGACAGGTGAGTGACAGGTGGCCTCTGACCAGGCTGGTTGCCCGAGTGCCCCATGTGCCCTGTTCCCTGGTGGGACCCGGCGACTCTGCATGGCAGGGGAAGCCGTGAGAGGCTGGCGCCGAGGCTGGGGTGTGGGTAGAGTGAGGCCAGGCCGGGAGGCCCCTCTGCTGAGACGGCTCTGCTCCTGCGCTGTGGTCTGTGGGTCCCACTGGGGTCTGGGGCCGCTCCCCAGCAATGGTCCTCGTCTCCATCATGTCCGCACTGTCCCTGGCCACTGGCACAGTGCACCCACGGGCCACAGGGTCTCTATGGCAGCACCTTAGGGAGCCGCTGCCCCATGGAGCACAGCGTAAAGCGCGGCAGAGGCACACACAGGACAGGGCTCGCTGGTGAGGGCGGCTTCCACGCGCGGCTGCTCGGCAGCCTGGGACAGCAGGACGCCAGGCCAGTACCCAGATTGCAGGCGTGCGGGGTGGGGGGGGTGGCAGCAGAGACAGGTGAGGACATACTGCCACAGTCAAAGCAGCAGAAGGCAGGCAGGACCCTGAAAGGACCCTGGCACCCAGCGAGTGGCCGTTGGCCTCCAGAGCACCTGAGTGATGTTGAGACACCAAGGAGAATCCCCCAAGTTCCGAGGGGTAGGGAGAACCATCCTTGTGTGTCCCCGAGTTGGGATTGTCCTCTGCACTGACTGAGCTGGGTGGAGAGGACAGCAGCTGTGGGGATTCAGTGCCCGGCAGAGCTGTCACTAAGGGAGAACTGAGCTCTAGGGGTCTTTCGGGGGTTGGGCAGCTGTCTCTCCACACGATGCCTCTGATGGCACAGCCTCTGACCCTGAGGGTCCTCTGCTCAGTGGAAAGGGGCTGGCCAGGTCTAGATGGGGAGTCATAGAGCACTGGGCCCCAGGCTGAGCAGATGGGGAACCTGCGGCAGGCGATGGGCAGCTGGCAGCCAGATGCCAGTGAATGGGTGCTGGGGCTCATCTCCTCCCCTGGGGACAGGGCGAAACCGCTCCCTGGTCACCAGGAAGCTCAGTGCCCCGAGGGCATCTGCATCTGGCCACACCAGCTGGTGCAGAACTCATGGGCGATGCGAGCATGAGCTTGTGGCTTGACCACGCTGAGCCTCAGTTTACCCATCTACCTATTGGAGACCTCCTGGGCGTGCTGAGCAGAGCAAATGGTGGCTGTGCTGTTGTCACACTAGGAGTGGACAGCTGCTGGGGTCCCACCCAGTGCCACGAGGTGCTAGGCGCCAGGGCAGGGTTGGTGTTGCCCCCGTCAGGACGGGCTTTGTCTGAGGACTGGGTGCAGTTGGAGCTAGGGTCACCCTGGTCCTCAGTCCCAGGCACTGCCCCGGGCAGGTGCTGGTTGGAGGGGGGGACGCGACCCCTGGGTCTCTCAGAGCCAACTGGGGAGGGGTTGGGGAGCGAGCTGTGACCTGGCAGGGGAAATCCCCCCCACGAAGCCCCTGGGTGCCCCTTCCCGCCTGAAGAGCAGCTCCAGGGGACCTGAGAGCTCTCCGCTGGGGGACTCGGAGGGGCCAACGGGCAGGGCAGTGGGGGGAGGACCTGGCTCAGGGCTCATGGAGGTGAGCGGAAGCTTCAGTGCTGACATTTCACCTTCCCTAGGGAAGGCGAAGCCCAGGGTCCCGGTCCCAGCATCACCCTGGGAAGCGTCCGGGCTCCAGAGCCCCAGGCAAAGGCCGTGGCGTCCACCTCAGAGACTTCCCACGGTGGAAACCCAGGTGCAATGCAGATGTCTAAAAATAGCATTATTCTGCACACCGAAGAATTAAAATAAAAATAAGAGGTGGAACTGATTTGTGTCATACAATTTTAAAATTTTATACCCAATATGGATCGTTCATTCCTGTATAAACAGCAACACCAAGTTACTGATTTAATGCAGAATATTCTGGAACATCCAGGGCCCAAAAGCGCCACAGAAAAGCCATGGCCGCCCCCAGTACTCGTCCCTGGGTCCCCACGGTGCCCACTCCTCACCAGGAGTGTGGGTGGGCAGCTGTGTGTCGTGGGCGTGGGATTAATCTGAGTCTGTGTCCTGGTTGAGAGAGTTTAGAGACCCCCCTCAGGACGCTGCCAGGTTGCCCCCGTCAGAGAGTGGCTGTCCCCCCTCAGGACGCTGCCTGCTCCTGGCCCTTGGAACGTCCAGCCCAGGTCACTGCGGGGTCCCTGCTCCTTTGCAGTCAGCCCAGCGGGAGGGAGGGTGGACACACAGAGGCATCCTCCACATGGCCTCTCTGGCGGCGTCACGTTCTGCAGCCCACAGTCCACTGTGTACATCTGTGTCTAGCGTGCTCACTGTATGTGTCAGCGTGTTCACTGCATGCCTAGCAAGTCCGCTGCATTCTAGCATGTTCACTGTGTGTCGAGTGTTTTCTGCGTGTGCCTAGCATGTTCGGTGTGTGCATCTAGTGTTCTCTGCACACATCTAGCATGTTTGCTGTATGTCTATCATGTTAGCTGTGTGTGCTTAGTGTGTTCACTGTGCATACCTAGCATGTTCACTGCCTATGTCCAGCACGTTCGTTACATGTCTAGCGTGTTCTCTGTGTGTTTAGCACATTCACTGTGTCTAACGTGTTTGTTGTGTGTCTAACATTGTCTGCATGTGTCTAGTATGTTTTCTGTGTGTGTCTATCCCATTCACTAGGTGTGTCTAGCGTGTCTTCTGTGTGTCCAGTGTGTTTGCTGCATGTCTCTAGTGTGTTCTCTGTCTCTAGCGTGTTCTCTGTGTGTACCCAGCATGTTCTCTGCATGTGAATAGCATGTCCTCTGTGTCCTGTGTGTTCACCGTGTACATCTAGCATGTTTGCTGTGCGTGTCCAGTGTGTAGCCCTCACAACGTGACCCCTAGTTTGAAGGATATAGACCGGTGCTACCCAGGACTGGGGAGACTGGAGCAAGCGCTGGACATTTGACAAGTAATTTCTCCAATTCTTTGCAGTTTTGTTGGGTGTTTGTTTGGGGCGATTTTTTGTACTGGGAATTGAACCCAGGGCCTTCGCACTGTGAGCTGCATCCCCAACCTGTTTATCTTTTGAGACAAGGTCTTATAAGTTGTTAAGATGCCCAGATAAGATGGACTTGAACTTGTGATCCTCCTGCCCCAGCCTCCCAGAAGCTGGAGTGATAGGTATGCACTACCATGCCTGGCTTCTTTGCAGGTTTTTAATGTGATTTTTTCCCCCACAAATGGACTGCACTTGTCAGTAAGTTTCAAGTTCATAGGAAGCAAACACAGAGCCCTGAGAAGCCCAGTCCGGGCCTGACTGCCCCTGGTACTGATGTCAGTGTGCGTTGGACTTTGGAGCAGGAGCCCTTGCTCCTAGCTGGGCCCAGGTCCTCTTGGCTCCTTGGTGCCCCCCCACAGTACCACAGGGAGCAGGGCGTGTGCCCTCTCTGGGCTGCCGGAGCCCTAGGAACCTGCTGATCCCCACTGACCACTCTCCATCTCCACAGGCCTCGCCAAGCCCATCGGCCTGGTGGAGGGGCCGGGCGGCCTGGGCCAGGGCGGCATGGCAGCTGCCCTGCGTGATGACAGCCAGGAGGCCGAGGGCCAGTACGAGGAATATGGCTATAATGCCCAGCTCAGTGACCGCATCTCCCTGGACAGGACTATCCCTGACTACCGGCCCAAGAGGTGAGTGCGGCACAGGGCACACTGCCGACGGGCATGCAGGTGTGCAGGGCTGGGGCAAGGGGCCCACCTGACTGCAGCCAAGCCTCTCCGTGTGTCTCCCGCCCTGTGTGTCTGCCTCTCTTTCCCTGCATAGCTCTCTCTGTCTCTATCTTTGTCTCTATCTCTCTGTCCTTCTCTCTGTCTGCCTCTGTCTCCCTCACTCTGGCTCCAGTCTCTCTCCTGGCCATGCCTGTCCTCCTTGACCCCACTTCTCTTCCACCCAGACTCGGGCCTGGCCCTGCCCAGCACTTGGGTTCCCGGCCCTCGGGCCAGGCATGGACTTGTTTACCTGCAGCTGCACTGTGTGTGAGGGGACGGCGCCCTCTGGTCCTACGGCCCCAGAGCATGGTGGCAGAGAACTCAGGGCCACCATCCCCGGCCACTGTGTTGGCCGAGGCTGGCGTCCAGACCACTCACAGCCCAGGGCACCTGACGGAGGGGCCTGGCCAGCGCCTTCGGGGACGGTCGGGCAGCGCAGGCTAGACTCCCCAGAGCAGGCTGCAGGGGCTCCTACTGGGTACCCCGAGGGCCCAGCGAGTAGGGGGTCCCTCTACTCCCCGGCGGCCCTCTGGGGCTGGGAGCTCACCTGAGGGCTCCTGGGGAAGGGGCACTGGGAGTGGCAAGGCCAGGTGGGCACCGCGTGCAGTGCCAGGCACACAGGGCATGTGTGGGAGGCCCCACCCCCATTCTCAGTGCTCAGGGGGCTGCTGGGGCACCACGCAGTCTGATACCTTCTCCGGGGGCTGCGGTCCCCTCCTTTTTCCCCTTCAGCCCTTGTCCCCCCAGGATGGGCTAGGACGACCTGTCTCAGTGTCCTCTGCTTCCCCGAGGCAGCTTCGTGGTTGAGCTGACAGTGGCCCTGCCCCACCCACTCCTGCCTCTCAAGAGGTGGCCTGGAAACTGCCCTTGTCAGGGCTGAGGCCAGGGAAGGGTCTGGGCCCGTGGTTAACAGCCTGAGACCCCTAGGCCCCAGGGAGCAGCCACTGCCCTGCCCTGGCCTCCTGGAGACTCCTGGAGGTGGCAGGGAAGCTAATTTAAGCCCCGCCCTGCTTGTGGAACCCAGGCAATGTTGGTCACGTGGCAGCGTCTCCTGGTCTCCCTCCCACAGTGCGCAAGACAGCTGCAGGGGCCTGTATGCCTGCACCTGCCCCATAGTATCCGTCCTGACTGCGGCTGCTTCCATTCCAACCAAGCAGGAGCTCTGAATTCAGACCTGTCAGTAAGCTCAACCCAGAAGGCTTGAATCTGGAACAGTTTGATCCAATCAGCAAGCTCAAATCTGGACCAATCACAGGCTTGAATTTGGACAGCTCCCAGGCCTGCCGCTGTTATATAAGCAGAGCGCCTCTCTCTTCCCAGGCTCTGAGCTCTGCCCAGTGCCACCGTGCACACGGTCCGTGTAAGTGAAACTTCCTGTGGGGTCCCCTAAACCTGCCCCCAGTTGGTTTCTCAGGTAGCATGGGGTCAGGAGGTCCTGCAAACCTACTTGAGTCCCAAGGAGTCCGGGCAGAGTGGGTCTGTTTTCAAAAAAGTGGGGAGCACCAGTGTCTGAGGAGTTTGGAGCCCAGCAGCAGAAGGGGCCCCAAGAAACAGCATCATCAATAGTGGCAGTGACCAGCAAGACCAGTGTCCCCCAGCAGCAGCGTCCAGCAGTGGCAGTGAGTGACCATGGTGATGAGCATAAGCCGATGCTGGCTGGTGACATCATCTGACAGTGGCAGAGACCACCAGCAGCAGTTGGTGCCTGGGGCCCAGAGCTGTCACTATGGGCTGAAGGTTACGGCTGGCATCGTCCCTGACCTGGGCACGAGCAGACGCCGTGCCCGACCATCGCTGTGTCGGGGGCTCTTGGCCCGGAGCTTGCTGAACTGATGCCTCCAGACGCCACGAATTTGGTTTGTTTTCTGCCTAACAGAAATGAGTCTGCATAAGTCTGAGGCCAGGCCTTGGGGTCCCTCGCACTGATTACCCCAGGGCTGCTGTGCCAGAATAGACACGGCATAGTCACGGTCACAAGCCCAGCCACCGCCGAGTGCCAGGGCCTCAGGAACTTGAGGCTGGGAGCCCAGGGCTACATAGAGAGGAGCCTCTGTGTCCCCAAGGGACAGGGTTCCTGAGGGTGGGCACGTGTGACAGAGGAGCCACGGGGAGACCCGGCTGGGGGCTGGGCAGTTATGTTTTTCGAGCACTGTCAGGCATGGGCCCCTGTTGTGTCACTAATTGTCACACTGACACGTGTCTGATAAATATCCCTTTCTGTCTGCTCAATGCTAAACACGGTTTTTTAAGCCCAGAAGGGCCTTACGTTATAAATAAGAGACTTTTCTTAAATGTCACACTATCTCTAATTTAAACAACTCATGAACTCCAGGTGTTCGTAACGAGTGACTTTGTTAAAGGGACGCTGACCGGTAGGTACCGTAGGACAGAGCCAAGAGGGGAGTCTGAAGGAGGGGTGTGCGGGTCATGCAGCCGGGGAAGCAGGGCTGGCCAGGAACCTGTCCCTTGCCAGGGACTGCTCAGAGGCCTCACCTTTTGGGATGGGCAGCCGTGGTGACAGACCCGTCACCCTGCCTGCTGCCTGCCCTCCCACGGCTCTGTGGCCTGTGTGTCACTGTACTGTGTGAGTCTGTCTGTCCTCCCCTTCTTTGCTCCCTTCCTCCTCCCTGATGGAATCTGGAACTTGGGTGGCCCAAGTCAGCATGGAGCATTTCCCACTGTCCCCTGGGCCACTGTCAGTGTGAGTGACATGGGAGGGTCTTGGCACGAGGCTTCCTCCTGGCCCCCACTTCTATGGACCAGACCTGAGCTGCTGTGGATGCCACACGGGGCCTGGGCCTCAAACCCCACGTGCCGCTCCGGACAGCTTCCCAGGGTCCCTGGTGCAGGGCTCTGTGCGCACCCAGGGCACCACCGCTTTGAAGTGGCGTGGGGAGTCCTGAGCCACCAGGAGAGGCCACCGGCATGTGGCATCTCTGTGTTGCCCGTCTTCTGCCATACACACGGGTTATTGTCACAACTCCACACTAACAATTCTGTGTGACCAGGAGCTCTTTGCCACAGGCCACTAGGCCGTCGCTGGAGAAGATGAGAGCAGTCTTGGGAGGCAGAATTTCTCAGGGCCCTAAAACCTCCCACTACAGCTTTGTTCAAAGAAATGGTTCTTAAGAAGTCACAGGAAATGTTCCTCGAGAATTTGTTCTTCAGAGAGCTTCGAGACCATTTCCAGTGTGCTTGGCCGGAAAGAGTCCACCGCGGGCTTTAGAAGAACCCACTTCTCGTGGAAGACGCTCCTTCCCCTCTCAGCTGCAGGATGTTGGACTGTTCGGTGCCTGAAAAACTGTTCCCGTTGGATCGCCCTGGTTCCCGCCAGAGACACCCCGGGCCCTGGGCCTCGGTGTTGGAGGAAGTGGGACTCAGCTGCGGCCACTCCGCAGGGCGCAGAGCTTCAGGAGCGGGACAGGGACAGCCTGCAGGGCTATGGCAGCCTGGCCTCCAAGGAGCCTTGGTCATTGCGGTTTTGTTTTATGTGTGTGCATGCGTGTGTATGTGTGTGTGTGTGCGTGTGCATGTGCATGTGTGGTACAGAGCCCTGAAGTTTATGTGGGACTGTAGCAGAAAACACGCACCCCCAAGCCAGTGTACTTCCGTTTCTTAGTTACCCAGGTAACAGTTCCTGTTCCAGTTCCGGTCTCTCCTGCCTCTTAGAAACGGCTGGTCACTATAATGTGCGTTGTAAGAACCAATTCCCAATGGACAGGCCATTCTGCCGCTGTCCTCCCTGCCCGCTTATCCCACATAAGTCCTAAGAAGCCAGAGGTCGGGGCCTGAAATTCTGGGAATGACCCCGGTCAGTGTCCATCGGCATAAATAAATCCACCTCCAGATCCTGGGTGTCGTTTTGGTGTTCCTGCTTGCCATTGCAGGACCTTGGCCCATGCACCTGACTCATCTGGACCCTTTTCCACCCCATGATTCTTGCATGTGGCTGAGCCCTGGAATTTGACATGTGTCCTGTCAGAGGTGGGTGGGCCCTTGGGTAAGGCAGGGATCACCATGAAAGTCAGGCATGGAGGGAAACTGACCTGGCACCTGCTTCCTGCCAGGCTTATGTGAATCCTGTGGGTGGCAGGCCATCCCTGCATGGTTTCCAAAGCCCTGCACCACCACCATCCATGCAGCCCATGGGTACCCAGCCCCCGTCAGCACTGCGGCTGGGCGTTGGCCTATTGGTCCCCACAGGAGAGCCTCACCAGCCTCTCTGGACCTGACTCCTGGTGATGCTGAGCCTCTTCTCAAGCAGGTGCAGGTCCTTCGTCTCCTCACTGGAGGGCTGGGGACACATTGGGAATCTTTGGTGCCTTCACCCTTTCTGTGCTCTGGATTCAGTCTGGCAGAGAAGGGTGCTCAGGACAGTGACGCTCTGGTTTCTCTCCTCTCCATGTTTACTGTCTAACTATGCGTGCAGTGGTAATTATTACAAATGGTCCACAGCCTTCCAGGGTCCACAGCAAACTTCAGTGGGCCACTGAAGACCTTGGCCCCTTGGTGTGGCAGACCGAGGCCTAGGACAGCATGTCCCATGCGTGTGTCCGGCGGACTAACCTGTTGCAGTGGACATCTGCTATCTGCTGGCCACTGACATACACCTGCTTTCACAGGTGGCCTCTCAGGGACCAACCCTCCCCTCTCCACCAACCCCAGGACTTGAGGATTATGCAATCCAAGGGTGAGCCAATCAGAGTCCTGTGTTTTCTCCAACTATGGTGATTGGCTTGGAGACAGGTGCCTTGTCCAATCAGAGCCCAGAGATACAGCGATGCTGATGTCCTGAAGAAGCAGGTGGCTTCCTTTCCTGCTGGAACCTGTCAGGTCAGGGCCTGTGAGAAGGTACCCTCAGCCCTGAGCACAGGCTGGTCTGTGGTTACACCAAGCCAGGGATAGAGCTACAAGTGGCAGAAACAGGTGCCAGTCCTGTGACACCGTTGGGGCCACTGGCCACACTGGGCCTGAACCACCCCCAGCTGGGCACCTGGGGATGGGCCAGTCACCCTCTTTCTTCTCACACGGGTCAAGTCTGGATTTACCATCGCCCCAGGCTCCTGCATCGAACAATGGACACTTCTGAAGGTTCTGCCTCTCTGCTAGTCCCTGAGTGTCTCCTGCCTTTCCCAGGGGCCAGGAGCACAGTGTCCTTGTCCATTTCTCAGCCAAGCAGGCGATGAGCTTGAAGGGTGCTACTGGGATCAGCAAATAAAGAAATGGCAGCAACAGCCTGAGAGAGGAGAGGTTCTGGGGCGTCGGAAGACGGGAGCACTGTGGGGCTCCCTGTGGCTCCCAGCTGGGCTGAGCCTGAGGCTGCAGGGAGAGGAAACTGTTCCAGGACCTCCTGGCACACAGCTCTCAGAGGCAGCCCTGCACCCGGCGGCCAGGCCCACAGGGCCCCGGCCTGCTAGCTTAGGAGGAGGAAGGGAGCCATGGAGTCCACAGCTGCCCAAAGACAACTGACCACCCACTGCTCGCCGCTGCCACTGTGGGGAGGCTCGTGTGGGGATGGGGGCTGTGAGCGCCTCACGGCTGGCCACGTGGCCTGGGCCAGCATCTGCCTGTGCCTGGCATCTACACACGCACACACGGCTGGGTGGAGGCCCCACAGGTGCAGATGAGGGACACAGCATCAGGATGGAGGGCGACAGGAGATGTAGGACAGATGGTGAGGTGACATGGTGACAGGGCCCCTGCTGCTCCAGACAGATGCGCTTGCTCCTTTCTCATCTGTCTTTTACATGTGCGGCGGGTCGGTGCCATGGGTCCTGACCTCCTCCTCCGCAGATGAAGTGAGCCCTCTTGTGGGAAAGCATTTTCTGAGGGGGAAAATCTCCCTGGCTGAGCTCCTGCCACGCCTATGCATGCAACAGTGGCGGAAGGTGCTCGTCCCTTTGATGGCCACACTGCCAGGTCCCTCGCAGCCGTGAGGCCTCTGGGAGGCTGCAGTGGGTGTCATCTCCTGCTCAGAGCCTCCAGACCTCTCTCCAAGGTGCCGAGTGAGGGTTCGGGTCCATCCTGCCCCACAGCAGAGGAGGACACGGGGACTGTGGCACCCTGGACAGCGGTGAGGCTGCCCCTGTGGCAGCTCTTCCTCCAACTCCGTCACCTTTTCACTGGCTCCCATTCCTCTAGGACCCAGTCCATCTCCCTCTGACCCAACCGTCTGGGGCCTGGTGGTGCCACCCCTGCCTCTGCACTGGGGACAGGCATCACAGCACCCGTTTCCATCTCAGGACAGCTCCGGGCTCTGGTAGCTCACTGCATGGTGTCTGTGTGAGCAGTCCTGTGGGCACCATGAGTCTGGCGTGGCTGAGTAGCTCTGCCGTCTCGGGGGCCTCCCATTTGCTTAGGGCGACCCCAGTGGCCCTCTTTCCCTGGCAGTGCCACCTCCTCCTCTGCCCAAGCCTCTCCTTCTGCCTGTGGCCAAGGATGCTTGATCCCCACTGCAGCTCTGTGACACTGTCCCCACCGCAGCCACCAAATGCGCTCACACCCCTGAGGTCCTGAGGCGGCTTCAGGTCCCTCCAAGGCCCCGCCGGGCTCCTGCCCTAGCATGGGGCCTTGGCCACAGCACGTCTGTTCCCGCCATCTGGGGCTCAGGTCTGGCCGAGGCCTTGCCCCTTGTCCTCTGCACCTTGGCATCCCCAGGGACCTCTGTCAGCTGGGGCATGGTCCAGGTGACAAGGCCGCCCCATGGCACCAGCGTCCCAGTCTCAAGGTCGAGGCACGGGACTGGGGCTCTGGAGGCCACGGTGACACAGAGCTTCCCAGGGCCCCGAGGACCTCACCGACTGCCACCCCCAGGTGCCGGCAGCTGGTGTACACCGACGACCTGCCGCAGGTCTCCGTGGTCTTCATCTTCGTCAACGAGGCCCTGTCCGTCATCTTGCGCTCGGTGCACAGCGTGGTCAACCACACGCCGTCGAGGCTGCTCAAGGAGGTCATCCTGGTGGATGACAACAGCGACAGCGGTAAGTGGGCGGGCAGTGGGACCGCGTGGCAGGGCCAGGCCTCTCAGATGCGTACCAGCACACCAAACACTGTGGGTGTCATTACGTAGTTGTCACCGCCAAAACTCACAGGCGCCCAAACTGAGAAGCTACCCTACCAAGCCCTGAGCCCGCCGCGCCCCCGCCCCATCCGGCCGAGCAGGTTTCTGCCTGTGCGGCCCTGGGGTGCACTCCGCATGATGTCAGCGGGCACAGCAAGACCAGCCCTGCTCGCACTCCCCTGCAGGACTCGGCCCTCCAGGCCGTGGCCCCCCCACACCGTGGCTCTTCGCTCACTCTGTCCCTCTCCCACTGCATTGGTGGCTCCAGGGCCCAGGCTCCTGTCCCCCAGGACACAGATCGTGTCCTTGGAGAACATTCCGGAAGCACTGACTGCACGCTCCTGTCTCCGCAGTGGACCTCAAGTTCAGCCTGGACCAGTACGTGCACAGGCGGTACCCAGGGTTGGTCAAGGTCGTGCGCAACAGCCGGCGGGAGGGCCTGATCCGCGCGCGGCTGCAGGGCTGGAAGGTGGCCACTGCGCCTGTTGTCGGCTTCTTCGATGCCCACGTGGAGTTCAACACCGGCTGGTGAGGGGGACCAAGCGCCGGCGACCCCTCCGGGCGCCAGGTCAGGGACAAAGGCCGGGCAGAGGTGTGGACTGTGGCCAGCTGGTCCCAGGGTGGGCCCAGCCCAGGAGGAGGGGTCACCAGGGCCAGGGACGCAGATCTGCTTCTGGGGGAAACTGGGTGAGGAGCCCACACCACCTCCCACTCAAGAGAAGAGGGGGTGGCCCAGCAGCGGGGCCAGGACGGGAGGTGACAGGGACTCCACAGGCCTTCCCTGCCCTGAGGGCCTCTGTGGGGCCACAGAGGGGCCACCCCAGGCCAGGTCAGCACCTGCTGCCCAGAGTCCAGCTCAGAGGAGTGGACACTGCCCATTCTCAGAGAGGCCAGTGCCCCAGATCTGTCTGCTCCCAATGCGCTGTGTGAGCTGAGGACCCCACGTGGCACCGTCCCCAGGAGGCAGGGTGCACAGCCATCGTCCCTGTGTGCAGGACGGGCACCATCTCCCTGCAGGGTATAGGGGCCACCAGGTGCTGGTTTGCTTAAGTGATGTCCTCCTGGTGGCCCTGACGTGGCATCCTTGGCTCCTCCCCACTCACCTCGCATGGCCCCTTTCTGTTCTGAGGCTCAGTGCCCAGCAGGCCTCTGGCAGAGACTCAGGTCTCCTCTGCTCTGGGTCCCTGTGCCACCCCCACTGCTCCCTCCTCCAGCACCCTGTGAGGGGCTCTGCTTCTCCACCACCTCCTAGAACTGCAGCAGCAGCTGTCCTCGCTGTCTGCCCCCGGGGTCACCCATCCTGAGGTGTGGGTTGCACACTGCACGACAGGACCCGGCAGGCTTTCTGCCCCTCGAATGTGTCACTGGCTCGCTGAGGCTCGGTGTGTGCTCCAAGTCCTGTCTGTGCTGGCAAAGTGTGCTTGTGAGCCAGCATCGCTAACTTTCAGCACTGCGCACCGGCACTGCCCTTCCCAGAATCCCCACCCCCGGCCCTGCCCTGGCCAGCAGGCCTGGTGTCACCTGCAGGCCCTGCTGGCCACAGTTACTGGGTCCTCCTGCAGCACACAGGGTCAGGGTCCACCCTTGCCCATGGCCCCAACCCCTCAGCAGGCCTGCCCCCCCCTCCCAGGGCCTGGCAGGGGTCCTAGGAGCCCTCCCCTGCCTGCGCTCTCCACCGCAGCACACTGGCACCATCCCCGCGCCGGCTCCCTCCTCACCTCACCCCGGGACCAGCACAACCCACCTTGACGGCTGTGTCCCGCTGTGGTGCCAGGTGCACTGCATTCCCCCATCCCCAAGGTGTTCACACCTCCAGGCTCACACCTGCTCAGCCAGGGCCTGTTGTGCAAGTCGCACTTTGCACACCTGCTCCGGCGCAGCTCCCCCCTCCCATGTACTATGGCTCCCAGAGGCCAGGAACTTTTTTGGTTCACAAATTATTCCAGTGTGGAGGGCAGCGCCTGGTGGGTATGGGTTTTCAGCCAGTGCTTGCAGAGGGCAGGAAGGGGCCGGGACTCAGGTGCCTGTGTGGCCCCTCAGAGTTGTCCCGGCCAGGCAGGCTGGCCAGGGTCACCGTCTGGGTGTCCGGGGCGGGGCCAGGGGTCCAGCTCCCTCTCATGCCTGACCCCTACAGGGCCGAGCCCGCGCTGGCACGGATCCGCGAGGACCGGAGGCGGGTGGTGCTGCCGGCCATCGACAACATCAAGCACAGCACGTTCGAAGTGCAGCAGTACGCCAGCGCCGCGCACGGCTACAACTGGGGGCTGTGGTGCATGTACATCATCCCGCCGCAGGACTGGCTGGACCGCGGCGACGAGGCTGCACCCATCAGGTGAGGCTGGCAGGCGCTGGGCGGCAGAGAAGGTGGGGCAGTGCACAGGGAGGAGGGTGCGGTCAGGCCGGCACTCGGCAGACCTGGGCCGGGCGCTCCAGCTGACCTGTGGTCTCTGCAGAGCATTTGCCTTTATTTTCCACCAGCTCCTTTGACTTAAAGTGGGGGAGATTAACGTGGACTGTGCAGTTCCAAGTCTCTGGAGCCCCTGGTGTGGGGACGTGGCCCATTTGCCCGAGGCAGTGCGGGCTGCATGCTCACGAGCCCTCCCCACAGTCTCCCCAAGTGCGGCGTCTCCTTTCCAGGCAGCCCTGGACCCAACCTCAGAGCCTGTGGGGCTTCCCAGAGACGGCCAGCTTGACTCCCCAGCCCCGGCCAGGTCTCCCCCATCTACCTCGGCCGAGCCCATCGCAGGCCATGGTGCTGGGGCACTGGGGTGCCCCGAGGTCCGGAGCAGTGTGATGTCCTCTTCCACAGGAGCCCTTGAGGGGTCCTGGGCAGGCTGGGCACAGTGGGCCGGGCACAGCGGGGCACATCACCAGCCCTGGCCAGCCCTGTGCGGGTTCTGGGGAGAAGGAATGTGCATCTCCAGAGGACCTTGCTCTGGACAGTGGTGGCGCTCAGGAGGCCCCTGGCCAGGCGAGCCCCACCCCACCACTGGCGGGGCTGGGTCCTCAAAGCCCCAGGGGTCCAGAGCCAGCGTGGGCGCCTTGGGCAGGAGCCTGCATGGAGCTCCCCGGCTCCCCAAGCTGTGGTGTTTTCCTCCTCTATGCCTGTGACAGTCCCAGTCAGTGGCACTTGGACACCCAACCTTGTGTGTGACAATGAGAAGTCAGTGGGTTCAGGGCCTGGACAGGACCGCAGCCCGGCGAGTCTGGTGGCAGCCCCATAAGCATCACCCAGAGCCCCCCCCACCTGGGGGCGCGGGAAGCAGGGGTGCACAGCCAGCCCTTGGGGAGGAGGCAGCACACGGGGGCCAGGCTGGCACTGAGGCCTCCACAAGAAATCACTGCTGGCCTGAAACGGAGGAAAACAACACAGACAGGACCAAGGGTGCGAAGTGTGGAGCAGAGGGGCTGAATCAAACGCACCCATGTCAGAGGCCAAGACCTTCCTGGAGAGTCCTGGCCTCCAGGAAAAACTTTCCCTGTGCCCAGCCGGGCGGTGTTGGGAACCCAGAGCCGCAGGAAATACGTGAACAAACCAGGCCTCGATGCCACGCTCTAGGCTGTACTGTCAAGGGAAGCCGAAAACACAAGTCTCCATGGCCTTGAAAATGACAGGCTTGTCAGACGTGGCCCTGCCCACGCTCCCAGGGACAGGGCACCGTGGCAGCCTTTCTTCATGGACAGGGTCAGTGCTCGGTCCCGTCTCACGTCACCTCCTCAGAGAGCACCAGCGCCAGCGAGGGTACAGTCAGACGTCACCGCTGTCTTAGTTACTTTTCTCATTGCTAAGACAAAATGCCAAGCACTCCGCCACCCCAGGAAGGTTGATTCCGCTCACGCTCTGCAGAGAGTTCCAGTCACAGCTGGGGCTCCCAGGCAGGGCAGCCCAGCACAGGCGTCAGGGGAAATGCAAGAAAAACCAAAGCAGGTGAACAACTAGCGCCAGCGACCAGCCCTCCTGTCCCCTGCGTCTCCCAGACCACCCAGCCTTGGGAATCGACACTCCCTGTACAGCAGCCAAGGACCGCGGGGCGTCGGGTGATGCCGCGGAAATGGAGTGCGAGTGCGTGTGCCTTGGTGGATGAGCCACTCTGCCTCAGTTTCCTCCTGGTTTTCGTCATCCGTGTCATCACCTGGGGAGGGTTTGGACACCGTTCACGCCTGGGAACGGGTGCCGAGGGACAGTGGGACCCGTCTGGGTAGGAGTGGGCGGGAGGCCAGGCCCTTCCTCTGCGGGCCGTGGTGCTGGCGCAGGCCCATGCTCACACCCGTTTCCACCCCAGGACACCCGCCATGATTGGCTGCTCGTTCGTGGTGGACCGCGAGTACTTCGGAGACATCGGCCTGCTGGACCCCGGCATGGAGGTGTACGGGGCCGAGAACATTGAGCTGGGCATGCGGGTGAGTGCAGGGGTGAGCCTGGAGCCCCCAGAAGAGTCAGGGCAGGAACTCCGGAAGCCTGGCACCTACAGGGACAGGGACAGAGGCGCAGGAGTGGTCCTGGCCACCCTGCTGGGCAGAGCCTGGCCTGGGCCCGCACCCAACTGGTGTGGGCCTTGGACAGCATGAGTGTCCAGGCCATTTCCAGACCTCTCCCCATTGCCAGGGCCACGGAGGTAGAGGGGCTGGCTGCCCTGCCTTCCTTGCCCACTGGGAGGAGGAGGCGGAGGAGGATGCAGGCCCTGGGTGAAGCTGAGGCCAGGCCTGGTCAGGAGGGGCATGGAGGAAGGAGCTGCAGGGAACTGGCCCCAGGAAGGAGGGCAGAACACGCAGGGTGGGCCGGGTATGAGGTCCGGGTCCGCTCCATGGTGGGGTTGGAGGCCCCAAGTGGGGCTCCCCCACCTCCTGCACGAAGACCCCTCTGTCCCTGGGCTCCTGGGTGATAACAGACTGGGAACAGGTCAAGGAGGACAGAAGGAGCACAGGCCACTTTTTGAGGGGCTCGGGGGAGCTGACATCATGTCACCCACCACACAGCTGGGATGCTGTCCAGGTCAGCGTCAATGTCACGGCAGGGCCAGCGGGTGGTGTCCAGCGGGCACAGGGACGGGGTGCAGAGCTCAGACACTGCACCTGCTGCCATGCATTGCTGCCCCTGTGGCCCCTGTGACAAGGAAGGGGCCAACATGTGAGCCACACTCCACTGGGGGCCTGGCGTGGGTCTCCAGCAGGGGCTCTGGCTCTCACCAGGAGGCGGTGGCCTCTGCCATGAGGTGGCACCTGCTGGTGGTGACATTGGTCTCTGGGCCACCGTGACAACCTGAGACCAGAGCCGGGGCCTGGAGGAGCACTGATGTATCCTCTGTCGCCCCAGTGCTGGAAGCCCAAGGTCCTGTGGGCCAGGCCAAGACCCGGGGTAGAGTGATAGGTTCTGCTCGCCTGAGGCTTAGCTGTCTCCCACATGACATCCGCCCAGCCTGGCACTGGGCCCAGAGAGCAACTTCTCTCTGAGGAGCTCCCACGTTCTCCCTCTAGTTCAGAGATAAAGCTCCTGCTCCCTTTCTGTGCATGCGCTGAGCCCTCTCCAATCCCAGGACCCCACAACCACCCAAGCCTCCACCCCGGCTCCCAGTCAATCTCTGTCCTGCTTTGTACATGCTCCTTCAGATCAGCTGTTGGGAGGTCATTTTGCTCATCTCCCAAACTCCTCCCCCAGCCACACCTGATAAAAGTGCTTGCACTGTTTTGCTCTTTCCTGAGGGTGCTTGCATCTCTTTTGCTGCCCTCGCATGCCCACAATGAAGGCCTCCTTTTTTCTCTGTCTCTCATTATGTGCCAAAATCTTATCAAGAGTCTTATCGTAGAGGAAGGACATTCTCCGCCCCAGCCCTGTGCCGCCACTGCCACCTGTGCCCACGCGGCCGGCCCTGGTGTGTCCATGCCCCCTGGTGGAACAGACAGCCGTCCTGCTGGGCTGGCTGAACAGCTCCCCCAACTGACACCCTACAGCCCTGTCCTGGGGGCTCCCATCAGCCTGAAGGCATGTCCCTGGCCTGTCTTGTGTTCACATGTGTGTCCACTTGCTCTGTCCTGCAAAGCGCATGTGCACTGAACCCATCCCAGATGGACTTTGCGGCACCCTCGGTCTGATGCCCGATGTCCACCCCAGCTCTGGTCACCGTGTGTCCCCTGAGGCCTGGGATGCTGGCCAACACCCCCACAGCCTCTTGGTGTGCAGGGAGGAGGGCCTGAGGCCTGCGTGGCCCTGGGCTCCATGCTCCTGCTGTTTTTATTCTTTGGGGCTTGGGAGAGGCTTGATCTGCTTTCTTTTGTGTTTTGTCTGTAGAGCTTCTACCCAAAGATTTTAAAAACCCAGGTTTTTAAAGCTTTATGCACGGTTTATGAAAGTCACAACTTTCGAAACCCATTTACTTTAAGCCTTGGGTTAAATGTAAAGATCCTGTTATTAGGGTTCCAGGTCCAATGAAACAAGGACAGCTGCCCATCGTGTCTGATTACCAGGTGAGCAGATTAATGCCATTAAGGCCGTGTGTGCCTGTAGTTAATTAAGTCCCTTTGAACTTTTCTAGTGAGCCCTGGTGTGATGGGTTTTCTTTCTTTTTTTTTTTAATTTTATTTAAAGAGAAAAAACAAAAAAGAAGACAACCAAACAAAACAGAAAAAGGGTAGCAACAATACAGAATTCCAAAGGCAAAAAAATGAAAGAACCACAATAACAACAACAAAACAAAAAAACACTAAGAAATCGCTACTTGATAGGTTACATACTGTCATCATTGGAAATAGTTGTTCAAGTTACAAAATTAAAGCACACAAAGTAGACATTCAAACAGTGAGACTATTAACAGTTCTGCTGAACAATCCAACAAAAACAGTAATGTGCTCATCTATCTTATACACTTAAACATACATTCAGTTATATCCTTTAGAGCACTTTATTTTCCCCTCTTTCATATATATATATGTATATATGTATATACATAAATATACATATATATACATATATATGTATATATATATTTAAATTTTATTTTAAAGGGGGTAAAATTAAACACAACAAAACAGAACAGAACGGGACTTAAGAAAGCATAAATTTCAAAGCTATACAACCAGGGATCTTCACTCTCTGTCATATTGTCTCTCTTGTTTTCTTCTAAATGGTTGTCCATATCTTTGCATATGGGGAGCTCATACTAAATACCATAGCCAATTTTTTCACAAGATGTGTAGTTAACTGGCTCCCACTTGCTAAGGAGGGGGAGGACATGGGACAGGACGACATGAGATGTCTGATTCTCAGCCTGCCCACCAGCAGGATTACAGCCGCCCCCAGAGAGGGGAGGAGTTCCTTGTTCTCCCGGCACCACGAGTCAACTGCATGGTGCAGGTCCCAAGGCGCCAGGGTCTCTCTCCTTCAGGCCGCCGAAAGTCGGCCACACTCACAGCCGCCCCCCAGAGAGGGAAGGAGCTCCTTGTTCTCCCAGCACCCCGAGTCAACCACACAGTGCAGGTCCTGACACACCAGGGTCTCTCCTTCAGGGTTTTCTTTCTTAAGTGCTTTGAATGCCTGATGTTACACCCCAAATTCCCCGATAGCTGGTAAACCGAGACTCCCGGCATCCCGGGACCGCCTGTGGAAGTGTTCAGTCCTCTTGTGGTGTCCATTTCCGATCCCTCTCGATTACGAGTCAAAGGCAGCAACGGGGATCGTCAGGCGGATCCTTTAAAACGCCGACCCCGGCAGTGGCTCTGGGGCACTCGGTCCTCTGCCTCTCTGTGGAACCATCCCAGAGTGAGGCCCTCCCACCCAGGAGACCCCAGCAGGCGACAGGAGACATCAAGTCCGAGGCAGTCAAGGGCCCCCAGAGCAGATGGGTTCCCTCAGTCATCCCGGTGGCCTCGGCTGGTTCTCCAGAGTGTAACGGAGGGCACCCATGTTCCCTGGCACCGTGGTTCTGTCGGCCCCAGGATCAGCCTGGTGCATCCCCCTCTAATAGGGAAGAGGCCACAGGGGAGGCCCAAGGTGCCTTGAGCCCAGTGGCCGTCAGCAGGCCCACCAGGTCCTGTGTCCTCCCGATCCCAGTGAGGGTGAGGGTGGCCTGGCCCTCGCCCCTCGAGCCCCACACTGGGGGCAGGGCGGAAGCTGCTCTGAGCCCCATCCTTGGGGACTGATCTGCCCGTGCTCCTCACCCTCTGCCACGTCTGTCCCCGGGCGGGACACACAGGAAGGGGCTCTGCCAGCCGGGATCAGCAGGGCTCAGGTCAGGAGGCTCAAAGCGGCACAGTTGCTGACTACTGCGGAGCGCTGAGTCAGGGACACCACAGTCCAGAGAGCGCTGACCAGGCCGCGTCCGGTCTGCCACTTGCTGGGGGCTTCACCAGTGATCCAGTCCCCAAACCCAGACCATGGCTGCCTGCAGCCTGGGCTCTCCCAGGCCAGGGAATGAATGTTCCAGAACCCCATCCATCCAGCAGGCCACGGGACGCTCCGGGACCCTGGCAGGCTGCCGGCCCAGAGACTGAGTGCCCCTGTGACCGTGCCTGCGAGTGGCTGGTTAGAAAGACCCACCATCTGGGACAGTTGCCAGCCCGGCACTGAGGACACCAGAGGACCTGGCCTGCGGGAGAGGCTGCGGCCCCTGGATGAGGCGGGATCCCTTGTCTCACCCCACCACCCAAAGCCTTCCGTCCCCTTGCCCACACCAGTCCCTCCCTCACAGTGGCCGTGCGCCAGCCTCGCCTGGGTCAGCGTACTCGAAGGTGAGTGTCTGGCCCTGGGCCAAGGCAGCATGATCAGCCCAGAGAGCCTCAGCCGTGTCTGTGGGCGCAATGCAAGGGCCATGCTTTTCCAGCTACGAGGCTCCCAGCGTTGGCTTGTGCCCCCTTTCCAAAGCAGAGGGGTGGAGGGAGCAGGCAGCACGCAACTGCCACCTCCCCCAAATTGAGAGGCTCGGCCTCTGCAGTGGGTCGATTGGTGACCCCCAAAAGATATGTCCATCCAGCGCCTGGCGTGTGGCCTCTGTGAAAGGGGTCTGTGCAGTGTGGTGACAGTAAGGACACGAGGCCATCTGGGACTACTACAGTGGGCCAACCCAGTGACGAATGTCCTTCAAAAGGTGACGGGGATTTGACTCAGACACACAGGGACGCCGTGGGCCTCAGACCTGGGTCAGATGGCAGCTCCGTCCTCTGCAGTCTTGGGGCAGCTGACACAGGAGTGGACAGATGGATGAATAGGTGGATGGATGGATGGATGGATGGATGATGAATGCAGTGGGTGGGTGGATGGGTGTGTGGGTGGTGTGGCTGGATGGAACGGATGAATGCACGTGTGTGTGCACATGCATGCATGGCTTGCATAGACAAGATGGATTGGTACAGGATGGTATCAGCCAGAATTCCCCAGAGAATCAGAATCCTAGACATGGACATAGATACGGGCATGCTGTAGGTGGGATAGACAGACAGACACACACAGATGTAGGGAATTGGCTCATACCACTGTGGAACCCAAGAAACCCCAAGATCCGCTGCTGACAAGCTGGGGCTCCAGGGGAGTTGGTGGTGTGGTTCTGGTCTGAGTCTGTTCTGAGGCAGGAGTAGACACTGTCCAGCCTTCAGGGACAGGGACAGGATAAGAGTGATTGAAAAGAAACAGCCAGAGGGAGCCAGGACACAGGTAGGGGCTGCGGGTAGGGCCTGGGGCTCTCGTGGGGCTCAAGTTGTTGGATCTGTGCCTGGCTGAGCTTCCGTGGGTCCTGGGGCCGCTGACTCAGCCTGACCCCTGGTGCTTGGCCGCAGGCTGCCCGCACGGCGCTGTGGGTGAGAGGATGTGCCCAGTGTGGGATGAGGAGGCCCGCGACACGCGCTTGGATGCTGGGGCCGGTGCTCATGGCCCCGTCCCCACAGGTGTGGCAGTGTGGCGGCAGCATGGAGGTGCTGCCCTGCTCCCGTGTGGCCCACATCGAGCGCACCAGAAAGCCCTACAACAACGACATCGACTACTACGCCAAGCGCAATGCACTGCGGGCCGCCGAGGTGTGGATGGACGAGTTCAAGTCCCATGTGTACATGGCCTGGAACATCCCCATGACCGTAAGCCAGGCCTGGTGGAACCCAGAAGCCTTGGGGGGGGCTATCTGGAAGGAAGGGGTTCCTCTCACAGGCCAACTGGGGTGTTGCCCCCAATCTCCTCGGTGGGCCACTTTCCCAGGTCACAAGTCACTGCAGGTGTTGGAAGTGAGGGGATTGAGCTGGGTATGGTAGCGCACACCTGTAATCCCTGGACTCTGGGAGGCTGAGGCAGGAAGGTTCCAAGTTTACATCCAGCCTGGGAAACTTAGAGGCTCAGTGAAACCCTGCCTCGGGATTTTAAAGGGGCTGTCAACATGGCTCCATGTGAAGGCCCTGGGCTCAGTTGCCACAGCAGTGCTGAGGAGGGGGGACTGCTGCCTGGCCTGGCCTGGAGTCTCCACCATGCAGGGGCTACCCAGCCGCTGTCAGGTAACCCAGAACACGCACACAGACAGGAGCTGGAAGGGAACTGGTCTGCACACGGGCAGTGTGGCAATGTCCCTTGAAGACTCGGGGGAGGAGGACACCACACAGCTGAGTGTGGGGTATAGTGTGCACGGCCCTGCCCAGCCACCCCCTTGGCCCAGAGGGAGGAGGCCTCTGTTACCCACACCCCGTGATCCGAGGACCCATGGGAGCCCCAACTCATTTAATCCACAAACAGGGCAACCACTGTGGTCACCCTTGGCCTGTAAGTGAGGAAAATGAGGCACAGCAGGCTCAGGGGCTGTCCTGAGGCACGCAAAGTGATGGGGCTCAGACCCAGAGAGCCCAGGCCCAGGGCTTACCAGCATGGTCACCATTTCGGGCAAGGAGGGGACAGAGAGCCTGGGCAGGGCCACACTCCAGGCCTCCCAGAGCTGGACAGGGCAGAGCTGGGTGCTGGGGCTCCGGGGGCTGGGGGCATGTGGCCCCCACTCCCCTCCTGCTGTTTCTGCTGCAGAACCCGGGGGTGGACTTCGGGGACGTGTCCGAGAGGCTGGCCCTGCGCCAGAGGCTGAAGTGCCGTAGCTTCCGCTGGTACCTGGAGAACGTGTACCCTGAGATGAGGGTCTACAACAACACGCTCACGTACGGAGAGGTACCGCTCGCCACAGGGCCCTCGCACAGCACATGCGGGTGCCACGCAGAGGACACGGGCATGGCCACCCCACCACGTGGGCCCACATGCACACACGTGCACATGGAAGCACGCACAAGAAGAGACAGATGCATACATATGTGCACTAGTGTGCACAGGCACACGTGTTTACATGCTTCTTTTTGGACACACATCCACATGCATGTGCACGCACTGCATGGCTCACATGTGTGTACACGCATGTGTGTTCCGGTGCACAGGCGTGCAGTGTGTTCACATCCCGTGTGGACATGAACACATCCACATGAATGGGCATGGGCCGTCATGTGTGTTCATGTCTGCGTGTGCATGTGTGTTGGTACCTGCATGTTTGTGTTGGCAGACCCCATTCACAATGTGTACACATGTGCGGACATGGTTCCCATGCAAGGGAGGGCATGAGCCTGTCACACACGTGGTGAAGCGAATGCACACGGACACAGGTGCACATGGATGGAGGGGCACGCCCTTGCACACTCCTCATGCACCGACACACATTTCACCTCTGCCTGAACCCTGTGTGTGGATAGACACGCCCAGCTGTCATCCTGATGTGTGGGCACCCACATGGTGTAGACACCCGTGCATCCTTTCGCACGACCATGTTGGTGCCCCACAGTGCACACACGTGTGCAGCAGCCAACGTCCCTGCTGGCATCCAGTGAGGGGTCACAGACTGTCATGCCGGGCCCAGGGCGGTGTCCCTGTCCTCCTGTGGCTGCGTGGGTGGCCGAGCAGCAGAGACAGGGATGGCAGGCTGCCGCCCTTCAGCGCCGAGTGGCCCAGCTTCCCCGCAGAAGCCACGCCCACCTGGCCAGCACAGGGTGGGGGGCACAGTGCAGACCATGCTGCTGTCCCTACATGGGCTGCTGGCCAACCAAGTCGGCTCCAGGCCCCGGGTTCTGAGTGTGGGCGCAGGCCCCGTGCATGGTGGGAGGGGCTGCTGCCTGGCCCCTTCTGCCTCTGCCCTGTCCCCACCATCCACGGCGTCCCCACGCTGCCCAGGCCATGTGGCTCTCCCGCCCGCACTCTGTGGTCTAAGATGCAGCTGCCCTGGCCATGCCCAGTGGAGCCAGTGGCCCCCAAGGCTGCAGCCAGCGCCGACCACTGCCTGTGCCCATGCCCAGCAAGGCCCAGGTGGGGCAGCGTGGGCCGACACAGTGCTGCCTCTGCCTCCAGGTGGGTGGGCTGTGGTCACAGCGGGGATGTCCCCAGAGCTAATGACAGTCCACACTGTCCACCATGGCCCACACTCCCACGGGTGTTACCTGCCAGGGCCTAGTGGGTTCCCCCACTCACCCCACAGCCACAGGGGCCCCTCCCCAGCCTGCCCACCTCCCTGTCTTGATGGGCCCCATCCCCAGACACCAGGCTCACATCCAGGGACCTCCTGGGTGACCCCGTCACTCTGGTCACAGGTGAGAAACAGCAAAGCCAGTGGCTACTGCTTGGACCAGGGGGCGGAAGATGATGACCGGGCCATCTTGTACCCGTGCCACGGCATGTCCTCCCAGGTGGGTGTCAGTGGCTCCCCAAGTGCCCCGGAGGCAGCTGACTCAGGGAATGGAGGGCAAGGCCTTGGGTCACACAGGTCTCAACAAACAGGTGTGGTGGTACACAGGTGTAATCCCACACTTGGGAGGCTGAGGCAGGAGGATCACTGTGAGTTCAAGGCCAGCCTGGGCTACATAAGTGAGTTCAAGGCCGCCTGAACTGCATAGCGAGACTCTGTCTCAACACAAACAAGCAAAAGTTCCCTGCTGCCCTGCCTAGGTCCCTAAGGCAGGTCAGCCCTCGGGCATCTTGTGGGTGGATGGGAGTGCAGGGTGTGGCCGTGGTGTGCCTGTGACTCAGAGGACAGTGGCTATCCCCACGTGGCCTCCCCCTGGTTCCCCCTTGGCTCTCACCCCGTCTTGGGTCATGTGGACACTGGACAGACACCTGGGAGGGTCCAGGGTGGCTGAGGACCAGGGCCTGTTCGTAGCACGGGTAGCCCTAGCAAGGTAGTGGGTCCCGGCCACACCGCTGAGTCCTGATGTTCAGTCCCAAGGTTCCACCACCCCCACCACTTAGTCCTTGTATGTGACATCTACATCCTGGGCTTTTGTCTCCGGTGCCCACGGCCAGGACCTTGGGCACAGGGCCTGGGGCCTAGACTGCTTGGGCCTAGGTGTCTCCTCTCCTGCCTGGCCTCGCTGCCCCGCCCTACCATGTCCACTGTCCAGAGCTGGGTGACACCGCCTTCTCCAGCAGGGGTAGGGCTGTGTCCCCTCATGTCGTCCCAGGGCCCGGCCGCTCAGGGCTGCTGTCTCCCCAGCTTGTGCGGTACAGCGCGGATGGCCTCCTGCAGCTGGGCCCGCTGGGCTCCACCGCCTTCCTGCCCGACTCCAAGTGTCTCGTGGATGATGGCCGGGGCCGGACGCCCTCCCTGCGGAGGTGTGAGGACGTGGTGCGGCCAGCACAGCGGCTCTGGGACTTCACGCAGGTCGGCGGGGCCCTGGGCAGGGTGAGGGATGGGTAGGATCAGTAGGGCGGCTGCCAGGCAGAGGCAGGAGAGCTCGGCAGGATTCAGGGCAACTGCAGGTGACTGCAGGCCTGGCCACAGGAGACGGACGCCCAGAGCTGGCCCACCGAGCCCCTCAAGGAGCCGCCCCGTCCTGGCCCACCCAGTCCAGCCAGACAGTGGGCTCCTCCCCAGCTTCCCCACCCCCACCTGTCCTCCCTCAGGGCCCCAGTGCTCGGTTGGCAGTCCTGCTGGGTGATACCCAAGAGTCCCAGCATCCCAGGGCCATAGGTGTCTGAGGGTCTGGGCATGGGTTAGCGGTGGGTGGCGAGGGCCAGCAGGGGACCTGTGGAGCCTGCTCTGGGGTCACCAGACAGGGACCAGGTTCACCAGTGTCCTGGGGGGTGAGGGAACCAAGGGACCTGGACATGTCCTTGGTGCCTCTTCAACCCCCGAGAGCAGGCAGCATGGTGGGCACAGCTGTCAGGTGATGCGGAACAGAGACCAGATGAGAGGACCTGGGTCCTGGACCATGCAGGGGCCGGCCTGGGGCTGGGGTCTCCATAGTAGCCATGCAGGGGCTGGGGTCTCCCTAGTGACCATGCAGGGCCTAGCATGGGGCTAGGGGTGTCCATAGTGGCTGTGCAGGGTTTACCCCACACACATGCCCTCAGGAAGGGGCGTGGCTCCCAAGCTGACTCAGTTTCCCCCCAGGGTGGCCCCATCGTGAGCCGGGACACAGGCCGCTGCCTGGAGGCGGAGGTGTCCAAAGACGCCCACTTCGGGCTGCGACTGGTGATGCAGCGGTGCTCTGGGCAGAAGTGGACCATCCGGAACTGGGTCAAGCACGGGCGGCACTGACCTTTGCCTGCAATCCTTCCACCCCAGAGACCCTCGGGCTGGGCCCCAACTCTGAGCACAGTCACTGCTCACGGACACTGGGTGTCCCAGGGGTGCAAACCCCAGGGACAGGCAGCGCTGCCAGGGGCCTCCAGGGACGGCGATTGCAACGCCAAACACGTGCCTTTCCCACAGCGTCCTTGATGGGCTGCGCGGCAGCGCCTTCCTGCATGTGCTAAGCCCTGCACCTAGCCTGTGGGACAGCACCCGGCCGGCCGAGGACGAGAAGAGGACAAGGACGAGGGTGGCCCTGTGGCCACGCACCGTGCTCCCACCCTGAAGAAGTGGACAAGGGCTCCCGGCGCCCTGGCCACCTGCTCAGCCCATGTGAGGCAGAAATCAGCAGCCCCTGTGGCCTGGTAGCATGGAGAAGGGAGACAGCCCCACCCTGCACCCCAGAAACCCAAAGCTGTGTTAGGCCACAACCCGACTGTGGCCACAAAGCCATGGAGAAGACCTGTGTCTGCTGGGCCAGGGTTGGGGGCCTGGGGGTGCCTGCCAGGCCAGGGTCGGAGACCTGGGGTGCCTGCTGGCCAGGGGTCCCGGCTCTGTCCCCACCCTCAGCCCTGGCTCTGGCTCTTGTTGCTTTCCTTGGCACAGGGGTCAGGGAAGGATGCCCGGCTCCTCACCTGTTTTTTAAATAAAGTTTTATTGGCACACGGCCTGTATGGCTCACATGTCGTCCAATGCTACTTTGGGTGGCACCTCCTCTCTGGTCTTTTAGAGAAATGCAGGCCCTGTGCTGTCCAGGGGCCAGCTCTGTGTCCCTGTCCCCATCCAGCAGTGGGGGCCCTCTCCACCCAGGGGTCAGGACGCAGAGTCAGGAGCCTGCAACACCTGGGGGGGGGCTGGTGCGGCCCGTCCGCCCATCCTAGGCTGTGCCGCCTTCCCCTCCCCTGGGTGGTTGGGGTGCACATCACTCTCCCTCCCGAACCCCCTGGCTCTCCCCAGCCCTGGACCCTGCGCCCTCAGCTTTGCCTGTCTCCACGAGAGCCAGGGATCCCAGTCCTCCAGTCTCTGCAGGGCTTCTGCTAGCCCAGGCCCAGGGGAATCCTTCAGATCACCCCAAAACATCTGGTGGCTGGCGTGCCCCCACAGCTGTTGTGAGCCCAAGGCCAGCTCTGGAGGCTGTGCCACTCGGAGCCTCAGTGTGGCACCCTGCGTGGTCCCTGGCCCCAGGGGCTCCTGCGGCCCAGGGTGGGTCCTGCTCTGAACAGGGCCACCAGGATGGTTTAGGCGGGAAGACTCAGGAAAAGGGGCAGGAAGGTCTGCGGGAGACGGGGGCTGTGGTACCACTGCAGCTTCACCCCCTGCGACTCCAAAGCCACGGTGCAAGGGGGCTGGGCAGGGGAATGAATGGCTGGGCCTCGGGGGTCTCGCCAAGCCGGGTCCCAAGCGTTCCCTGCCTGCCTGCCCAGCTGTTCTGTTCCTTTAAACCACAGCTGTGTTTTACGTGGCAAAGGTAAAGCAAACCTAACAGCTGCCTTGCGTCTTTTAATTATAAATTGGCTTTGAAGCGAACACAGAAAAATCCACATCACTTGTGTAAAACAGCCCGATCACAGCCAGACCTCAGGGCCGGGCCAGGAGCAACTCAGACAGTGTTGGGGGACACAGCCGTGAGGCAGGGTCTTCCTTTCCTGGACCCCGGTGCCGCGATCCAGTGCTGCCTCATAAGCATGTCTTCACCTGTAGCCACACTGTCTGCAGCAGGGCCCATGGAAAGTGCAACCTGGGGTCTGCTGAGGACCCACTGGGGACCTGCAGGGCCTCCTGCAAAGCCCTCAATCCTGCAACAAGGGGGGAAGCAATCCCAGGGTGCAGGGGGAGGGTGGGCTGTGGGGTGGCACTGGCACCCACAGCTGCAGGGAGAGGGTGCTGAATTCCTGCTTTCTTGCCCAGAAGGACAAATGTGTGTGGTGGGGCATGTTTGCATTCCAGCCCTTGGGAGGCTGAGGCAGGAGGGTGGCTGGGAGTTCAAGACCAGCCTGGGCTACATGGTGAGTTCAAAGCTACCCTGACTATATAGCAAGACTCTACCTCAAAATCAGGAACAAAACAAAAAGCAACAACAAAGAAAAGGAGGAAGAGGAAGGATCCTTGCTCTAGTTTTCTGGGGGCAGGGCAAAACCAGAATTGCCATTGTTTTTGAGACAGGATTCCACTATGGATGTAGACAAGGCTGGCCTTAAACTCACAGAGACCCTCCTGCCCCAGCCTACTCGGTGCTGGAATCATAGACATGTAACACCATGCCCAGTGACATTTTCTAAATTGTATGCAGAAATCTCCCCAGAGAACAAGTTTGCTTTTCCTGCCTCCACTTGCAACTCAAGCCCTGGTGGCCACTGTCCCTAATGCTAGACAGGCTGGGTTCTGCTCTGCAGCTGGGCCTCGGCAGAGAGGTGAGTCCTGGAGGTGGTGTGGACCTTGCAGACCAGGGGATGCACACAGTCAGGTCAGTGAGGCGGGAAGGGGAGGGGCTGGTGCAGAGGTGGAGCTGTCCCAAGGGAGGCCCTGCAGCGCCGAGGCCAGGGCAGGCGGGGACCTGCCCGAAGGGTTTCAGGAGAGCAGGGTGGGCGAGTGGCTCATGCACAAGGTGTCCAGTGTGGATTTACCGGTGCCACGATGCGAAGCCACCACAGGGCCAAGCCGCTTCCAGGCTGCAGGGCGGGTAGGATGCAGCTCCCTGGCCTCGGAACAGGGCAGCTGGTGGCCAGAGAGGGGTCAGGATTGAGCCCTACTGTGTGCTGGTCCCATCTACACAGCCCAAGACCACAGCTTCTGCCCCCAGCAGAGGGTCAGCCCGCCCCTCCAGTCACGGCAATGCAAATGTTTTGTCCTCATCTGGTCACCAGAGGCAACACTGTCACTGGCAAGCTTGGGGCCACTGGCCCTCAGCCCCGGGAGGGAGGGGGTTCCCAGAGGGCAGGGCCTCATGAGCGCTGGGACCACAGGGCCGCGCCCCACGTCCAGCTGGACTTCTTGCGGGCACGGTCCAGGACAGTAAAGAAAGCCCCTTGGAAAGGGGCCGAGGTGCTGCAGCATCAGCAAAGAGCGGGACAGGACCCACGTCCTCGGCGACAGACGGCCCTCCTCCAGCACGCAGCACGGGACACTGAGTGGGAAGACAGAGCACACTGCGTGAGGGACGGGGAACCAGCGTCCACACAGTGGACACTGTATCGGCTTGGAGCTGAAGAAGCTGAGACCCGCAAACCAGGGGTGGGGGAGTGTGTGGCAAAACCCCAAAAGAACCAGCCGGGTAGCTCCTGCCCTGCGAAGCGGGGAACCGGCATCGAGATAAAGTTGAAGCAGCAGCAGGCGGCGGGGAGAAGGCGGCAGAAGTCTGTGAAATTGCAGGTGAAACACTCGCAAGGACAGTCTGATCAGGAAGCAAGCAGGAGACCTGGGGTCAACTAGGGACAGACCAAGTCCTGGCCTGACCTGAACAGCCGATACTCCTGAGCCACCGAGGAAACGGAGTCAGTGACTACGGAACTCTGGAGGGAGGAGGCTCTGGGCCCACAGGACTGGGAAATTTTAACAAACGCTCAAGGAGAAACCAGTTCCAGGCAGTCTCTCGGACAATGAAGTAGGAGCTTCCTGACTCATTTCATGGCCCTAGATATGTCTAGATACCCAAACAAAATAAAATTTAAAAATATCTCTTAAGGACATAGATGCAACTTCCTTAGCAAAATACCCCTAGCAGTGTGAGAAACCTGTCATGTCCCGAACGGGTTGTTACCGGGGATGGGGGCTGCTCGTGTTCAAAACTGCGTAGCCCGCAGCGCAGGTTCACCGGAGAAAAACCCTAAAGCATGGATCGCTGGGGAAAAGGCACCTGGTAATAGCTGCCAGGGTGCGGAGACTCCAGAGACGAGGATGGGGGACAGCGGGGACTCCACCCACTCACTGCAGGCTTGGAGGGACGCAGCACCTCTGAGGGGAGGCTAAATTAGGGCTGTAAGGTTAGGGCTGGGGCTGCAGTTTTAAAGAATCCAGATGAAGGGTTTGAAGTCAAAACAGCACACGCCATCAGCAGTGCGGAGGGAACTGGCGCCAGAGGCCTGGGGTCTCGCCCAGTGTCAGTAGCGGCGGGTGATGAGGTGCACACCCCAGTGATGGGGTGGGCAGGGCCCACCCCACAGGGACCCTGTGTCATGACCTGCAGGGTCCTGGTCAGGTTTGTCCTGTGACCAGGGAGAAGCTGAGCATCAGGGGCCGCAGGCCCTGCCACCTGCACTGTCCTTTCACTGCGATTGGTGTCCCCAGGAGGCCATGCTGCCCGCAGCCCCACCCTGCTGGGGCAGGGCAAGGCTCCTTTCGTGACACCCACTGCTCAGGCCGCCCACTCCACCAGCTCCAAGGTGCCACGTGGCTCCGTGTCTCAGGGCCTAGTGTGGAGGCAGATGTGTCCCCCACCCCGGACCCTTCATCCTGGCTTCAGTCAGGATGGTCTCTGCAGTAGGGGTGGACCTGGCTCTGCCTGGACACTCACGGACAGTGAGACTTCGGGCGAGTGCCTCTCCCCCACTGCCTCAGTTTCCCCACACAGTGGGTGCTAGCACTGCCCCTCCCTCCAAGGCTTGCTGTGAGCATCAGTGCCCCCTCCTGCATGGTACCAGTGCTGCAGACCGTGTGCGCTGGCCATGGTCACCACCACCTGTCTGCTGCTGCCACTTCCTGCTGACCATGGGTTCCTCTCAAGTGAGGTGTCCCGGGGTGCCCTAACATCCCCCAGCTATGCCTCCTCTCATAGGTGAGGGCTGGACGGTGAGGGCCGGTGCAGTGCAGCCCATCCAGTCATCGCCCCACAAGTGGGATGGCAGGGTGAGGGTGTCCCATTCCAGCTCTGGGCCAGACAGAGGCATTAATGCCATGGGGTGCACAGACGGAGTGCAGACCCACAGTGGCAGGGGCCCTGGAGACACGGGGAGCAGCACCCTGACAGAAAACCTCACAAAGCAAGTCTCGTAACAGCACCCATGAAAAACAGACAAGACACAGGGAGCAATGGCTGTGTGAGGGACCGTGGGGGCTCTCAGCCTACGTCAGGGAGGAGGGGCTGGGGCCACTCCAGGCTGCCAAGGGATGTGGGCAGGCAGAGGGCACGGCCAGCCCAAGGGACACAGTGTGGCTCACAGCACCCACTGCTGACCAGTGTCACCGACAGCCAGCAGCTGGGACTCAGCGCCCAGTGTGGAACAGATTGGAGGGTGCCAGGTATGAGGTGGCAATGGTACAGACTGTGGTCTCCTCCGTCCTGGCCACTACCACAGGGACACAGCCACAGTTAAGGTCGTCGCAACTAGTAACTGTGGGGTGATGTCAGCAACTAAGGTGAGTCACTTAACAGTCACCATAGTGATTCTGGAATAAGAAGCACTTTATACTAAGAAGTGATTCTTTTTTTAAAGGAGACGAGAGCAGGTGGTACGGGTCTCAGCTGGGGCTGTGGGTGGCAGTGTCTGCGTGGCCCCCACCCCTGCACCCGACAGGGTCCCCTGGACTCAAAGGAGCCACCTGTGCTAAGCTGGGAGCCATAAGGTCCCAGCTGACTACTGTGTCAGCTTGCTGTGTCCCATCCCACCTGACACTGACCTTCTGCTCCCGCAGGGCCCTCAGGTTAACTCCCTCTCCATCCCCAGGACAAGGTAAGGGCAAGGTAGGGCCTCCAGCGCCAGGCAAGTGAGCCTGGAGGGAGACCCTACCTGCATTTGAGTCTGCAGGAGATTCCACATCCTCCCCCCAGGCATGCGGCACGTGGGGCAGAGGCCATGGTCATGGGTAGGCAGCCACCGGGCACCGGCAGAGCGAGGAGCAGGTGCGCGCCAAAGGTTGCTGCAGAGGGAAAATGGGGGGGCTGCCCTGGTAGGCTTTGGGCTTAGTCACCAGGCTCTGGCCAGAACCAGGGAGGGAGATGTGACCCGAGTAAGCAGAGGTCAGAGGTCAGGTTCACCAGGCAGCTGACTGCAGGACGGAGGCCATGGTGGACTGCTGCCTAGAAGCTAGAGGATGAGTCTTCTCCGAGTCCCCAAGAGGCAGCAGAGCGGGTGAAGCTCAGTTCCCTACACTTCCCGGTAGGACAGGATGTGACCGGAGTGGCACAGAAGCCAGGTGGGGGCCGTGGTAAAGTTCGTCTCTGCAGCTGCGCATGGTGGCACACCCCTGTAATCCCAGCACTCAGGAGGCTGAGGCAGGAGGGTCACTGAGTTTGAGACAAAGTGAGTTTAAGGCCAGCCTGAACTTTGCAGTGAGACCCTGTTCCAAGAAGATAAAAACAAACAAATGAAAAAAAGCAACAGGTCATCTCTGCCCTGGGCAAGGGCATCTGTGTGGAGGATACAGAGCAAAGGTGGTAGTGGGGGAACAGAGGCTCAGGCTTGGGAGGTTGTGCAGGCAGCTGAGCACCCCCCAAGCCCCCGCATGCTCTGTGGGTGCCATGCCACAATAGGGATCGCAAGGGCTCCTGGGAATTGCTGTTCTTGGCGTCCACAGAGCTGAGCAGGGCGCTCAGGCACAGGCGAAGACAAGGAGGCGCGCCCCTCGGGCTGTGGGCAGGGCTGCGCCTCTGAGGCCAGGGTTCTGCACGCATCCACAGCTGGCGACTGGGGCAGGTGTGGCCCAGTGGCATCTGGCTCGACCCAACCGCCAGAGGGGGTGCTCTGCCCATGGGAGGATGTAGAGGACACATCGCCGTGACCAAGGCCTTCTGGGGGCCCAAAACGCTGGGTGCAGGCCAGGGTGCTGCCCTGCTCGGCTTTGGGGGTCTCAAGGGGTGGTGACACTAACCACTGGGCTCCTGATTTTCTCAGCCGCTGTCCTTGCTCTGGCTCCTGGCTGTAGGGAAGTGGATCCAGCCTGGATCCTTGCAGGGCAGCACCCTCCCTGGGGGACACAGGGACAGGGACAGGGGCAGGGCTCCATCCTCATGGCTTCCTCAGCCCCAGAGCAGCACTGATTGAACAACTGCTCACTCAGCAACCCAGGCGAGGTGGCAAGGGTGCCAGTGACCACCGAGGAAAGGCAGTGACAGGGCCACAGAGGAGGGCGGGCCTGGCTCCTGCCACAGCCTGTTGGCTGAGGAGGCCCTCAGGCTGCAGCAGAGCTGCAGAGTGAGAGACGGTCACCCCTTCCCTGCTGACCAGGAAGCCCATCTGGCCATAGCACCCCAGGCCCTCAGCGGAAGGTTCAGCCCCGGGATCCCCCCCCACAGCCAGGCCCGTCCACTCCACCTCCTGAGGGGCGACACTGAGACTGGACAGCTCACGAGGAGGGACAGGTCACCGCCCACCACTTGGGGACTGGGAAACTGGGGTGCAGATGCACTGACTATGACACGCACAAGGCCACACCACCTCTGGGTGCCCTCTGGTGGCCTTGTGGACTGTAAACCTCGGGCTCAGGCCAATGTGCCCTGGGGGTGGCAAGGGGTGTGGCGGGAAGGGTGTCTCTCCCTGCCCCCTCCACCATTTCCTGTCCCCCGTTCCCTGCGCAATGTCCCTCCCTGGGCCTGTGCCACACCGCCCACCTCGGAGCAGCCAACCACACAAGGCCTGAGAGTGTCAGACGCAAGCCGAGCCACGCTCTCCACCCCCACCTGTGCACGTCAGGTCCCATGTCCTAACGCTAGGCCCACAACCGAGGCTGCCCCTGACGCGCTGCTCCACCCACAGAGACACAGGTGCAGACCTAGGCATGTCCAGACAGATCCACACACATTCACTGTATGTGGTCATGGCAGACTGGGCCACAGGTGACAGACAGGACAGACGGGAGGTCCACACAGATTGTGGGTGTTAAGAGGTGGATAGACATGGTGATAGATACACAACAGATAACGACATGAGCTGCATGCAGTACAGTTGCTCAGGTCCACTGGTCACCCTGGGCAGCACCTCACCCTTGTCCTCAGTGCCTGCATGTGGGTGACTGTCTCCCCAGCTCTCACAGCAACTTTCACTGTGGCCACAGCACCTAGTGGTCTTTGCTGGTTCAGGGGCAAGGCCGATGGCAACAGATGAGGTCCCTGGGGGCAGCCAGGTGTCTGGGGCACACACAGATGGACAAACGTCCAGGTCCCTGAAGCCCACATACTAAAATCCACCCCAACGCCTGCAGCAAGTTCTCACCAGGACAAGCCCTGCACAGCGCCTGACAAGAGCATCCTGTGTCTGCAACCTGACCGCACGGTGGCCACCCCGTCAGCAGGTCCTGTGTGAGGGAAGACAGGGCCCCCGTACCCGGGCATGGCAGGTGCTCTGGAAACCCGGCAGGTCTGAAACCAGGCCACGGTGAGCACCTCAGGCCCTGACTCAGGGACTGGGTGATTACCAGCTGCTTCTCCAACAGATGGATAGACAGACAGTTGAGGCACATCACACTGGGGCAGAGGGCACAGCCCACTTGGGCCCTCTGGTGCCCACCTCTTCTGTGCAGAGGGTGGCTGCTCAGGCCCTGGCAATCCTCCTGCCTCAGCCTCCCAAGTAGCTGAGACCACAGCCCTCACCATATCCAGCAACCTGGGAGCTGCGGCGAGGTTAACTTCACTTATGTTTGTCCCCAATACCACGTGGGCCACATCCACATTAAAAGGTTTTCTGATCTGGATTTTTTATAAAGCAGTTTTCAAAAATTCTTGACTCACGCTAGGAGGTGACAGGCTCAGAACCATGAACCTTGTGTTGGGCACAACCCGTGAGCAGTGAGCAGGCTGTGAGGGCACCGGCAGCTCCCACCGTGGCCCACAGAAAGCGGGGGCATGCCGGTGGCCATATCCGCAGGGCTTAGTAATTTTCTCTTTCCAGTTTGCCAGGAAGCCAGAGGCCTAGCTGTCCCAGGTGACATGGGGTGGTGGCTGCCAGAACTTAGGATGCCAGCTCCTCTCAGGCTGAGTGCTGTGGGGGCGGGGCAGGGTGCACATCAGGCTTTCTGACCCACTTGTGAGGGCTGTGAGGGGCAGGGCACCCATCCTGCAGCCGGTGGTGGTGTGGGAGGCTGACAGGGCACTCAGGGGTCTCCCCATGGCCAGGCTTTCCATGACCTGCACCCTGGGGCAACCAGGGCAAAGCTGCCTAGGGGGGCAGCCAGTGCCCAGGCCCCATGGCAGAAGCCAAACTAACCTGAGGGTGACTGAGGAAGGGGACAGGGAAGGAGCCAGCCTCATGTCCCCAGAGCCCACAGCAGGAAGCCCCTTTGCTCTACCACCACTGTCCCAAGATCCTCCTGGGGCACATGCAGGGTGCCTGGCTCACAGAGCAACCACCTCAAGAACAGAGCGGCTGGGTATGGTGGCACATTCCTGTAATCCCAGCACTCGGGAGGCTGAGGTAGGAGGGACTACACTGGGCTGGACTACAAAGTGAGTCCAAGGTCAGCCTGAACTGCATAGCTAGCGCCCGTCTCAAAAAGACAAAAGAAAGAAAAAAAAAAAAAAACCCAGGGAAGAGAAGAAAGCAAGCACAAGGCCACCATCCTGGGGTAGAGTGCACGCAGGTGGGCAGGGCGCACAGGACACACGGGGGCTTCTTGGGGAGGAGCTCCCAAGCCAGGGCGGGGCCTTCACACGTGGGAGTCCTAGATGGAAACCTCGGAGAGTCGGGCTCTTACAGGGTGCACAGGGCTGGGCCCAAGGACAGGCCAGGGTAGCAGAGGACAACAGCTACAGCCACAGTGAAGTCCACAGCAAGAGGATCCTGAGTCTCGGCTGCACATTCGCCTCGTCCCACACCCAGAGAAGGTCACCCTGCCACACCTGCACTCCCGTGGCAGGCATCACCCGGGCTACTGTCACCCTGTGCCATCCCTGTAGCTCTGCCAACCCAACCTGTATGCCCTGCCCCACACCCTCTGCTGGGTGGGGTGGGGGAAGGGTCAGCTGAGTGTGAAGAGCTGGGCGCAGGTGTCCTCTCGCCGGCCCAGCAGGCCCTGCGCAGTAACGAACTCCAGTGGCACCCTCTCAGGCGGCTGCTTCTTCAGCTCCCGCTCGAAGATCTGAAGAAGATGAGACCGTCATCCCTGACTGGCACCCAAAGCCCCTCCCGTGTGGCCCTGAGCTCACCTCATAGGCCGTGAGCTCCAGGAGAGGCGCGATGCTGACCTCGGGTACCGACAGCGCCTGGCTGATGACGCTGGCGGCTCGGGACACCTCGGGGTGGTAATGCTGCTGTAGGGTCTGCAGGGCCAAGCACAACAGAGCCTCAGGCCTCGTGTCCTCCCTGTCCCCAGGTGCACGCCCAGCCATGTGCAAAGGGACACATAGTGGCCCACAGTCCAGGCATGGGCTCTGAACAAACAAGGCCCTCACCAGGGACAGACGGAACTTTAGGAAGGTGGCCCCAGGTGACCAGGGTGAGCTAGGGTGCACAGGGGCAGGTGTGGGGCACCGATCACAGCACCCTCACCTGCAGCTCCCACAGGCAGCTCTCCAGGGCCCGGCTCTTTGCAGGATCTGCCTCCTCAGGATCGTAGGGGTCGGCATCCAGCTCTAGGAACGAGATCCAGCCTATCTGCTGCCCAGTCTCCCTGGGACAAGGGGGTCAGGCTGGTCCTCACCAGACACTTGGCTCACCCAACTCACCAGTGCCCCCTGGGCGGTGCACCAGGACACGGCAGGCTGGGTGTCTGCGCAGCAGGTTGCAGATGAAGGGCAGCACCATGAGCAGGGCCTCGGGGGGTGCCGTCAGGGCCAGGCGGGAGAGGCGCTTGGCGAAGGCAGCCACCAAGTAGGCAGGCAGGTGGCTGGGCAGGGAGGGGGCATCATAAACCGGCAGCCTCCTTCTCGCTCTGGCTGAGGCTGTGCCCTTCACCCCACACTGGGCAGTTCAGAGGCCTGGTGAAGGCCCCTTGGACATACAGGGCACACCCCAGGCACTCACGAGGAGGACAGGAAAAGGTCGGCCAGGTGGAAGAAACGGGCCCGGTACTTGACGTGGAAGATAGATGGGTCCAGGAGACTGTACAGCTTCTGGTAGAAGTCGGGGTACTCCCTGAGAGGGCCACATGGGAAAGCCAGCAGTGGGCGGACAGACCATGCCCCAGGAACTGAGGCTCCAGCCCCATGCCTGCCAGCTTCCTCAGCCCTGGGCCCAGTGACACTCACAGGTTGTGCTGGTGAATCAGGATGAAAAGTCCATTCAAGGCCAGGAGACTGATGGCACCACCTGCAGAAAGGCAGCCCTGAATTCCAGGCCCAGAGCGACCCCCAGTGTGCACAGCTCAGGCAGCTGCCTACCCACGTCCTCCTGCCCAGGTCGGAAAGGCAGTGGCAGGAGCTGCCCATCAGTCACAAAGTTGCACCCCAAGACAACATGGGAAGAGTTCAGCCTCCACCAGCCTGCAGACCCGCACCTACCACCTGCTGCCCGTGCCCCAACCTGGCAGTGCCCACTCACCCACGTCACAGGCACTGGTGAGGAAGTCGATCATGAGGGTGGGCTGGGCTAGGTGGGGAAGGATGGTGTCGTGCATGGTCACCAGTACCTTCTTGTAGAGACTGAGGGGCAGCTGGAGTGGACATGGGCAGTCAGGGTATGGCCAGCCTCCCCCAGCGCCTGCAACCCAGTGGCCCTACGCCAAGCCCTACCTTGTGCTTGAGGAAGCCGAGCCACATGGCCTGGAATGTCTTCCTGTGCTCCTGCAACGAGGCCAGGCTGCTCAGTGCTCCCCAGATGGCCCAGCCCCATGCACCCGGCCTCCTTATCTGGGTGCTAACCCTAAGAACCCCAGGACAAGGTGCAAAGCACCAGCCTCGGACATGCTGGTGAAGGAGTCTCAGCACAGAAGGGGACATGTGGCGCTCGAAGATGAGGAGCAGAGGGGGCCATGGCCTAAAACCAGCCAGGAGGGGCTGTGTGGAAGAGGCCCATGCCAGGCTGAGCTCTATCTACCCAGACTGCCCAGGCCCCGACACTTCTCACCTTCAGATGAGCGACCTTCCACACGTCTGACGGCTCTGTGGGGAAGGCGGGAAGCCAGCAGTTACTGGCTGGAAGGCGGGGGTAAATGGGCCCTGCTGCTGCCCCGTCCACCACAGCAAGATGAGGCACAGCCTCAGCCTCTCAGTGCTTACCTGCGTGCTTCACGTAGAAGTTAGAGACGTCCAGCTCCTGGCGGGGCAGGCTCACAGCTGACAGCAGGGTGAAGGCATTGTTCCAGAAAGCAAGAGAAACCTAGGAAGCCTGGCCTGAGCAACCTCACGCAGCTCGCACCACCCACCCACCCAGGATTAGCTCATCCTCACCTCAGGATGCTGGCTGGTGACTTGGGCCACAGCATCAGAGGCCGCCTGCATGGTGTGGTAACAGACATCATCGAACTCCAGGTACTCCCGGAACTGGGAGAGCAGCAGGCTGTGGTCTTGTGCTAGTGACAGCAGGCCTCCCACCACTGCCTGGGGCAGGAATGGGGTGAGCACCTCTTCCTTGGGCAGGGGTGGTGCAGCAGTGCCGTGAGCCACATACTATGCCAAGCCCCTCTCCACAGCCAAGGGAAGGGCCCCAGAGCAGGACAAATAGGGAGAATCACATCCATCACCACTGGCTCAGGCAGCCCCCTCCCTGGCCACTCCAGACTGCGACCAGGTCCTTACCTTGAAAAGTGTGCGGGGGAACAGATACTGGCCCTCCCACTTGGGCTTCTCCAGGGGATGTACCCCTTCCAGCTGCACAAATTTCATGAGGGTCTTGAGTGCCAGCTCCTGAGAAGTGTGGATAAGAGTGACCCGGAGCTCACCCCAGCCATGAGCTCTCAGTCTGGCCCAGGCCTCGATGGTGGGACAACAGGGGAGCCTGGCCTTACGCCTACCCACAAGGCGGGGTGATAGGGATGCGATCTCATCATACTAACTACACACAGAGCTCAGAACAGGATCCAGCCCAGGAAGCACACAAAAACCAGGTCTGTTCCTTATCACCCAGTTGTGAAAATGCCACACAAACCCTCAGGACACACAGGGAAGCTCAAGTATGAGAAGCCAGGAGGATGCTAACAGATTACAAGGCTCAGTGCTAGAACCAAAAGTACAAATGTAACATTTTCAGGGCTAGACCACAGTATCATGACATGAGCCAGGTGCTTGTAGGAGGTGTGGTGTGGGGATCTTGTCTTGGGAGCTTACCTAAACAAGCACAGAAACTACCCCCCACCCAAGGCCATGGGCTCACTTTGTGGAAGGCCTCAGAAATGGGCATACTGGGATAAATAAAGACAACATGAGTCCAATGACCCAAGACTCACCTTGACCTTGAAAGTGGGGTGGGCCAGGAGCTCGCCTAGGTGACTGCAGCAGCTGTGATAGCGGTGTCGCATCCAGATCTTGTACTTGCGCATGGCTCCATGGGACCCTGTGAGTAGGGCTCAGGGGGGGCCATCCCACGCTGATGGTTACAGCCAGGCCAAATCCACCCCATCATCCTCTGTTTATACATAGGAAACAGGCTCCGCAGCCCCCAACCCAGGTTGGGACCAGTCATCCCCAGAGCCTTGGTAAAGAGGGGCAACAGGTCTATACCCCAGCCTAGTGCCCAGAGGCTGGGTCCCCTTCCCTGCACTTAACCTCAGAACCTGAAAGTCCCAAAGAATGTGACACATGACTCCACTTCTAAGTGACATTTAGTACGCTACACAACATGGAATACAAAACCCTACACATAGCCCTCATCCCTTTAGATCAGGCCGCAGAGGCAGCCTCAGTCCCTTCCAAAGTGGTCTGGCTGTCCTCTCACCTACCTGGGCCGATGACAGCGCTTGGGGGCCTCACCCGTGTTGACCAGGCTCTCTTCAGACCCCAGGCATGCACCCCAGGCCCCTTCAGGACGCTCACCTGCCAGAACCGTATCCTCGGGAGGCAGCGGGCCCACAAACAGCTCTCCCCGCTCCAGCAAAGCCCCGAAAAGTCGGCTGCATGTGTGGATTGCTTCCTGGATCTCCTCCGGATCCTCAGCCTGCGACGGGAGGCCGGGCAGGGTGATTCCGCTGCCGCGTGGCTTCACACCTCCCACCCAATCACACACCCGGTTTCGGAGCCCTGGCAGCTCAGCCCTGGCACGCGCCCCGTCTACCTGCAGCACGGCCAGGATATCGAACACGGCATTGGCTTCACTGCGGCTCGCCAGTACCGCCTGCAGCAGGCGGCCCAACGCTCGGCGTGCGCCCTCGGGACCCGGATCCCGCTCCATGCCACCGCCCGCCGCGTAGAAGAGCCGGCGTCTACAACCTCGTTGCTGGCGCGCTCCTGACGTCACTCGACGCACTTGTGACGTCATGACACGGCGACCAGTGGCTCTTTTCCTACTACCTCATCACTGCGCGCCGAGAAGCTGCTGCGGCGCCGGGCGGCATGGCGCTGTTCCATGTCGCGCGGTACCGGGGTCCCGAGGCGGCGGACCCGGAAGGGGCAGAGGCCGACGCGGGCGGTCGGGCTCGTGAGCTGCTCGAGCGGCTCCAGAGCCGGGCTCGAGAGCGGCAGCAACAACGGGAGCCCGCGCCTGCTGAGGCGGCCGCGCAGACGGCAGAGGCAGTAGGCAGGCGGCGGCGCCGGCCCCGGCGCAGGCGGCGGGTGAGCAGTGGGGCAGCTGGCAGCCCGGACACGCGGCAGGGGAAGCGACGCAGAGCAGAAGGCGGGGACGCAGACGCAAGTGGTCCGTGCGCGGAGCGCGTGATGGGGATGGGGACACGGGCAGGGTGGTGGTCTTCCTGCCCTGCCGATGGCGAATCTGACGGCGCCTCGGCTTGTCTGCCGCGCAGGGAGCAGCGAGGAGGCGCTCGAAGAGCGCAGCGCGAGTCCCAGGGCCCCGGCGGCCCCAGACAGTCGGCTCCCGGAGACAGCGCCCAAGGCCTCGGGTCCTAGCCCGGTGCTGGGTGGCTTCTCGAGGAGGAAGGCGCCGAAGGTAAGGATGAGGGCGAGCGGTCGCAGAGGGCAGCCGCCTGCACAGAGGCCCCTTGCCGCGTGACCCTGGCTGTCGGCAGAGCAGCGGGTGTGAACATGTAGTCGGGTAGCGAGACCTTGGGCCAAGGCAGCTGCTGAAGCAGGATGTTTGGTGGAGCCGTTGAGGCACACGTGAAAGGTTTTGGAATCGGGGCTGCGTGGAGTCAGTAGGTGAGGAGCACGGGCGTGACTGGCAGGCCTAGAGGCAGGGAGGATCTGGGAAGCCACCACAGGTGGGCCTGGGGTCTTCTGGGATGATGGGAAGCCTGGGTGGCTGTGCTCAGAGCAGGGATCCCCAGGTTTCCCATTTCATGTGGAAAGTGTGGAGGAGAAGCAAGATTGCACTGCCATCCTCACAAGGCCCCTTCCTCCAGCCTCCTCTGCTTGTGTTCCTGTTTTTGCCTGCTCTGCTCCCCACCTTGGAGAGCTCTGGGGAACTCTCCTGGTTTCCTTCTCCTGCTGTTTGGGGTAGGTCCAGCCTTTCCTGCCAGCGTGGTTGGCCGAGCCCAGCTGTGTCAAGAAGAATGTCACTAAGGACCTGGTTCCCATCGAAGACATTCCTGAGGTGCACCCTGACCTGCAGAAACAGCTGAGGGCTCATGGCATCTCAGCCTACTTCCCAGGTGCCCCAGCCATGGGCAGGTGACAGGTGGGGCAGCCCTAGGGCAACCTCCTGGGACTGAAATGTAGGCACAGGGGCTTACCCTTGGCTGTGTTCTGGGACCCCACTGAGCATCCAGGGCTCCTCCGCACTCCTCTCAGCATGGTGCTGTCTGGGAGCTGGAAGTCCGCTGAGAGAGTGGTTGGGCCTGGTCTGACCCACCCATCCTGTACTTCCTGTTCAGTCCAGGCAGCGGTGATCCCTGCTCTTCTGCAGAGTGCAGCCAGTGGGTTTCTGCTGGGTAGAGGTGGCTACCAGCCTAGTGACCTCTGTGTGTCTGCTCCAACGGGCAGTGGGAAGACCCTGGCCTTTGTCATCCCTGTGGTGCAGGTGGGTATGAGGGCCTCCTCTTTCCAGTCGTGGTTTACTGGCAGGGAACTGGCCCTTTTGACACTAGTGCCCCTTGCTCCCTGCAGGCCCTGCTGCACCGAGTGGTCTGCCACATACGTGCCCTGGTCGTGCTGCCCACCAAGGAGCTGGCCCAGCAGGTATACTGCCTCTTACCCAGAGGCCTATGCCCCAGCCACCGCAGCCCTGTGGGTGCATGATGCCCAGCCTGTAGAAGACCCAGGCTGGACTTGAGTCCCTGGTGTGGTAGTGACTGAGGGGATGCCTATCTCAGGCCAGTGACATTTTTTTTGTAGGTGAGCAAAGTGTTCAACATCTACACTGATGCCACGTCTCTGCGAGTTGCCCTGGTTACTGGGCAGAAGCCACTGGCCAAGGAGCAGGAGAGCCTCGTCCAGAAGACGTAGGTCTTGCAGCATGGTGGGCTCGGGGAGGCACCTGATCTGCCCAGCAGTGGCTCTGTATTGGGGCAGCTTCAGTGGCAGCAAGGAAGCTTCTTGCTGTCAGAGGTCCTGGAAGGCACATGCTTTGGGTCCTTCTGGTTTAGAGTGGATGGCTATCGCTCCCTGGCTGACATTGTGGTAGCCACACCTGGCCGCCTGGTGGACCACATTGACCAGACCCAGGGATTCAGCCTCCAGCAGCTGCGCTTCTTGGTAGGCCTGGGCCCGAATGAGGGTTGCCTGGGCAGGGAGTCCCCAGCAGTCAATGCAGCTCTGCCCCCACAGGTCGTAGACGAGGCCGACCGCATGATAGACAGCATGCACCAGTCCTGGCTGCCTCGGGTGATGGCGGCCGCCTTTCCCTGCAAGGGCTCCACAGACCCTGCAACTCTGCTGCAGAGACGGCGGCCACCGGCCGTGACTGCTGCCAGGTACCCACAGCCATTTGTGCGGTGCTCTACATCGCTTTCCTTAGGGTGGTGTGAGGACCCTGTCTTGCCAACACTCCCTTGCTTTCTCTCCTAGTACCTGCCGTCCCCAGATGCCTCTACAGAAGCTGCTCTTTTCAGCCACCCTGACCCAGAACCCTGAGAAGCTGCAGCGGCTTGGCCTGTACCAGCCCAGACTCTTCTCCACACGGCTGCCACACAGGCCCTGTGAAGATGACACCGTGGACGGGGACTTGGAGGGGAAGTATGCCTTCCCTGTGGGGCTCACGGTGAGTGCCAAGTGTGCAGGTGGGGGACCACCAGGGAAGGGCTCCTGGCCAACCTGTGCTGTCTCCTGCAGCACCACTACGTGCCCTGCAGCCTGAGCTCCAAGCCACTCGCCATCATACACCTGGTCCTTGGGACGAGCGTCTCCAGGACCCTCTGCTTCACTAACTCCAGGGAGAACTCCCACAGGTGGGCCTGGCATGGTGCGCAGTGGGAGGGCAGGTGGGCGGGGCTCAAGGCGCCTGGCTCAAGCCCTGTCTCTGCCCAGGCTCTTCCTGCTCGTGCAAGCATTCGGGGGTGTGAGTGTGGCGGAGTTCTCCGCCTGCTATGGGCCTGGCCACAGGAGGAAGATCTTGAAGCAGTTTGAGCAGGGCAAGATCCAACTGTGAGTTCTCAGTGGGTGGGGTGCCACCTGTGTGTGCGTGTGTGTGCACACGTGCAGGTGTGTGAGAGGCCACTGTGTGGAGCCAGGTGCCCGCTGGAAGCTGGGCTCTGCCAGCCAGTGCCCAGTGTGGGAGACTGTATGGGTGCTGCGTTCCCACAGCCTCATCAGCACAGATGCCACTGCCCGAGGAATTGATGTGCCAGGCGTGGAGCTGGTGATCAACTATGACGCCCCGCAGTACCTGAGGACCTACGTGCACCGGTGAGGGCCGGTGGGCAGGCGAGGCTGTGGGGTCTTCCTCTGGAGCAGCCCTGTATCAGATCCCAAGATCAAGGCCATGTTTGGTCCCAGGGTCGGGAGAACGGCGCGAGCAGGCAGGACGGGGCAAGCTTTCACGTTGCTCCTGAAGGTGCAGGTGAGTGCGGAGAGCCCGTGCTCCTCAGGCACCAAAGCTGGATGAAAACCCCTCCTGACACTCGAGGTCTCTTCCCTCAAGGAGAGGCGGTTCCTCCGGATGCTGGCAGAAGCTGGTGCCCCTGAGCTGGCGCGCCATGAAATCCCCAGCAAGATACTGCAGCCGCTGATTCCGCGCTACGAAGAGGCCTTGTCCCAGCTGGAGAGGGTAGTGAAGGTGAGGTCCAGGCCGTCAGGGACAAAGGAGTGTGGGGGAGCCCAGGGTGGTCCGTGGGTGCCAAACCTCCCTCCTACCCCCGCAGGAGGAGCAGAAGCAGAAGGCCGCCTAGGCTGGGGACCAGTGGGACCCTCCTGCTGGCAGACACCACTGCCTCTCTGGTGCCCTGAGAGCAGGGGAAACCAAGTCTTGAACAGGGGCCTCTGGGAAACTGAAGGCTGGCTGTGCTCACGTGTGCATGCAGGGTACGGCAGTCAGCATCCTGCTGTCTCTGGGGAGGCCCGAAGGGCGGGAGGGGAGGGTGGCCTGATGCTCTGGCCTCTGGCACCACCGCTCTTCACTGCCTGGGAAAGCAAGAGCGGGTGGCTTAGGAAGCCGGGGGAACCGGCCCTCGCAGCCCTTGGCCATTTGCGCGAAAGCAGCAAGCAGCGGCCTGGCCCTTGCAGCACTGTCCTCCCTCGGGCAGGGTGCATGGTGGCTTCAGCCTCGGCTTAGGGAAGCCCCCGGCCCTTTGGGACACCCCCCACCCCACCTCAGCGTCCCCTCTTCCCTGCAGCTGTTCAGAGCTTCCCAGGTCAGGTCCACGTTGCTTCCTTTGGCGCAGGTCACTGGGCAGGTTCTGGAGGGCTCGCTGGCTTCCCCACACAGTACCTGGTTCCAGAGCAGCCAGAGTGGGGTGGTGCATGCCTGTCCCTCCAGCAGCTGGGGCTGAGGCAGGAGGATCACAGCCAGCTCCTGCCTCAGAAAACAAAACCCGTCTCAACCACCACCCCCAGATGTGTAGGATTTTTTCAGTATCAGAATAATCTCAACCAGGACAAGAATGAACTGACAGGTCACTTTAAAATTTGTAGTAGCAAGACATGGTGGTATGTACCTATAATCTCTGCACTCAGGAGGCTGAAGCAGGAGGACCACTGAATTTGAGGCCAATGTGAACTACAGTGAGATCCTATGTCACATAAATTGTAATAAAGAAATTTTATTATTAACTGTTTGGTTAATTGTATTGGGTTTAAATGGTTTTTAGTCCTCAGACAGAGGTACATGTCAGTAATCCCAGAACTCAGAAGGCTGAAGCAGGAGGATCAATATGAATTTGGGATCAGCCTAAAAAAGCGTATCTCAACTAGAAACGTGCTTCAGTTTATAAATTTCATCCCCATGATTCTGGTCGTGAACTGAATCAAAGTCAATGGTTAGGTTCGGTGTTGAGCTGGAAAAATGTGATTGGGTTTGAGACCAGAATCGTGGGCAGAACTAAGTCTGTGAGCAGAGGCACTGCTGCACCTTACACAGGAAACAGCTGGCTGGGGCTGGCCCTGTCTCACCCATACTGCTGGGGATCTAAAACTAGATGAACAGCTAGCCAGGGAGTGAGCAGCACAGTCCCTAGGAGAGCACAGCCCGGCCTGGGGGAAGGGCACAGTCCCCTCAGACCATGGCCAGCATCCCTCATAAACATCCCTAGCTCCCCAGCACCTGGCCTACAACAAACCACAGGCTTTGCTGCTCGCTGCATGCGAGAACTGTGAAGCCCTGAATCTCCCATGTTTTGGGTGCATGTGGCATCTCTGGCTTCACCAGTGCCATGCATGATGCCACCATCTATCCTCACAGGTGGGATTGGCTGGCCCTAGAAACATGGGGCAGCTGGATGGGTCACTACAGAAGAGTCCCACACACGACTTTGTCCACATTGTGGGGTGAGCTCCTGGGACACCCACTGTGGAAGGGACAGTCAGCAGTCACGTGGCTGTGCTGTCCTCCTGATGACAGGCCCATACACACCTGCATCCCAGCAGCTGAGATGGCACCGTGCCGGGTCAGCTTCCTGTAGAAGGCCACACGGGCCAGGCGGCAAGGCCAGCCTCCTCTGCACAAGGCCAACTCAGTTCCCCACTGCGCCCTGCGGTGCCAAGGCCCTGTCTGGGTCCATGGAGAAGCCAGGGTGCTGGTGGCCCCAGGCATCCTCATGCCCTGGCTGGGTGGCACTACTGTGGTTAGGTGCAGCGCGAGTAGGAGCTGCCCATGTAGCGACCACTTCATGTCTCTGGACCAGCGTTCAGGCCACTCTCCACGTGTGACCATCATGCTGCTGCCAGCAGCTGTGCTAGCCCAGCTGAGGGTGGGCGGCCCTGCCTTCAAGCCAGGACAGGTCCAGTGCACCTGGGCCTTGGGATCACCGCTCCACCTCCACCCTGGCAACGTGCCCTGCTTATTAAACACGTGTGGAAGCATTTGTCCTCAGAAACTTTTTCGTTTAAAACAAAAGCAAAGTCCAAAAGCAAAAAAGAGAAAAAAAGAAATAGCAGCAGCCCTGCACCACCTGGCAGCAATGCTGGCACAAGGGGGTCAGGTGCAAGTGGCCACAGGGGACCTGGTCACCCTTTCCGCTGCTCAGCCATGGGGGAGGGGGCGCTCCACACCAACATAACTTGTGTTTCCCTTCACATAAATGAAAAACACAACTGAGTCTTCTAATGAAACACCAAACTAAAAAGTATATAAAAAGGTCATTTTATTACGCCTTTTGTCTGGGAAACATCAGTGCCCTTTAAAATCCTACTCTTCAAGTACAAATGCTTGTGTTTACAAAATATTTACAAATTCAGACTTGTTCCTTACATTTTGAAACACAACAGCTATCTGGTTGCAACGGTGAACAAAAACAGTAACAACTGCAAAAAAGCCCTGCCCCACACACTTCTGCAGAGCCCCGCTGGCGCGGGGACAGTGCTGATTGCTGCTCCACGGGTGGCATCTGGGTGCCATCGGCCCACACTCTGGAAACCTCTGACTCGTGACACACCGCGAGGAGCAGTGATCCCGGGCAGCGCTGTGCCAGGAGCTCTCCGAGGGCTCTGCTCCCCAGCCCCTCCAGATTCTGCAGCACGTAGGTGGGACAGGCGGGACAAAGCGGTGCGGATTGCAGGCTCCTGTGAGGACGGTGCCAGGAACTAACTCCAGCACTGGGTCCCTCCGCAGCTTTTCAACACTCCACTTCTGCTTTCTTCCCATCAAAAGCTGAGAAGGGAACTCCAGTGGGCTCCTGCCCACAACCTGCCACTGACAGAGACACAGGAGACTGCGGCAGGGGGCCGTGGGGTGCCCTCCCCACCAGGAGACAGAGCCCTGGCAGAGCCCAGCTCTTTGCCCAGCACGCACAGCCACCACGGGCAGGTGCTGCTCAAAGGGACTCTTGCTGGCGGCCAGCAGGCGTGGGGCTGGGAATGCCGTGTGCACCACTTGGTGTGGTGATAGCAAAAGTGGGCACTGAGGCCAGGCTGCTCCTACCGATGGCCAGGACCTTGAGTAAGCGGGGTGGGGACAGAAGGCACTGGCCACTGTGTGCCCACCCACCCTGGGTGCACAGGTGCTGGCCCTCTAGGCCATCCCTGTGGCCTTGCTCCTGGCTCTCGCTGGCCACCTCGCTTGTCACATGTTCCTCACGGTGCGGAGCACACCCTGGGACTCACACACGTGCCCCAACAGGAGCACCGCCAAGCCTGGAGGCTGTACACCAGGCACCACCCTGAAGCGCCCTTCACATGGAAGCCCTGCGGCAGGCAGGGCGCCAATGCCCATCATGGTCAGTCCCTGCCCTCACACACACACACCCTGGGCACCACTCCCGGGATCTGGGTGGGCATCAAGACAGAGTTCACTTGTCAGGGACGGGTCCTGAGTGCTAAGCCCATCCCAGGCAGCCTAGTGAAGGCGGGAAGGATGGACGGAGGCACACAGGACCAGACTGCACATGCACCGTGTGTGCCCTGGCTCCTGGAGGGCAAAGCGCTGCATGTAGCAGACGTTCTGAAGACTTGGGTGGATGGTTGAGATGACACTATGGCTCACCCCTGTGGAAGCCACGAAGCAGAGAGGGCACTCCTCTCACAGCACAGGGCACGTACAGAGACTACGGTGGTGCTGTCATCACAATGGCATCCCGCCACCACCTGCCTCCCACGATGCTCTCTGGCTCTTGCCTATTGGCATGGAGGCTTGGTGGGTGTCTTCAGCCGCACAGCAGGGACCCGCATCTGCAGCTTGGGCTGCTGCCCGGGGCTGTCGGAGCTGGCTGGGCCCTGTGTGGGGCTCGGGCCACCTGGGGTCTGCAGTGGGGCAGAGGCTGTTGTCACCACCTGCTGCTGTATGAGCTTCTGCTGCACCACCTGCGCAGTTGCTGTCACTGCAGGGATCATCTGCACCTGCTGCCCAGCCGCTGTGGCCTGCGTGAGCGTCACCGTCTGTGGGGAAGCCTGGCAGGGGACAGGGAGTGCTTACCACCAGGATGGGGAGGGGACTGCGCTGCACCAAGGGCCTCTGCCTCCTAATGCGGGGCGGGGGGTGGGGGAAGCCACCACTGAGCCACAGCCCCTGCCCTCCACCCCCTAACCTGGGGGTCAGGGGAGCCACCACTGAGCCACAGCCCCTGCCCTCCACCCCCTAACCCGGGGGTCAGGGGAGCCACCACTCAGCCACAGCCCCTGCCCTCCACCCCTCAACCCTCAGCCATCCCTGGTGCCAAGACTGCAGGCCTACATCCCAATGTCCAGCTGGGGCCTCTTGTTTCCCAACAGAACAGATAAAAGCACTGCTGTTTACTTAGTCTTGGCGAGCAAGGGCAAGGCCAGGTGGGGGCTGGTTTAATACTATTTGTGTCTTGAAACCCATATGCCAGCATGGCTTGCACAAAATAAAAAACAAAGCACTACATTGGTCACCCTCTGTACAATAGTAACACGGTAGCTGGATGCAGTGGTGCACACCTATAATCCCAGCACTTGGGACACTGAGGCAGGAGGATCATCGCAAGCTTGAGGCCAGCCTTAACTACATAATGAGTTCCAGGGCAGCCTGAACTACATAGTGAGACCCATCTCAAAAAACAAAACAAGGGGCAGGGATATAGTTCAGTGGCACAGTGCCTGCCTGGCAAGCATGAGGTAGTGTGTTCGAGTCCCAATACCAAAAAAAGGAAAAAGAAATGAAACAAAAGCAAAACAAAGCAGAACAAACTAATAATACACACAGTAGGAGAACCTGAAGGCCTCTGCTGAGAAGGGGATGCCACTGCTCCTACCATCCTATCTGCATCCCAGCCTGCAGAGCAGGGTGCAGAGTCCTTCTAGGTCCACACTCCCCGGTCATTATGAGGAGTAAGCTCTCTTGTACACCACTCCAAGACGCCTGCTGAAGGGGTGACCCTGGGACGGCTGAAAGGAAACCCAGACCCCGAGTACCGTGAGGCAACACTGTTCACACTCTTGCTCACACTTTCTGCCTTGACACCGCCCCTGCCCCCCGTCACTCAGGGGCTCTCATCATTCACACAGCTTCCTCAGGATGAAAGCACGAATCCTAACAGACACTGCCAGGCATGGCAGGAGGTCCTACCTGCTGGGAAGCAGAGGCTACCTGCTGGATGCTGGCCACAGGGGTTTGCTGCTGGACAACTTGAGGAAGTTTCGCAACCTTTCACAAAACATAAAGTCACAGAATTCAAAAGAATGTGTGCCACAAGAAACATTTCCCCCTCCCTTTCTTCTCACTTCACACACATGCACGCGGGCGCGCGCGCACACACACACACACACACACACACACACACACACACACACACACACACGTGGGACAGAAAGGAAGCCGCTCTGCAGCTCCCTCCTGGCCATGGAGCAAGTGTGGCCTCTGGGCCAGAAAGGCAAAGATGGCCGCCTTCTAATCTGGGATGTGTGGTCATTTTGGCTAGTTCTGGCCTCCTGCCCCAAACTTGGACAGACTTGAGAGCTGTGGAGGAGGAGAGAAGCCCTGGGTCCCACTGTGCTTCGGCTGTTCCTGCCATGGCACAGTGCACTGGCGTGGGTGCACAACACCACCAGAAGAGCACTCATTTTACAAACTTCTCTCCAAGTCATGACTGAGACGGCCCTATTCATTTTTCACAGACATATCCCCGCATCCATGCCCTGGGGTCCTGTGTGAGCACCCTTCGCTCGGAACTGTTTCACCCAGGAACCTTTTGGCAAGACACAGAACTAAACAGCAAAGCTTCAAAAAACAGTTCTTGCTATCAATCAAAAAGTATCTACTAGTTTAAAAATTAAGACCAGATCATATTAGTGCAGTGAGCCAAGCTGTGCCCCTGACTAACCCCTCAGAGCCCATGGGGAACCATGACACTGCCAGCTCTCAGCCATTGCAGGATCACAGAGGACCAGGGTGCTGACCTGCACAACACTGGGAACACAGAGACCTCATAAGGGGACTTTACTCCCTCCTATAGTAATGGGGCGTGCAGCCAAGCTTTCACACTGAGCTACAACCCCCCCACATTATTTTGAGACAAGGTCTTTCTACGTTGCCCAGGCTAGGCTGGAACCTGCGATGCTCCTGCCTCAGCCTCCCAGTGTGCTGGGATGACAGGTGTGCACCACTACAGCTGGCTCCCAGACACTGCCCTCAGCACCCAGATAACTGATGGCAGATGTGGCTCTGCCCATCACACTGAGTGCAGTGCTCAGTGGAGAGCTCTAGCACCAGGCTGGGCCCACGCCCAGCAGCAGACCCCCATGTGGGAGCAGTGCCAACAAGACTGGTCCAGACCCCACTCTCGAGTGGCACCCACGGTCAGCCACACCACCCACAGCCGCCATCCCCAGGGGATGTGCCCCAACAGTGCCCAGGCCACATAGCCCCCTCCTGAGATGGGCACCAAAGGAACAGGGACACAGTGGGGACCAGACGAGACATCACCTAGCGACACAGGCACCCCAGGAGCAAGAGCTCCCCCGCAGCCCCAGCTTCCAACTGACCAGGAGGAAGGGCTGCTGCAGAGACAGCTCCAGGGGCCACAGCTCAGAGGCCACTGCAGAGGGAGCATCGGACTCCAGCTGTGTGCGAGTCACCATGGAGCCTGGAAACAGGAAGCCACAAACCGAGGCCAAGCTGACCCAGAGCTTCTGAGTACAACACATCACTGTCCAAATCAAAACTCCAGGGCCTCGAGGAGCACATCCAACCGTGCAATCAAGAGCAGTCTGAAGAGGCGCGCGTGGGGAGACAACAAGCGGACAACACTTGGGATGCAGTGGGAAGACTGAGACGGGGAAACGGGTGCTGAGAACCACAAGAACCGCAGAGCGGACAGCCCAGCGGCGGTGGCACCCACGGAGCAATGGCTGCCACAGCCTTGACTACAGAGACAGACTGGCAGCCAGCAACTCTTGGACCACAGACCCGCCAGACCCAGGGAAGAGCTCCAGGGGAACTGTGCTGCATGCGCACATTCGTGCTTGTGCATGTGAGACCATCAGAGTGGTGCTGCCAGATGAACATCTGCCACCCACCACCAACAAAAGTGCTGGGCATGGCGGTGCACACCTGTAATCCTCACACTCAGGAGGCTGAGGCAGGAGATCACTGTGATTTTAAGGACAGCCTGGGCTACACAGTGATTTTAAAGCCAGCCTGAACTATACAGTGAGATCCTGTCTCGACAACAAAAACAACAACAAAACCCAAACAACAACAGAAGAGTAGAGGCCAGGCAATGGTACTGCCGGTTCCCCAAGAGAACCAAGATCAGTGCATAATTCTGTAGAAGCAAAACGTTTTAGGACCAAGAGTGAAAAACAACCATTTTCAAACAAAGCCAATTCCAAAGGAAATTCTCCAAGTGAAGGAAGGCAGGGCCACGTAGGAAGTCCCCAGTGAAAACGAAGAACTGCAACCTACGTGAGCCCGGGTGGAGAAACAAGCCAATTCGCCCCTCCTGTGAGTTGGTGAAGCCATGCTGGCCTTTGGGGGAGAAACAAGAAGCTAATTCGCCCTTCTCGTGAGTTGACCAGTGCGCAGGCTGGGAGACAAGAACCCCACCAAGCAACCGGCTGATTTGGAGGACAGACTGAGGTACCAAAACAACTTAACACTTGTATTGCTTTACTGACTTTGCAGGCCTAAGGACAACAGTCTGATCATCAATTTAGAGGATAACAGTATGCAATAAAGCAACTATGGGGGTTCTCCTTCTGTCTTGTTTTTGAAATCCAATACTGTTCTCACTGTTCTGTTTTATTGTTTTGTTTTATTCAGTGTTCTGTTTTGGTTGGTTTTATTCTGTTTTGCTTTGATTTTTTTTTTTTTAATTTGAAAGAGTTTGCTTTGATTTTATTACATCTGATGGTATGGGCAGTGATCCTGAAGATAACAAGAGGCATTATGGCAGCTGTTGTTGACTTCCTGTTACCCTGTTTGGAAGCTCTATATCACTTTCACTGTTTTGTTTTGACTGGCTTTATTCTGTTTTGTTGGGTTTTATTCTCTTTAAAATAAAAAAAGAGAGGGAAGGACTGACGTGTGACAGAAGCACTGGGGGCAGGGGCAGGGCTGGGAACGCATGCTGCAAGGAGTGTGCAGGTAGGAAGCCTGAGTAACCCAATCAATACTAGAACAGGACATGCTGTGGTCTTCAAACCAGGAGAAAGTTAACAACAGAGTGGTGAGAGATAAGAGGCCAAGAAGTAAAGCATGTAGAGCATGCTAGACACATCCCAGCCACACTCCACCCACGTCCCAGCATGGTGGCCTCCACACATGGGAAAATGCACCATCTCTGTGAAAGGGGTAAACCCAGACACCAGGTGCCCCACAGCATACATGCTGTCACCTGGAACTCAAGGTCAGCACAGTAGATGCCAAAGTTGGCCAGAGATGCAGCGAGAAACCTGAATGAAAGGTGGGGTGTGGCTTTGTGCCAGAAGCAACACTGGAGACAGTGCAAGTCTCTCCTGGACAATGATGCTCGATTCGTACCTCTGGTAACAAGCCTTAAGCTATGGAGGAAAAATAAGTGATGCACAGCCACACCAGACACCCCTCCCAGACATGGGGGTAAATGCGGTGGGCACAGGCAGGTGGCGACCCGTACGCACACCTAACAGCTGGGAGGTCGAGGGCACTGTGAACACTGCCTGTGTTCTGAAATGGACCCTTGGGAACTTGGGCACACATGCCTCGGTGGGTAGGTCCAAGGGGCTGGCACTCAGGTGGCAGCTGGTACAGACCTTACAGGTGCCACAGTGCCTGGAGTGTGGACAGATGAACACCAAGGATGCCATGACAAAAGGTTCAGCAGACTAGAACAGAATTCCCTCTTCTGCTGAAAGGTGACTTCAGACTAACAACACCCCTGCACAGTGCAGACCAGGCGAGGGGCGGGCAAGATAGGGGTGCGGTCGGCAGCCAGCTTCCCACTTACAAAAGCATCAGCAAATACTACTTAAGAATAAATAAATGTAACTGATGACACCTCTATTAAAACATTAGAAAACCCAATTAAAAACATTTAAAAAACAGTAACAAAAGGTATATGTTGGTGAACTGGAAGCTAAGATTTTGTAAGGATGACAACTCTCATCTACAGAAACAATGAAATCCCAGCAAAACTTCAACAGTGGTTGCACTGTGGTTATCAACTCACTAAACAATGCTAACTTAGTGCAAAAGCACAAAGATATACAAACAGCTAAGCACTGCTGAGGAAGGAAGGTGCCCCATCAACCCAGAGGTGGTGCAAGTGACTCAGGCACAAACTGGAGACTGAGCCACAGAGAAGGCCAGGGGCTCGGGAGTGTGGCAAACAGCAGGGTCGCATCAGACGAGGACTCGTCCCCACACAGGCATGCACGCGCACTCCGGGAGGGTGAGCCCCAGCAAGGAAGGGTGGCCCAAGCAGGTAGGGGCTTCTTCCTTTTCTCCTCTTTTGAGCTGCTGGGGATTGAACCAAAAGCCTTGCACATGTTAGGCAAGTGCTCTACCACTGGCCTGAACCCTCACTCTTCCTATTTTATTTTGAGACAGGGTCTCACGATATTCCCCAGGCAGCAGGAATTCCAGGTGTGTGCCGCTGGGTGTGATTTCTTCAGGGAACACAGACTGGCATGCTACATCCCAGGAACAGCCCCGCCTCCATCTCTAGATATCACAGTAAGAGCTGAGTCATGTACTGGGAGAAGGGGCTACCGGCCCCAGAACTCCACAAGACAACAGGCACCTCAGAGGGAGAAGACACACTAGGGAAGGGTGAGTGAAGGACTCTCCTTGGTTACCAGGAGACCAGACGGGGAGCACAAGAGGGACTGGTGCTCAGACTCCACTCCCACGCCTACAGCACTATGCCGCACCCCACAGCCAATGACACCCAGGGACCCCGTGATTGTCCAGTGGAAGTGCAGGTCTGAGGCGGCCCCAGGGGCCGTGAGATGAAGCAGGGCCACCCCACTCACTCCCACACAGGCAGGCTGCGCTCACCTGGATCTGCGTCTGCACCTGCTGTGTCCCAGTCAGCTTCTGCGCCTGGGAGATGGGTGTGGTCAGGAACTGGGTTTTAAGGGCGGGCTGGGCAGCATAGGTGACCTTTTGCTGTGGGCCCTGGGCAGCAATCTGCTGTGCAGTTAGCTGGAGAAGAGAGAGGGCTATGGTTAGGGGGCAATAACCATGGTCCCATTCAACTCCTGCTGTAGCCACCAGGAGCTGACAGGGCCTCGGCTTTGGAATCCTGCACTGCATTTCAGTACATGCTCCCAGATGAGAGCCTGGCACTTCCCGGTCTCTGCCCTGTGCCCACAGTGCACCTGCAACGGGGCTGCAGCCCCTTCTCCCGAGTCCTGGCCAGCCCACCACCCTACATGGGGATCACCTGCAGGCTGGCGCAGAGGCCCGTGCCTCCCACAGTGTGGCTAGGCAGGAGCATGGGGAGGCAGGAGCCCAGCGAGCGTCTTCACTGGGTGAGTGACTTGACCGGCTTCCCAGAGAACACACAGTGCAGCAGGTCATCAACCTGCAGGCCACATCCAGGTAAGCTGAGCATGGCTCTAAGCATGGCCGCACATGTTGTCTGTGTGTGGAACACCTATTTATCCAGGTCTTGGCTTGGCTCTCCCCACAGGGCAGGGCCCATCAGAACCAGCACAATTCGGACCCAGGTCCCTGACTTTACATAGTAGGACTCCGAGATGGGCTCGGTGTGCAGGTGGTAACACCAACTATGAGTTCCTGGTCCGCTGGAACAGGCCCCCTTTTACCACTCTGCACCCAGTTTCCTGGGAATTGTGTTCCACTCTGGGGTCAGCACTGGTAAGACTAGCATCCTGCTCGGCATCAGAACCCAGTCCCAGCCTCAGTCCAGAAAACAGCACGCAAAGTACCCACACTGCCAGCACCTGCAATGCCAGCGCCCACGGGGTAAGGGAGACCAGGCTGACCATAGCGGCAAGCACTGAGAGCCCGGCCCTGGAAGCAGGATAGCCTACTGGGCTCCCCTCACTGTGGAGGACAACAGCAGCCTGACTTCCTCATACCTGGCCTCTACCTTTTACACTGGCCCCAGAAGTTAGGCTGAGAGCACACACCAGGGCCATGTCCCCAGACCACACACCAGAGCTGCCCCTGCTCCTCCCCACTCACCTGAGCTTCCTGCCAGCCAATTCCACGCCTGCACCCTGGGCTCCAGCCCCCACATCCTCAGGCACTCCCGGCCCTCCCCCCAAGCCACATCCTCTGCCTGTTCATCCTCAATGCCACCTGCCTCTTCTGGAGGCCCAACTCTGTGCTGAATCGAGATCTCACACAGTGACCCCAGTACCTTCTGCTGGACAGCGGCCTGGCCCTGGGCGACCTGCGGCTGAATGGCCTTCTGCTGCTGGACGGCTTGCTGTTTGAGCTTCAGTAGCTGCTGGACGTGTACAGGCTGCGCCACGACGGTCTGTCCTGCAAGAGCAACCCTGTCAGCAAGCCAGCTCCAAGTGGGGAGGCCCACTCACTCCAGGACTGCTCAGATGGTCACCTGCCAAGGTCGAGCGCCAAGCATGCCAGGACTGAGGAAACTAGCCCTAAACACCTACGGTGCAGCCGGCTTCACTGAAGCCATGTAAATAGCCATGGAGAATTTCAGAAGACTGCTGGTGGATGGGCACATCTCAAACTTGGACACCTCTCAGGAATTTACACTGAGCTGCACAAGGATGGGCTGGGTGCTTGGGACAGGCCAGGCCAAGGCTCACTATGCTGCATCTAGCATGGGCACTGGTAGCAGAGAGAACACACCTGCTGCTTTCTGGGGCTGCCCAATAGCCACACTGATCCCTGCGACATTCATGGGCAGGGTCGTGACCCCTGGTGAAGAGACCACAGCAGCTGGGACAGACACCACTGGAGGCTTGGCCAGAGCCACCTGGGCTGGCTGGGGTGTCTGCGTCTGCATTTGTCCTTGTGCCTGCAGCTGAGAAGCCGGAACCCGGGTCTAGACAGAGGAAACAACAGGAGAGTCCAGAGATGGGAGGATGACCTGTCCTCCAATGTTTTCTGACAAGACATCAAGCCATGAGACAATTACACAGATCAGCAGAACTGACACTGAAAGAAAACGTATGCATGGCAGGCAACATGAAATCATGAGGCCAGGCCTGCCCTCTGACCCCACTACACCCTGGGACAGCCCCACTCAAAATGCTCTGGTGCTGGTCAGGTGGCAAGTGCAGCTTGGCTACCCTCCTGCTGCCAAAGCATGCCCTGCCTGCTCCTGTGCCCTGGCTCCCAAGTAAGGTCACTCAAGATCACTGCCATAGCAGCCTGAGTCTGGCCACTGGGTCCTCTGCCCCATGTGTCCACCAGGCACCTTCCCCTTAGATTATGTTAGTAAAAGGAAATGGGCCAGGTGCACTGTAGTGGATTGGTGATTGGCGGTCAATTTAACACCAGCTGAACTGAATCACTGTGGTGCTGAGTGTAGACTGCTGCCAGGGTGAAAAAAGAGACCTGGAGAGGAAGAGTAGCTTGTCATGCTGGCTCCCCTCCAGGAGTTGAAGTTGGCTGTTATTACCCAAGGAGCTCAGGACCTTGTCGCTGAGAGTGGCTGTGGTTCACTTGGGAGGAGCTCTGGTCCTTGCTTTGAGCATCACTTCCTGGTTCCAGACGGGAAGATGTGTGCTGTTTAATCTCCAGGAGAAGCGTGTCACGCTGGCTTCCTGATATGAACTAGGCTGTTCCCACCATCCGAGGAGCTCGGGCAGGACCTCGCTGTCACTGAGGATGGCTGCGGTACTTTTCCGGGGAGCCTGAAAAGTTGCTTCCTGGCTCCAGCGCAGAACCCTCAGCCTGCTGGCACAGATTCTTTACCCTGCTGGCACAGACTTTTTCTAGCTTCCGTTGCTGACCTTTGGGCCTTTCCAGTGCAGATTCATGAAACAGACTTGCATGAGATCCAGGCCCTCAGCTGGATTCTGTAGGTCTTTAGCATTGTGGACAGATTTCCTGCACTTTCTTTTTATTTAATTCTTGGGTAACTATTAAAAATACTACTGCAAGTTATGTGTCCTGTATGCAATTGTTCTCCTTGCAACCCTTGAGTCCAACATGCGTTTTCATCTGTACAGAGATCAGTGAAAGTTACCCATGCCCAGAATGCTCTGATGTTGGTCAGAGGCTGGCTCATCTGCCTGTGGAGCAATGATCATGGCTGTCTTATGATCTGTTTCTGTTCTGTTTAAAACAATCACTCTTCTGTTTTTTTTTTGGGGGGGGGGAATATTTAAGAGTTTTACTGGAAATAAGAATAGCTCCTGGGTTTCTAGAGGAGTCTTAAGTGGGCAGTCCTTTCATTTTCTGGTTTTTTGAGGCAAGGTCTTGCTATATAGCCCTGGCTGGGCTTGAGGATGGTCCTCCTGCCTTGCAAGCCTCCTCAGGGCTGGGACCCAGGTGTGCTCTGTTGCACCAGCCTCACAACTGCCACTTTTCAAAGTTACTTGATATTCCATAACTTGGATGAGCGATTTAGTGAACTTTCTAGTTACAGATATTTAATCTCCTCTAACATTTTCTCAAATAAACTTGTATATTTATTACTTTGTAATAGCTCTTTCTGTCCTTTCTCTCTCCCTTCCTTTCTTTCCTTAGTGGCACTGAGGATTGAATCTGGGGCCTTCTCACAGGGCTACATTTCCTGCCCATTTTATTTTTCTGAGACAACATCTTGCTAAATTGCCTAGATGGGACTTGAACTCATCATCCTCCTGCCTGAGCCTCCCAAAGTGCTGGAACTAAAGGTGTGCAACACTACACCAGCTGTTTACTTAAGTAGTACACACATCTTCATAGCTTTGTTACTAACATTCCCTCTAAAACAGGTCACGAATTTGTGTCTGTAAAAGGCCTTCCCTGGCCGTTACTAGCTCCTGTCACACTCCTCAGCCTGACTGGCAGCCCTGTGAGCTCTGGGGAAGCCATGCTTCTTCCATGGCTCCCTGTCCCACAGACGCCCCTGCCTGTGGTGGACAGGTCCCTCCTTGTGACCTGCGGCCTGGGTCTGGCATGTAGAGATGGTTTTGGGCACCTGGTCCTCACATCTCACTTGACATAGCTGACTGGCTGTAGGATCTAGACAGGCACTGAGTCTCCATGTCTCAATTTCTCCACCTGTAAAATGCAGTTCACAGGAAGCACCCCCTGCACTGGGGGTGTCTGGGCCCTGCTCAGTCAGCCTCCATGAGGGTCCCCTGCTATGATGCTGCTCCCCGCACAATGGACACTGATCCTGGCTGTTCTTCCTGGACACCGCTTTTGTCTTGTTATTTCCCCTCTTAAGACCCAAAGGCTCCTCCTGCCTACTCAATGGTCACTCATGAGCCAACCCCTTCCCACCCCAGCAGCTTACCTCCTCCCACATGGTCCTGGCCCCCGCCCTCCACTTCACAGTGCAGAGACCACTGGGTTATGCACACTCCTTCACGCAGTCCCAAGCCCTTGGTCTGAGAAGTGCTGGTGTTAGGTGTCTTGTCCTCTCCCCAAACATAGAGCTCTCAGCAGGAGCCCCCCACCCTACCCCAAGCAGGCCAAGATACCAAGCCACTGGGCTGACCCAAACAAAGATAGACACAACCATTCTGGAAAACAAGCATCGGTGCTGAAACTTACAAGCCGTGCCACCTGGAGGTTGGCCACAGTGGTGCCTGTGAGCAAAGCACCAGGCCGCGGGGCAGTAACTGTGGTGAGCTGGGGGCTCTGCTGCTGTGGGGGCTGTGGGGGCTGCACTTGCACTTGTGCCGGAGGCTGGGGAGGTCCTGGCTGGGCCGGTGGTGGTGGGGGCTGCGGGGGCAACTGCATTTTCTGCTTCTGCATCTTGATGATGTGTTCCTGAAACCCAAATAAAGTATGTTCTTTTCCACGTGAGCCCCACTGCACTCTTTAGATCAAACACACCACTTTTAAGTACCTCTCTGCCTCCAGTAAGTAACAAGGTATACATCAGGTAGAATGCAGAACCAACCTCTGTGGCCACGTGCCCAGGTGTTCAAAATTAGCCTTTTAGCAAGGACTGGGAACAGTGACTCTGACACAGGAGTAGGTTCACAATGAAATTCCTAGGTTTTAGTCTCTCACAATTTAAGTATGTAGTATCATCAAACTTACTAAGTTAATAATACAGTTTTAAGTTCTATGTCATTAAAAAAGTGAGTACCTTAAGATATTAATTCAAAAAATGTTTTAAGAAATATATAGTGCACACAGCTAAGGAGAAGGAACTGCAAGTTTAAGCCCAGTCCAGGTAATTTGTTGACTTGATAAGCTCCTGTCTCAAAATAAAAAACAAAGAAGGGCTGGGATGTGGTTCAGTGTGAAAGCCTTGGATTCAATTACCAGTATGTATTGCCAGAGAGAAAGAGAGAGAAAAGATCTTTTAAAAAGAAAATTTAGAGCTGTTCATGACTGTCAGCTCACTGGACATGGAAGTGACTGACACTGTCTCAGGACACACAGGGTGAAAGCTGAGGAGGCAGGGTATATGCAGGTGCTTAAGGCTCCTGGAGCTGAGACGGTGCAGAATGCAGCTCCTGCCTGGGAGGCATGGCTGCAACCACAACGTGTCAGAAGGAAAGAAGCAAGCACTAGGGCTCAGAGAGAGCACTGCAGGACACCAGGTACTCTCTGTGCAGTCCCAACCTACAGGTACTCTGCAGAGTCCCTGGCCTCTGACCAGGGCTTCCCCTCAGGGAGGAGCCCTCCTGCAAGTCCAAGCCCCGTAACAGGCCCAACCATCTGGCTGGTACCATGTGTTTTCCTGGTTCCCTTGCATGACATCTACTTGTGATTGTCCATTTGCGACAGGGATGTGGCACTTCCTTCCAAAATGAACACCTCTGCATAAATGAAAGCAAAGGCAGTGTCCAAGCTAGCAACACTCAGCAGTGTAGTTCAAATGGGCCCTCCTAGAGAAGCCAGGCCTTGGTTCCTGGTCCCCAAAAGTGCTGAGGGACCTCCTTCCCAGTGTATGGTGGTAGAGAACAGCACCAGTGAGCTGCACCACACACAAGATGCACCACACACAAGGGCTGAAGAAAGGATGCTCTTGTGAACAGGGACTCTGGACCCAAAGTGCTGCAGTAAGCCCTAAGACATTTAAATGTGTCACCCACATGTATTTAACGCCACGAGACACACTTCCTACCTAAAGGCAGAGCTAAATTTCTGCAAAATAAAGTTTGAATTGCACCATGTAACAGGTCTGTCTGTAGATCTAGCCTACCCAGGAACCCCTGGGAGTGCTCACCGGTGCCAGCTTGCCCACGGCCTTGATTTGGGCAGGGGACTGGGCCTGGCCCTGGATCTGTGGAACCTGCACCTGAGAAGGCTGCTGAGGTGGCGGCTGCTGCTGCTGCTGCTGCTGCTGCTGCTGCTGCTGCTGCTGTTGCTGCTGCTGCTGTTGCTGCTGCTGTTGTTGCTGTTGCTGCTGCTGTCGGAGAAGCTGGAAGTGTGCAGGGGTGATGGTTTTTCCAGGCAGTTGCACCCCTGTGGCTGGGAAAACATCTGTCATTAGCCCCACTATCCTCACTCCTGGGGCAACAGCACCAGCTCCAGCAACTAGTGAGGGCGAGAGACACCAAGCCCCTTACCTTGGGATACCTGAGTCACCAAAGATCGGGCTGAGGTCTGTACTGGGGTCAGGTTGGTGGTGACCACAGCCGAGGCTGTCACAGAAGTGACTGCTCGAACACTCTGAGTTGTTGCCATGGACACCAGGTCAGTGGTCGCAGTGGCCGGGGAGCCGACTGCTCGTTGCTGGGTGTGGACCACTTGTGCAGGGGCAGAGCCTCCTGAGGTCTGGAAAAGCAAGCAGGAGCTTAGCACACACTTCGCACCATACTCCAGGCCCCAGGGGTGGGAGTATGCATGGCTCCTCAGGGGCTCAAAGACAAGTGCAGGGAGCTGCAGCAGGGTACTCCTTATCAGAGAACCAGGTTAACAGGAACAAACTGTCTCGGAGGACCATGTCCAACCCACGGATCCTGCCTGCTTCACTCAGAACATGGACTCCCCATGACCCTACCAATCCTGTGCTCAGAGCCATGTCCTGCACCAGTCCACCCCCCACTGCCAAGCCTGTGCAGAGCCATGACCCTTCCAGTCCTTACCTCCTCTCCCGGCTCTAAGATTCGGAGTGTCAGGCCCCAGGTCACCCTCTGGCCACACTCAGCTGTGTCACAAGCCATGATACACCACTCTGATGCCACCTTGGAGACTTCCTTCCCTGGGGTCATTTTCCTTTGCAAGCCACCTTGGCTCAAGCACTCATGTCGCCTTTAGACAATCTAATTTGCTGCTGACCCTTTTACACTGCGTTACTTCCACACTTGGATTTAAAGCTAATGCGTTACCCTGCGCTTGCTAGTCTGTTGCATGTTTCCCTTCCCTATTTCCTTGCGTTCTTCCTTTATTGTTCTCATCCAGTTTCTCTTACTGGTGTCTAAGTCACACACTCTTTCTGTTCTATTAGTAGTAGCTCATCTAAAAACTATCCTGAGTACTTATCAAAATCACACATTTTAAACCAAGGCCACCCCTATGGAGTTCTGCACCGCTATGTACACATGCTTCACTTTCTCAGCCCACAGTGAACAGCCGCCGTCTATGACGTCAGTCTTCATCCACCTCCACACCTTGGTGTCCCTGCCCTGGCCGCCTGCACCCACCAGAGGAAGCTGCTCTGCTCCGCTCTTGCGGTCTGTGCTCTACCCACAGAGAACCTACTGCCTGTGGCTGCTCAGCCTCTGCTCACACACTTCCCACCAGTGTAAAGGCTGAGGGCGCACTCTCCCAGAAGCTGCCTGACTCCCCTACAGAAACCAGCTTGCAAAGACAGCTGCAAAGGCCTCTGTCTCCCTGCAGAGTGCTACACCACAGCCCAGAGAGATGCGGGTTGCAGATCCCTGTGACTTGGGGTCACAGGTGCTTCAGATTTGGAGTTTTTCAGGGAGTTAGAATCCGTGCCTACACAACGAGATACCACAAATAAGCCTTTTTTCAAAGTACGACACTAAATGCAATGATTTTTGGCTTCCTGATCCATAGAAACAGCAGCTCTGAGCATTTGCAATGTTCTTAATGCTCCTAATAGCTTCTGTTATTTACTGAAAAGACTGCACCTAAAGCAGTTTACTGCAAAACAGGACTAAAAATCAATGAAATAATCTTGAGTCGCACACTAAAAACTTTTCAATCTGTTCTGTGTAATCTTTCAGCTTAACGATGTGCACTGAACATACAGCAGTAATCATGAACTCGAGGGACACAGTTCTGTGAATCCAGGTGACAGTGTGCACCACAGCCCAGATTCAGAACCTTCCATCATCTCTCTGTAACCAAACCCTCCCTCACCTCCAGGGGCACTCATCTGCTGTCTACCTGAAGTCCCAGTGTTTCTGTCACATTACTTAAGTGCACACAACATATGCAGCCTTTTTTTTTTTTTTTTTTTAAAGAGACTGGGTCTCGCTAAGTCAGTAGTTCAGGCTGGCCTTGAACTCACTGTAGAGTCCAGGCTGGCCATAAACACATGGCAGTCCTCCTGCCTCAGAGTGCTGGGATCCTAGGCTTGCACCACCACACCAGGCTAACACACAGCCTTTTGGAGCTCTGTTCACATAGCAGCAGTGGCAGCAACAGGCCTTTGAGGTTCCCTGTTGCCCCTGTCCCACACCAAGCAGCCAAGGGTTACATGGGGCACCACAGCTCATGATGCCACTTGATGGGCAGAGGACGCTGGGCTGCTTGGGTTTTAGCAATGACAAATAAAGTCATGATGAACACATAGCACCCAGGTTCCCTGTGTATGTATTTTCGTTTCTCTTGGAGAAACACCTAGTAACAAAACTGCGAGGCCGCATAAGCAGAGTGTGCGTTTAACTTCATAAAACCAACCACTACTGTCCATGAGACTCCGCAGCGTCAAGGCGGGGGTCTCGTGGCTGTTCTCACAGGCACACGTGACACTGTGGTGTGGTTTCAGTTTTGTTTCCCTCATCTTTTTATGATATATCTGCCATCCATACATCCTCTCTGGTGACCGACTACTCTATCTTCTGTTGGTTTTCACTTGTTTTTTGGTACTGGGAATCAAAATCATGACCTTGCGCTTGGCAGGCAGGTGCCGTGCTGCTGAATTACACCCCCAGCCCCACTCTGTTCATTTTTAAATTCACTTGTTTTCTTCTGAGTTTAAGAGTTTTCATGCAACCTGCATACCAATCCTCAGAGGTTTTACAAATATATTTTCCCTGTCTGCGCTTTTACTTTCATTTTCTTAATACTTTTCAGGGAGCAATTTTTATTCACTTATTTATTTCAAGAAGCAGTTTTTGGGCCAGGGCTGTAGCTCAGTAGCACAGTGCCTGACTGGCAAGCGCACGCAGGGTCTTCAGTTCCATTCCCAGTACAAAAAAAAGCAGTTTTTAATTTGATGAAATCTTACCACTTTTTATTCATAGACTTTTTGCATTCTAGAAATGTTTATCTAAACCAAGGTAGTTATGTTGCTCTTGTTTTGGTTCAAAGTCTATGGTTTCTGGCCAGGTGTGGTGACACATACACATAATCCTAGCACTTGAGACAGGAGCACTGCCAGGAGTTTAAGGTCAATCTGACCTCCATAGGGAGTCCAAGATCAGCCTGGACTACACAGCAAAACCTTATCTCTAAACTTACAAAAAAAAAAAAAAAAAAAAAAGCAAGCCTCTTAGGAGACCTTCTGGTGCCAGTTACATTTGGGCCTGGGAGTCCTCTGAATGATGTTTTATTTGTAGTATGAATTACAGGTCAAGGTTCACTGTTTTACATGCAGCAATTCCATGGTTCTAGCACCATGTAGCCTAATCCCTGGGCACTCCGAAGGAAACTACCTGACTGCACAGCTGCAAGCACCTACTTCTGACTTTCCCCCCAACTCTGTTCATCTGCGCACCTATCCTTTGCCAACGCTGCACCATCTCACAGGCTCACAGGTATCTCACAGGCTGTCTAGGTCCCTCCCGCCCCATCTAATCACCTGTCTGAGGCCCTGCTGGCCTTTCACAGAGTGGAATGGGTGCGAACCCTCAGTGCTGCCCTTACACAGTGCCTGGTCCCTTCCTCTTGCACAGGCCCTGCATGGGCTACTGTCCACTTCTGTTCCACCACCACCTCTGCTCTGGACAGTGACACAACCAAGTTCTGGACCACAGCAACCCTCAGATCCACCCACCCTGTCTGGAGCGCACTGTGGGAAGAATGTGCGCGCGCACACACCCACACCCACCCCGTGGCTGATTCCCTGAGCACGAACAGATACCATCCCCCACACCGAGTGTGGAAATGGCTGTCCTGATGAGCTGCTTCTCTCCTCAGTGCTGCTCTCACTCATGAATGGCACACAGCCACTGCCCCGGAACACCAAGTCATGGCACAGTGCACTCCAGGGACAGGGACCACTTACCGTCAAGGCTCCTGGGGCCACAGGTGATGACAGTCGCTTGTTAATGGACTGGAAGGTGGCAGCGGGGACACCTGCGATAGTGTTCACGATCACATTGCCACTCACGGTGCCTGTGGAGGAAGACACATGTGGGTAAGAGGATGAGAATAGCTTTCTCGTCCTTCATCCATTATTTATTTTTGACCTGGAAGTATGTGGATTGAAACAAAGTCCCTCATACTGGGCCACATCCTCACATCTTTTTAGTTTTTACTTCGAGGTAGGGTTCACTAATGGCTAAACTGCCATTGGTCTTGTGAGCCTCCTGCCTCAGCCTCCCTGTGCACTAGGTCCACAGTGTGTGTGCTTCTCTGTGCCTGGTGCCTCCTTCGGGGCTTCTGCACCCTCCTTTACCTGCTGGGATACTGGTGCCCGTCACTGAGGTTTTCATGGTTCCTGCCTGTGTAAAAAGGAAAACTCTGAGTTTCATGCCAACCCCTGCCCTGCACAAACCCTCCAATCAGACCCAAACCCCAACCACACTTACACAGCCACCCAGGCCAACCTGGTTTGGCCCCTCACTCTACCCTGTATGTGCTGTCCCTTGTCACCCAGCCCAGCATATCAACTCCCTTTCTGTGTAACAGCCACACTCAGCTTCCTATCTCTGACCTTCCACAGCCAACTTCCTGCCACTAAGGCCCCAGCTCACAGCCACCCGTTCAGAAAGGCTCGGCCCCGGCACGTGGCTGCTCTGCCTGCCACCTTTCTGCCAGCACTTGAGGCATCTGCCCCTTCTGCTCCCTGCCAGGCACAGACCCAAGGTTGGTCTCGCTCACCAATGCTGCTTGCACCAAGGATGTTTAGTAAATATTTTTCTGGAGTGGGGAGGTGCTGGAGAGCACACTGGAGCACTCTACCACTTGCTAAGCTGCATTCAGCTTCTGCCTTTTTCTACTTTTTATTTCTGAGACAAGGTCTCACTAAGTTACCAAGGCAGCACTGAGACTAGCAATCTTCCTGCCTCAGCTTCCCAAGTGGTGGGATTAAAAAGCGTGTGCTATCACACCTGGCTTAAACGTGCCATCTGAATGAATAAAAACGTACAAGTGCAAGTAAAACTTCCACTATAAGCAGACACAACTTAAACTGATGGAGAAAATGGTTCTATGTAAAGTATTTTCATGCCTGCCTCACAGTCCACAGCAAGTGCTTCCTGCATCCAGCATAGAATGTTTTCTGTAAGTATGCGTGACATGTGCACACAGCACACCAAGGCACGGGCGTTGGCCACCACGCTCTGCAGCCGACAGCTGCTTTTTGCTTCCCCAAGCTCTGCACTTGGTGACTTTCAGGGCGGACACTTAGGACAGGCATGTGGTGGGCGCCTGTGTGCTCACAGGAGGGGTAGCATGGCAGAGAAGAAGGCATCTGTGCCCTGTGTGCGCATAGCATCCCAGACCCATGCTTAGACAGCAGCCTTGCCCACCCTGGCTACCCCATCACGTCTTTGGGCCACACAGGCCAGGCCTGTAGGGGAAAGCCCGGGTCTCTGCAGCACCTAGCCCACACCTACGCCCATCTCCTCAGATTGTGGGGACACAGGCTCTCACCAGCACTGCAGCACTGCCCACTGTCGTGATCGCGGGCTGCCCTTTGGACGGGGCCTGCACAGGCTGGGGCTGGGCCTGGGCCTGCGGCTGGGGCGGGATGGCAGGCTGCCCTGCTGGTGGCTGGCTGCCAGCAGCCTGTGCCTGGGGCAGCGATGGTGGCGGCTGCTGAGGGGGCGGCGGGGGCTGCTGCTGCTGCTGCTGCTGAGGGGGTGGCTGTGCCACGGCTGGCTGCTGTGCCTTCTGCTGATCGGCCAGTGCCTAGAAGGGGTGGGCAAAAGAGAAGCTGCTGGAGGGGACTCAACTGGTGGACAGCCTCACAGCTACCACCCCCCCAGGGGGCCACACCCAGGAGGCCACACCTTTTTCTCTTTTGCGATTCGTTCTGCGCGGAGAGAGGCAACCTGGATGGGAGGCAGCGGTTTGTCATAGTTGATTCCACTGAAAGACAAGTGCACAAGTTAAATGTACAATCTGGCCTAACCTGTGGTTTCAGTGACCTGTGGTCAACCAGGTTGAGAAATATTAAGTGGAAAATGTCAGAAATGAATAATTTGTAAGGTTTGAACTGCACAGGCGGAAAGGGGGAGGGCAGAAGGGGAGAGCACCAATGCAAGTTGTGCTTGTGCACAAATATGCTTTTACATAATGAGTATAAACTAATAAAGAAAGAAAAACCTTTACAAGTAGTTAATAATGACAAAAAAAGAAACAAGACTGTATGCTACTACACAGCATGAGGAAGTCTCGTACCATCCCATTCCTTCCCGCCAGAACACGACCCCTCCTCTGTCCACATGTCCATGTCACACGGCAAGCTGCAGTCACCACACTGACTGTCACAGTACAATGCCTGTGCCCTTTCTTTACAAGTCACCCTTTCTTTACTGAACACCAGTCTCAAGCTACTGATGACGGAAGGCCAAGACAAGCCATGAAGCCCTTCCATGTAGCAAAACGTTCAGTACATCTGTGGTGTCAGACACCCCAGACCAGCAGCTCTGCAGAAATGCTCTGCACACACACCCCTGTCCCCATTTACGAGTGGGCTCTGTAGATACACTCTGTGCTCATCATTCAGTCCTCAGCCCTGAGTTAGCCCTAAGTTTCCCTGTGACTCCCAGCACACCCCTGATAGTCCCACAGGGAGGAGGAACCACTTTAACACCTACGAGCAGCCATTTGTGGCCTCGCTCTGCTCCCTGTGGCTCTGCAACCTTGGGCCCGTGGCATGGCCTGTCCCTGCCCAGACAGGAAGTCTGCTGGCTGCAGTCTCCTGTCCTCAGTTCCCTCCAAGCCCCTTCAGTCCTCCTCCTGTGGAAGTGTGTGACATGCTCTCTGCACTTCTAAGGGGCCCTCTCTCACTCTCATCTTACAGCAATGGGGAGAGCAGTGCCTAGTTCATCCCCAGCCGCTGCGCTGACCCACAGTCACAGCCTCCAACAGCCGCCAGATGAGCTAACTCGTCCCCTGCCGAAGCGACAGGAGCCAAGCCCACTGGCTCCATGCTGCCCACCAGCAAATCCCTGTAGCTGCAGAACTTGGGCACAATGATTGAGGAATTTACACGGCACATCTAAGGGTCAACCATAGCACCAAGAGGAACGGAGCAGAGCAAGACTGCCATCCGCCACACAGGCAGGGAACTCGGGGCCAAGGTACAGGCACCCAGGGCAGCCATCTCGGACTCTCAGTAGATGTGCTGCGGACCACCTCCCTGTGATGAGGGCCCTGCTCTGCAGCTGTTTGCAGAGGAGACATGCAAAGCCCAGGAAGGAAGCAGGGGCAGGACAAGAAGTAGCCCAACCTGCACAAAGGGCACTGACAGTGAGTGCCCAAGCCCAAGGCAGCCATTCCATCTGAACAGATCTTTCAACATGACTCCAAAAAGCTGCGTACACAAAATGCCCAGTACTCATAACTCAGTTTACCTGTTACTTCCTTATACTTTCCTAGCTTACCATCTACCTACTGATGCATCTTTTTCCCGAGACTTCAATGGAACGTGTGCCCAAGGAGAGGTGGTACATGAGGAAGAGAGCCTCTTGTGGACACTGCTGTAGCCCTCAAGCACACCCATCGCACAATGACTCAGGCCCCCAGAGGGCTGGCAGGGTGGCGGAACACAGCTCTCCATGCCTGTGCTTGGCAAGACTGTCCTGTCACTCTGGTCCAGGTGCTGCACCTCTCTGAGGCCCTAGGCTACTGAGTTTATGTTAACACTGAGCAAAATCCCTCCAAACAGCAGGCAGTGTCTCCCAATGCCCAGTACCTTTCTGCCAACACAGAGGCATGCTTGGGGTTCTTCTGAAAGGGGTTCATGCCAAGCCTGCAGGGCAGAAAATGAGACCAGTTACTAAACAGAGGAGAGACAGCCACGAGCCCATGCTAACACCTAAGCCTCAAGGTCCGCCTGTCATGAACCCCACGGAGGGAGGACTGGGACATACAGAGGTTTGATTGGGGGGCTCCTCTTGCCGGCCGTCATCTTCATCAGGTCGAAGTGGTTTGTGTACAGCTGTGTGTGGGTAGAATTCTCATCCTGGGCATAGATCTGGCTCGTGCGCAGAGGACGGTTGTTCTTGCTCTGAAACAGTGGAGAAGAGCGTGTTACAGCACCGTCAGCTGGTGCCACACAGGGCACGGCCTGCTGCTAGAGCAGCGCCTCAACCTCAGAAGCAGTGTCAAGGAAGTCAGAACCAAGATGCCAATGAGCAAGCTCCCTGGCCCATCTCCTGCACTCCACACCACGTGTGGAATCAACTTACTCTGGAACAAGCCCGAGCAGAGGGCAGCATCAAGATAGGAACAAGACTAGATGCACCCACAATGCCCCAGAGCCAGGTACACCAGGGCCTGGACAGGGAGGACTGTGCTTGCTACAGGAGCCCTGCCAGGCCCTGCCTACAATGGGAATCTTGGGCAGTGGCTTGTTCCACCCACATGCACAACAGCTGCCACCTCCAGGTACAACAGGTGTGAGCACTGGGGGGGGGGGGTCCCAAACCTCCCTTCCCCAGACACCTGTGAGTCACTGTGTGGTCCTGAGGCAGACAAGCACACCCTCCAGAACACAAGGACGAGCACTCCAAGAGATCGCGAGGTTTGGACTCCTGTTTATTATTAAACTCAGGTCTCTCCTGAGCCTCTCTGTGTTCCCCTACCCAGGCTTGGGGACAAAGACTTACCTCGCTCAGGTATTCATCTCACTTTGTATGTTTTTCTCTGGATTAGCTTCACAAAGCAACCATAAGTGAAAAAAACACCCTAGCTGTATTTTTTCCATATTAACAGCTGCTGAGAAGGCTTCCGAAACTTAGGACTAATGTGAGAGTGCAGGGTCACAGAGTGCTGCTACAAGGAAGCAAACGCTTGATTCCAAAACTGTGTGCAGGACAACAGATGTACACCAAAATGACTTGAGCATCAGCTGCCGCGGTAAATGAGGTGTGGCAACCTCATTCTGAGGACAGCTCTGACATGTGGGCAGACGTCGTTATTTTCACAAATCATAACCAAAATGCAAATTTCAGACACACATCGGATGTCTGCCCTGCCCTGCCCTGTCACATGCAGGAAGGCATGACTGTAACTCAAGGTTGCTGGGACAGCCCAGGTGGTCGGGGCTGTGTCCCCACACGCCCACAAGGCACCCGCTGCTGGAAGTGGAGCATGCGCCTGAGAGGGTGGAGGTCTCTGTACACACAGGTATGGCATGACGAGCTGCACACACCGTGCTGCAGAGGAGCAGACCGGCGACACGGCCTCTTCCCAGGACTCAACGCTGCGCTGTGCTAAGTGCGTAAGGACCTGCAGCACGCGGCAAGCCCGAGACCACCTGCTTGTCCAAGCACAGACTCCACAGCAAGACGCTGTGAAAACAGAACAGACTCTACAGAAACTAAGAAAAGTTCTCCCAAATTTGGTCTCCCAAATTTTCTCTGAAAAAGACACACATGACAACTTGAGACCATACTCCAAAGTGAAATAAATCAGACATGCATGTGTAAACATCATACTGTCTCACTAGTGTGAGAAGCAGAAACTATCTCTAATACAGGTAAGATAGTCATACTACTAATTTCTCTGAGTTCGTGGGAGAGAAAACTTCGTGCTGGCACTATTCCGACAACTGGATGCAGATGTGTTGTGCTCTGGGTGACTGACTTGGGGATGGCAATATGCAACGTATGTACCATTGTCCTGATTATAGTGTTTTGAAATTTTGTTTTATTTCTTTGAAATAAAATGAATTTGAAAAGTAAAACACACGTGATTCCCTTTACCACTGCCCATGCCTGCTGTCACCACACTGCAGGGACACACTGTGCCATGGGGAGATGCACAGCAGGGCCCAGGAGCCTGACCCTCCCAGGGAGACCAGGGAGCAGGGCTCACCTTTCCTTCCTCTCTGGGGATGATGACATTCTCATAGCGATTCCGGCACTGCTTGGAGGAACGGTAGATGCGACTGCAGGAGTTAACCACATCACTGACGAGATCCCAATTAGGTGTGTGAGCAGGTGACACAATCGTGAGGTTCAAGGGCAGCTCGAGCAACTGCTTCACAGCCTGGAAGACAGGGTTGCAGATCAAAGAAGTCAACATGCTGCAGGTGCAAAGGGCTTCCCTCACACCACAGACCTGGAGAGCAAGCGTGCCATCATGAACACCATGTAGATTCCTGCACTGGATGCCAGCACCATTCATGTTATGGTTTGGGTATAGATGCCCCCTCACAGCCTCATGCAGTCTTAGGTTTTTTCACAAGTAGCTGAATCCAGTTTGTAATTTATTCAAGGTCCAATGCTGGGATTAAGGGTGTGAGTGCTGTACCTGTCCTAGGCTGGGCAGCCTGCATACTACATAAGAGACAGACAGAAGCGTTCTGCTCTCTCTCCTTCTTTTTGCTTTAGCTATCTTCTGAAGCCATGAACAGTTGCCCTTTGCCATGTGCCACCCTGCCTTGGAGCCAGCCAATTCCTTCTTTAATTTTCAGTGTTGGGAACTTTGTCTCAGTGATGAGAAAAGTAACAAGACAGCTCACCTGCAGCAGGGCCCAGTCCTCGCCAATAAGCCACTCGGGGCTGTCCTGCGGGGGATCCCCAGAGGACTTGACGTAGGTAGGCAGCGGCTTGGCAAAGGGTGTCTGTTGCTTCAGCAACAGGTTCTTCTTTTGCTCCTTGCCCTCACGCCGGATCTTTAGCATGCCCGGCGTGGCCCGGTCAAACAGGGACCGAGGTGGCACAACCACCTCACCATGCCGCTGCTTCTTCTTCCTGCCTGTGGCTAAAGGAGAGCAACATCAGCACCACAGGACAGGAAGAGCCCTGCGCCAGCAGGGGAGGAGGGCTCAGGGGCCCTGGGCTGGGGAAGCACCCATCTGAGTCAGAATGTTTGCTTGCTTTCACTACTGATGTGAGGTATAAATGTCAAGGCCTCCAGGAAGACACCAGGACGTAGGAACAAGCCATGAGGGTAACTGGGGGGCCTGTGGTCACCCCACCGAAACTCCCACAGAGGGAGGGAGATCATAGCGACTGGGAGCAGGGAGGTCCTCCACCAAGCACAGGTGCCACACCTGACGGGTCTGTCTTGTGCCGCTTGCGCTCCTTCCTCACATACACAGGAGGCAGCTTGGCTTCTGGGATGGGCATGGTCTCATACATCAGACACATGACCGAGTCGATGTAGATGTCATTGTCATCCTGAGGGGGGGTGGGTGGAGTCCAGAGCTGCACAGAGAAAGCAAATTTTGTGAGAGGCAGAACTGTGCAAAACCGGCCCCTTGGGCACAGGGAGAGGAGCTCCTTACCGGCATAACCTCTGTTTGCCCATCGGCATCTTCATAGATGTATTCCTATGGGGAACACGGACCAGTTATATTCAACATCTCTGTTTCACAGTGAACACCACAAATTGTTTACTTTCACACTTAAGTCTTCCAGAGAAGTCTGATGGGCATGACTTAAAAATGAGTTTCACTCTCAGCTGGCAATACAGTGAAGGAGAAAGCCAATACCTGACAGAGAATCTCTAAGTATAGGTTCAAGAGAAAGCAGCCCCTGAGAATATGGCCTTGGGGCAGGAATGTGAGCCTACCATGCTGTACGCGTCCTCCCTTGTGTAGGTGAGCAGCTCTGCCTCCTCCTGCTCCTGCAGCAGCTGGGCTTCCCTCTCCTGCAGGGCCTGGGTGTTGCGTGACTCCCATGCCCTCACGGAGGCCCTCATGGTATCCTAGTGGCAGGGCCACAGGAAACACATGTTCCACATCGGAGCCAGCAGCACCCACCTGGCTGTCCCCACCTCTGTGGTCCCACTGCCCTCAACACACAAAGGCATCTTGGGAAACACGAGCCCCAGGAGGCCTACGCAGGTTTCAGTATTTCATTTTACGAGGTCATGTTTACTTAACACTGAAAAGTCCAAGGCTACTCACATGTTAAACTGATCAAGTTGATTCTCTTACCTCACTATTTCTCTCTCTTCCTTGCTTGATGGTTGTATGGAACAATTCCAGGTAATTCAAAGCATATTTCTCAATGGGAGTAAGCTATTTTAAAAGCATATTTTTAAAAATAGAATCAATGACAAGTTAGTTAAATTCTTTGTAAAATCTAGTTATCACCATTTGAATTTAAAAAGTCACTGTCCTTTGTCAAAGTAAACAACAAAATATTAAAGTCAAAATCACATTGCTTTCTTTCAATCTTTTTTTGTTTTTTGACACAGGGTTTTGCAGTGTACTCCAGGCTCGTCTTGAAATTAAGGTCATCCTCCTGCCTCAGCCTTCCAAGTGCTGGGATTACAGGCATGCGCCACCACACCTGTTAAAATCTTTAGTATTAAAGAAAACAGAAACTCAAACCTGCTCCATGAAATCAGCCAGCTCCTCCAGCCGCGACGGCTCCTCGCCTGGCCTGGAGTCCTCGGAGTCTGAGCATGGCAGGCTGGCGCCGGGGCCCGGCACTGCTTCTTCCAAGGCCTTCTGGGCATCCTCCTCTAGGCACTCGATACTCTTGAGGGCCTGTAGAGAGGCTGCACTCAGTCTGGCAGGCATGCACTTCACGCGGAGGCGGGGGTCACATGGTCCAGGATCCCCAAGGTCCCCGTGGACACACAAGACAACGGGCAGGTCACAGGCACACGAAATGGCGCAGGGTGCCATCTGAGCCTGCCGGGAAGCCCCTAGGTGAGCTGGATGGGCCACAGGTAGAGAGTGCTGATGCCCTAAAGGGAATGGTAAGACCAGTGGAGCACGCAGATACCAACAAGAAAGGCACAGGGCTTCCTGTCACATTGGACACACACATACTGGCCACAGCATCTGACAGACCTAAGACATGGCCCACAGCTGAACAGAAGACCATAGCCCCACACCATGGGCCATACGAAGGCTCGACAAGAACCATGAGAGATGCCCAGGGCAAACTGTCCCTACTCCCTCTCACAGCCAGGGGCTCCGTAGAGTTGCTGCAGGGCCCCACAGACATCTATCTCTGAGACATAGGGACAGCAGGTGTTACAAGACCTAAGTTACAGACTGCATAGGCTTCTCTGGGCAGCAGAGCCACACCTGCAAAGGCTGGAATCTGGCCACACCTCACACTATATATGGAAATTATTTGTCGTGGAATCAAGTATCACTGCAACCTCAGAGAACCTCTTCAGTGACTGAACACAGAGACCTGGCGTTTGGTGACAATACGACTAGGAATCACTGCTCATCAATAGACAGTGCCAAAAAAGACGCTGCACACGTACAGGGCATGGGCTGCACATGCAGAATAGAGAAAGAGCTCTAACAGCTGTTAAGAAAATGAGAACACCACCATTTTTAAAAATGGGGAAGGATTTGACTAGGCACTTTATGAAGGAAGAACCCTGGGGCTGGAGTGTGCCCCCTGGGAGAGCAAGCCTCAGACAACCAAAGCCCTGAGTTCACTTGTGTTCAGCACTGCAAAGGGCAGGGGGATATCCCAGTGATTGACAAGGAAGTGGCCAAAATGACCCAATGGCAAGATGCAAACTGAAGCCACCATGAGAGACCATCCCTCCCCGTCTCCAGTCAGCTCAAGCAAGGCTGCTGGAGGCCCAGACCCTAGTGCCCAAGCACAGTAGCAAGAACCACCACTCAGGTCAGTCACACACATACCGGCCAGGCAGGACCTCCGCTGCCAGGCCCTCACCTCGCAGGGATGCTGGCACACATTGACATGTGTGAAGAGACATGTGCGTCTCCCAAAGCATAGTCCCCGGTCAGCAGCCCTCACAGACAGACTGCAGGGTGCTCCACTGCAAGCGTCGACCCTGCTACAGAGAAGAGGGTCCCACTGACGTGGAGTTCAGCAAGGGCAGCTGTGGCTCAATGTCACAGAGTATTCACTTGTGGAAGGGGGCAGGTGGTGGAGGAACCTCTAGGGTGCTGGAGACATTCCCCATCGCCTTTACCAGGTGTGGCAACGGCTGCCCTTACCCTGAGAAAAGGTGTCCAGTTGATCTTCATGAGATGGACACTGTTACACATATTTTCACACATTGGCAAACCTTTCTCAAATTATTCTCTGGCACAATCCTCCCATGAGCCAGCAGGGCAGGCTTGGGGTATGTGTCTCCAAGAACACCCATGGCTGCAGAGGACACTGGCCACACCAGGGGAGCAGCTGCCATTCTAGCACTGACCTCACCTTCTGATGACCCCACCCTGCTGCCCCCCATGCTTCTCCAACTGTGCATATTCTTTTGGCCTCCTAACTGGTCCCCACACACCTGCTGTGACAATCCAGCCTCCGTGTGGAAGGCAGAATGGCAGGCGACAGCCCAGCTTGACGCCAGCCCTGACCTGAGACAGCCCTTTTCAAGATTGGGGCCACATCTGCCCCCACCCCATTGGCTTCCAGCTGGTGACTCTGGGCCTATGCTACACCTGAGTCCAGATGCTCCCCTTGGATCTCTACGCACGCCTCACTCCCTAGCCACAGCCCTCCCAGTTTGGATTCCAGCCTTTCCTCACTTATGCAAGGTGGGATTCCTATCTCTCTCAGTGCCTGCCCTATAGCCTAGAAGAGCCCCAAGGCACAGTGAGGCAGTCAACAAGCACCTTTGGGAAGAATCTCTCTGTGGAAGTCCTAGGTTGTTCAGAAACCACAGGGCCACAGAGAGGCTTCTCCAGGGTATGCTGTGTTAGCAGGCACACATTCACATGCACAAACATCCTCCACTGTCCTCCAAGGTTGCATGAAACTTGTAACAACTATGTGGTCCCCTCTGGAAAGGAATCTCTATAATCTTGTGCTATGCGAATTTCTTTTCAATCTCATGCATATGTTATCTATTAAACATAATGAGGAAAACCTATTCAAAACAATTTGTAAGATATATTTGGGCACAGAATATAAAAAGCAACATTAAAAAAAATCAATAGCTATTCTAGCCAACCATGGCAGCGTACACCTGTAATCCTAGAACTTGGGAGGCTGAGGCAGGAAGACTATCTTGAGTCTGAGGCCAGCCTGGCCTACCCAGTGAGCTTGAGGCCAGCCTAAACTATACCACAAGCCCCTGACTTTAAAAACAAAACAGAACAAAACAAAACAAAACACCAATGATGAGCTAGCCAAAAAAAAAAAAAAAAAAAAAAAAATCACACAAGCAATTCCATTCATATATTTCAAAAACTAAAACAAAACTAAACTTCCTAAGGATCAATCTAACCAAGGAGGTAAAGAATCTGAGCACTGAAGAAACTGAACAAGATACTACAAAAAAAATCAATTCAACATAGATCAAAGGCACAAAAAAGACAAACCACCTATGAGCCAGGCTCTGCCACGGGGATAGGAAAGAGACTCAGCAAGAAGGCACAGTGTGTCTTCCCATGAGCCAGGTGGTACGCAGGCTGGGAAACCAGAAGAGCAGTGTCCCCACCCCCTCCATAAGCAGCTGGCTGATTCCGAGGGGACTCGGTGGGATGACAACTGAGGTGAAAGAACAGCTTGATGCTTACACTACTTGATTGACTTCGCAGGCTTGGGGCTGGTGCTCTGGGCATTTGGAGGATGGCACTGTGCGCTGTGGCAACTGTGGGGGACTTCCTTCTGTCTTGTTTTTGAAATCCAGTGTGTTGTTCCATTTTACTGTTTTGTTTTATTCCTGTATCTGGTAACCTGAGCAACTACTCTGAAGGTAACAATATGCAGTATAACAACTATTGTTAAAATCCTTGTTAAAATCCTTGTTTTGAAAACCCATATAGCTATTTTCTGTTGTTGTTATTTTGCTTTCATTATTTCTTTTCAGGTTTGCTTCTTGATTTTTCTGGGTTTTCTTTTTCTCTTTAAAATAAAAAAAAAAAAAAAAAAAACTACTCCACCATACAGTATTAGACCCAGGTACCTCTAGAGTGGCAGTGAATACTAACTAGTAAAGAAGACTTCAAGTTGGTAGAAATGATATATATCTTGATCTTGGTTGTGGTTGATTCTGTAATACAAAATTCATTGAGATGTACCCTTAAAATAAGCATATTTGACTATGTGTATCTATCAACTTTTTAAAAAAAATTATTAATCTAGAAAAATGTTTTAAAAATAAAATGAAATACTCTTTTTTTGGGAGGGGCAGTTCTGGTCCCGAGGATCAAACTCACAACTTTGTGTCTGCTAGGCAGGCACTTACACCACTGAGCTAAATTCCCAGTCCCTTAAAATGAAATACTCTTTAAAAAAATAGATCAAAGACCTAGTTATATAAGCTCAGAAGATGAAACTGTTGAAAGAAAACTCAAGAGTAGCTTTTGAAGCTGTAGGCACAAAGACTTTCTGAATAGGAAATAATGTAAGAATCATCAAAGTAAAAAGTCTTGGCATAGCAAGGGGAAAAAAAAGACAGCCTACAGAGCCAGGCATGGTGGAACATGGAGGAGGATGAGGCAGGAGGACTGGTGTAAGTTCAAGGCCAGACTGGGCTACATAGAGAGCTTGAGGGCAGCTTGACTATAGAATGAGACTCAAAAGTAAAATACAGCATACAGAATAGGAGAAAATCTGCCAGCTACACCTCTGTAGAGGGTGAATATCTATCTAAAGAATTTAAAAAACCAAAATGATCAAATAGGTCAATCAGTAAAGTTGCAATTAAAGAGGTACTTCTCAAAAGATGTACAAATGGCCAATAATATGAAAAAATGTTCAGCATCTTCATAATCACTAGGGCAATGCAAACCAAAACTACATGCCTGTCTCTTAGGAATAAAGAGAATGCAGGGGAAAAGGCGGTCATCTACAGGGCAGGGGAAAGGAAACTGGGACAGTCCCTAAGGAAACTCATATGGAGGTTTTCCCAGTACACAGAAATTAGAGCCACCATGTGACCCAGCTACGCCACTTCCTAGCACTGAACTGAGGAATTAGCTTACTCTCAGGATGCCTGCACACCTACGTTCACTGCAGCACAAGTGCTGCTCAGCTGTAAAGCAGAACAAAATCTAGTCACTTGCTGGAAATTGGATGGCACTGAGGCCACCATATTGAAATAAGCCAGACTCAGAAAGACAAATAACCCATGTTCTTCCTCAAGTTTGGATCTAAAAAAGTTAACATCCAAGTAGAAGGAAAACTACCACCAGACAAAGAGGGTGGGGGCTAAGAAAGACATCATGGTGACTGACATGAACAAAATACACGCAGTGAAACATGGGATTTGGTGGAATTAATAGGCAGTATGTAATATCGAAAGGGGAAAAGATTTCACTACTAGAAAAAACAACTAAGCAAGCAAGTCAAGTTAATAGTCACAATGAATCTTGACATCTTGAGCATTCCAATACTGTTTACAAACATAAGCAAACCATTTCATCCTTTACAAATGAAACCACAAGTCTAAAATTGAGAACTCAATTCTATAGTTTAATTCACAAGGCTAACTTCAACATATTTATTATATTACATTTCTTCCCACATTATCATACCACGTACAGATTATCCTTAAAATTTATGAATGGTTATTTCTGGGCAAAGGAAGTTAAACCCAGAAAACCTGTGGAAGGAGTGCTGGCCCGGGATGGGAGGGGCTGTGGGTGAGCCCTGCCCTTCACCATCTGGGTGGCTGTGTCTAGAAATGCCCCAAAGCCTCACGCAGTCACAGGTGGGGCCTTTCAGAGGTGGGTGGACCAAGGTCTGTGATGACTAAATTAGCTCACTGATTGGTTTGACACAGTTCTGGGTGTTGATGATGGGATAACCCACCCTGGGTGTGGATGGCACTGCCCAAAGGGTGCGTGGCCTGGAAGGACAGAAAGAAGACAAGTCAGCTGCTGCTGTTTTGCTGGCCTCTGCCAACCACGAACAGGTTCTCCTCTACCAGGCCTCTACCTCAGAGTGAGCTGATTATGGACTGAAACTTCTACAGACTGTGAGCCTCCCTTAATTTGTGGGTAGTGAGTATTTTGTCTCAGCAACAAGAAAATGTGACTAAGACACCATCCATCCTCAAAGGTGGCACCTGCAATCACCAAACAGTTCATTTGGAGAGACGGAAGTAGCTTATCAATGCCACATGCAATGAGGACACACCAGAGAGTGGGGATGCATGTGTCAGGACTGTGTATCCACAGCTTTCACAGAAGCCAGCAGAAGCTTGCAGCCAGAGGGTACAAAGCAGCAGCCTGGCCCTCCCTCCTGAAGGCACTGGAATGGGGTCTGCAGAAAGAGATCCTCCCATGACATGTGGCTAGATAAGACAAGAACTCAGGCAGAGAAGGAGAGGTCCTGCACAGAGGCCCTGCATAGGAAAGAACAGAAGGGGACCTGAGGTGCCCACACAGCCAATTGACATGGGGTCACCTCAGGACCTATGTGTACAACCTAAGAACCTTCCAGTTCCCGCACTAAGCTGCAAAATACTCTCTGTAACACAAGATCCACATCATGATTTCAACATACAGCCAACATGAAACACTTAGCTCTGTGTTTTGTAAATCTTCAAACTCGGCTGGGTACTTTGCACAAGCCCTCAATGACGGTAGCATACTGCCAGAGCTGAGTGACACACAGGGCCAGCAGCTGCTCCAGGCAGAACCAAGACAGTGGACTGAGGTCGGGGACAGATGACCCAGCACAGCTCAGAAAACCTAAAGAATGCAGCAGTGACTCACGCAAGGCCATGCGGTCCACCTTTTCTTTGTGCCTCCCCACAGCTGAGAGTCTTTGGGATAGACAACTGGAGGGAAGGGAGAGGCAGGGAGGAGCAGGTTAGGCCACAGCACAGTCCTTGCTGGACCAGAATGAGCCTCACCTCTATGAAAGGCCTCGCGACCTTGTATGTGATGGCTTCACTGACAGAAGGCTCCTGGGAGAGCACAACGAACTCCTCTGCCTTCACCGGGAAGCCAGCATCGTCCATGGGAGAATAGACCTCAAACAGCTCCTGGATTGTTCGCTGTACACAAGAGGCACACTGAGCCCAGGACCAGAGATGATCTCCTGCCTCAGTGCGGGCGTCAGGCACATGAAAACCACACAAGACAGCAGGTTCCCTTCCCTGTGCAGCCTCCCACACCGGAGCACTGAGCACACACAGAATACCTGGGTGAGAAATGCCATGGAGTAGTCATTTCCCTGGGCAGCCACTTCACGGATCAAATCTTTAGTTCCATTTTTCAATAGTTTCTCCTCAATGGAGTTGCCACTCACAAGCCTACAAAACACAGACACATGTACCATACAATGACAATCAAGTCACCTTTAAGTACAGGCTATCACGCCCCATGCCCCACTCAACTAGCTCCACCCTTCAGCTCCAGCAAACACAGGGGCGCAGCCCCCTGCTGGCCACCTTGCTTCCTCCTGCCAGTCACAACTGGATGAGGCCCCCTCACTCCTGCCAGGCTCACCACACCTCTGACCCTCAAAGTCTACGCCACTGGCTTCCCTGTCCAGGCTGCCTGCGAAATCTTGTTCTCGCCTAAGGATGGGTAACATCATCCTTTGCTCCCCTACATGCTACCAGGCCACAGCTGGTGCTGACGTAAGATAGAACTGTGGCTGCCCCATCAGCTGACAAAGGTACTGATGAGAGTCCTTGGGCAGGACCCAGGTGGGCGCCTCCTAGTCTATGAGCATCTCATGCTTGTCTGCTTACAAAATGTTAAATACTACAAGTCACATGCTTTAATATGAGCTTCACAGGCAGGAAAAGAACAAATGGAGTTTCCCCTGAAATTTCCAAAAATCAAGGAACCTACAGAGAAATAGGCAAAGAAAAGTATCAGACCCTGATATACAAAACCTAAAGAGTCCACAGAGGGCAGAAAGTCACCTGCATTGTGATTACTGAGATTACCACCGAAGCCTCACCTAGCTGACCCACTGGTTTGTACACACACTGACTTGGGTGATGGAGGGTGCCTAACGGGCGGCTTTTCTGCTGGCCACTTTCTCATCACAGCCTGCTTCTTCTGCCCTTTCCACAATGGAGCGGCTGGCAGCCTCGTGCACGCTACCCATGTGCCACACCTGCCTCACCATGTGTGGACTGACCCCCTTCTGTCTTCCTCACTGAGCAGCTTGCCAGATGAGTGTGCCTTCCTGCTACTGCTCAACCTGGTGGAACCGCTGACCCCACAACAGGTTCCTGCTGTGGGCACATGGACAGAGCCACAGCGGACATCCTAACACCACAGGACAGAGGTCCTAGGATGCTTAGGATGCACCGAAGGACGCATAACTTTAATTTCAACAAGCCTGTGCCACACTACTTTCAGAGGGGCTGAGATAATCCCTGCCTTGCAAGTCCATGGAAGCATCCCTTCCCAGGCCCCAGCTGCAGGCTCAGCGTCCTTCCATGTACTGCCTGATGGGACAGAGCAGACTGCTTCACACGCTGAACCTGCACACATCCTACCCAGCAGAGAGTAACCAAATGCAGACTTAGATTCTCCAGATCACCTCTGAAAAATGAGTGCGATTAAAAGAAAAAATGTTTAAAAAAATTGTGTTTGTTTTTGAGACAGGGTCTTGTCACATCATTGAAGTTGATTCTGAACTCATTATGTAAGCCCAGGCTGGCCTCAAACTCACAGTGATCCTCCTGCCCTAGCCTGCCGAGTGCTGGGGGTTACAGGAGTGCACCACCACACCTAGCACAAGAGTCGTTTACCTTTCCACTTAAATCATCAGAATAATCTGACTTTTGACTTGCTGTGAAACTTGTCAACAGTTTTCCCACCTATTATGTATGTATTTACTTCACTTAATGGTATCTTTTTGCAACACTTAAAATTTTTACCTCAAACATGTCTTTCAGGGTTTTGGTTAAAGTGATCCTTCAAGTAGCCCTGAAGCAAGGCCAGCAGATCGCTGTAGCTGCTGGTTTCAAACAGGAGCCTAAAGAGAATTCTTTCTGTGGTCTGTTGGCCATTTCAGAACTTTGGAAATGGAATGGTCAATTCATCAGAAAGAAACAGCAGGTGAGTATGGCGGACTTTGGAGGCCTGCAGGGGGGAGACCCTGGCGCCTCGGGATCTGCACCATGAGGTTGACTTAGGGTGCCGGGAGAACAAGGAGCTCCACCCCTCTCTGGGGGGCAGCTGAGAGTGTGGCAGACTTTCGGCAGCCTGAAGGAGACAGACCCTAGCGCATCGGGACCTGCACCTTGTGGTTGACTCAGGGTGCCGGGAGAACAAGGAACTCCTCCCCTCTCTGGGGGGCGGCTGAGAGTGTGGCCAAGTTTGGGCAGCCTGAAGGAGAGAGACCCTGGCACTTCCCGAAGTGCACAGTGCACAGTGTGGTTGACTCGGGGTGCCAGGAAAACAAGGAACTGTCCCCCTCTCTGGGGGCAGCTGAGAGTGTGGCAGACTTTCAGCAGCCTGAAGGAGAGAGATCCTGGCGCATCAGGACCTGCACCGTGCGGTTGACTTGGGGTGCTGGGAGAACAAGGAACTCTTCCCATCTCTGGGGGGGCAACCACGATCCTGCCTGTGTGTGGGCTGAGAATCCTGCCTGCGTGTGTCGTCCTGTCCCCCATCCTGTGTCCCCCCTTCCCGTCCCCCCTGCCTAGCAAGTGGGAACCAGTGAACTACACATCTTATGAAAAGATTGGCTATGTTATTTAGTATGAGCTCTCCATATGCAAAGATAAGGACAATCATTTGAAAGAAAACGAGACAATATGACAGATAGTGAAGATCTCTGGTTGTCTAGCTTTGAAATTTATGCTTTCTTATGTCCCATTCTGTTCTGTTTTGTTGCGTTTAATTTTACTCCCTTTTAAAATAAAATTAAAAAAAAAAAAAAAAAAAGTGATCCTTCAAGCTTAAGGCTCCATGATTCGCTTCCTGGAAACTGTTCGCCCTAAGCCACCTAGACTGTGAAACACTCCTAACAGGCAGCAGTGACCCAGCCCACACTCACACTCACAGCAGCTAAGTGTGTCTTTTACACAGATGAGCACTGCACTATTATCACCAACACTTTCAGAATCTGGAGATACCCAGCAAGGCCTTCTTTCCCCAGTTAGCTATTTTGGTGGTTACAATTTTTATGCTTGACAGCAATGCTAGAGATCTAAATTCTTTCAATAGTTAAATTATATTTCATAATAGTTAAAATAACTCAAAACATAAATTATCCTTTTCATGTGTAATTATGAAGAATAACTAAGTGACAATTCCAGCCCAATGTTAACTCTAAAGAACAGATGAAACAGCAGGAATATATATTTTTCTGAATCAAATATAACCCAATATATGTAAATATATATAAAATATGTTTTTCTGAATAAAATATAACCCAAGCCTGGTGGAAACCTCTAGACCTAAGTCTCTGGGCGGCCCCTCTGGTCACCTGTATATGTGGATGTCCTTGCACCGCCCGATCCGGTCACACCACTCCTGGGCCTTGGCATCCATCACCGGGTTTAGGTCGCTGTCATAAAAAACCACAGCGTCTGCCTCTACCAAGGTTATGCCTGTGGCACGGCTGTGGGTGGAGAGAAGGGCACAGAAAATCTTCCTGTCCCTGTTGAAACTCCTCATCAGCTCCTGAGACCAAACACAGAGGCTCAAGTTAGTGTGTCCAGAAAACGTGGAGCCCACAGACACGCTGGTGTTTATCAGCTTGAAATCACTCAGTAAGAGAACTGGTTTGTGTGCCTTGGCTAACTTAGTGCCAAAACCCCGCAGTGTTCCTCTGGCACTGCATGTGTGCCTCTCCTTTCCTTCCCTGGCTCTGGCACCCATGTGCACTGCTCAGGCAGCACCAACAATCACTCCGGCTCGCGCTTGTTGTCAGCACAGTCTGTAGGCCCCACAAGAAAGCAGAGTCTTGCTGGGGAGGGAGATGCGCTTTCTCATGTATCCTCAGGCAATGCCAAGGCGCTTCACAGCAAAAGCCCCTGGAGTAAGGCTGAGGATGTGGAGCACAGCACCACGAAGAGCAGCCCCCACTGTCACCTAGTGCCGAGAACTGTAATGGCAGTGTGGTCCTGTTCTTCTATAATGTCTTTCTTTCTATGCCAAAAGAGGACCTAAGTAGTCCTCTTCAAAACACTCCTCCTCCTTCAAAACACTCTCCATACAGTACACTTTCTACACTATTTTCAGGAAACTGGGTCACTAACACACTGGCATGCGTCCTGCGGGGCCCTGTGACTTCCATGGGGCAGAGTGGACAACATGTGCCCCACCCTCGCCCTGCTCTGTACTCAGCCTGAGGCAGGTGACTCTGCAGTCCAGCTGTGCTGTCCCAAGGCAGCCAAGCCACACAGCCACGGACACTCTTCACTCACTCCTTCTACTGAGTGTTCACCATGCCCTGACTGCAGGTCATCAAGAAATTTCTGTAGTGAATGCCACACATACAGATTGTTGAGTCCTAAGTCCCAGGCTGGAGCATAGGCCACCTCTGAGGTTAGCCACCCATGCTGTCACACTAGAGGGCCTGGCTGATGCCTGTCTCTACCAGCACCCCTGCCAGGGTCTAAAACATCCTTAGCAAACTTGATAAGCAAAAAATAGGCGCACTGTTTGCACTTACATTTTTTTATCATCATTTTTCTTGTGTTTCTTTAGTTACAGGTCAGTCTAACTACACTCACATTTTTTCTTCATGGCCACTTCCCCAATTATGCCAACCCTGCCCACTAACAACTGCAGGTCCTGACTCTTTTCCTAAGACACCCAGCTGACAGCAGAGCTCATACACACATGCAGGTAGAAGAGACCTGCTATGGCGCACATTGCTGGAAGGCTTTTTCCTTGGAAGGGTTGGGCTATCCGTGAATCTACATGGCACTTAAAAAATGGGTTAAAGCCTGGTGACTCAAGTGAATGCAACTGAAACCGAAATGGGTTTGACATCAAGATAATTGCTCACTGACCTGCCGTTGTTCACTGTTGGCGTTTTCATCAATTCTTACGTAGGTGAGATAATGAAAATTCAAGAACATTTCTAAAATATCTAACATAAGGACCATCTGGGACAAAATCAGCACACGACGTCCTTCAGACCTCAGCTTCTGAAGCAGGATGGCCAGTGCTTCTAACTTTCCTAGGAAACAGATAGTGGCAAGCATCTCTCAGTCTAAGCAACCATGGCCCACCCCCAGGCCATGGAGGCCGCCGACAGGACCAGGCCATACCTGAGTCGAACTGCACCAGCCTCAGCTCGGGGAACTGCAACAAGCGCAGCGTGGTCAGCTGCCGCAGCTGCTGCAGATAAGGGGCAGTGTGCTCTCGCAGGTGCTGCTGCAGGGCGCGCAGCCTGCGGCGGTACCTGGCAGGCGGCCTGGCCACCCACAGAGAAGGGGGCGCAACCACCACCGGAGGAATCACACAGGCCACCCTGAGAGGCAAAAGGTGAGGTCAACGCATGGCAGTCAGGGGAGCTCTGGGGTGGGGGCAGCCAGTGCACCCATGTGGCCGCCACAGGGTGGTGGTGTCCTTTGTAGCATAGGGTCAGACCCTCCCACTCCTGGCCAGTGACAGCCACCCCAGGAGCACATCAGACAGCCCTGGCCTGAAAGGTCAGCATGGAGCACTGCTCCAGCCGCAGGGAGCAGGGACAGTTCAGAGATGGCTAGTCAGTCGGATGCTCATATCCATCTGGGAATGTTGGGACAGGGACATGTTAGCTCTTGGAATCACATCCTACGACTGCCATAGCCACCACTGGAGGTGAATGACCCAGGATGAGGGGCTCCTCCAAGCAGGACAATGATGTTACAGCCAACCTGACACAACTAAGGGTGCCCCTGCTAGAAAAGCCCTTCTTATGGACAACTGCTGAAGCTGGGTTTTTGATGACCTGTTCCCGACTGTATTTAAACTGAAAAAAAAAAATCATCTATGTTCTCAAAGGATAAGGAGCATTTGTGTGAGAAGCCCATTAGAGTAGGAGGCTGACGACCTACTGCACACAGACCGGAAGTCACAGCAGCTTGTTGGCCTGGGAGGCACTGCTGGGACCTGTCCTTCCTCCAGCCAGTCAGTCCTGACCTGTACGGTCTGGAATGGGCAGACCCTGAAAGCTGACCAGACTTAGGGTAGCAAGGCTTCCCCTTGGATGAGAAGTTAGCAGGAGACATGCGGTGAGCCCAGGAAGGGGAAAAACTGTCCTGAGGCTCAACAAGAGAACCAGGCAAGCATGCAGAAACAAGGCAGGCTGCCCTCTACACAGAAGGCAGCTGAGGCCTGCAGGAGCACAACCCATAGGGGCTTTTTCTCTACTGGCAGCCTGCTCTGAGTGGACCCTGACAATATGTGGTCCCATGTGTATTTGTCTTCAGGAAACATTTTTCTCAAAGGGCAGGGTGGAGGAGATGGTCCACAGCACAGGATGGCCATCACTACCTGGACGCCCCAGGCAAGGGTCACAATGCACAGTCTAACATACCTGTTGAGAACATCCTGGAGAGATTCCTGGCGCTGACTCAGGGTCAAAATCAGACCTCTCTTACTTTTTGAGGGCAACTGGCAAGAGCTCAATGGCCCAGTGCCCTTCCCAAGGCTGCCTTCAAGACACAGACTCCCTGGCATCTTCCCTCTGCCAGGCAGGGAACACACCCTCAGCAAGTCTCTGCCGTACACTGGAGCCTGGGAACAGCGCCGCTCATTGACAAAGTGAATCTGATCCAGCCGCTCTTTCAAAAGTCTGGTCTTTTCCTCCTTTACCAAAAATGGTAAAGTGACAAAAACAATTACTCGAGAAGCACAGCACATTACCTCCTCATCACACTGTGATCCCCTCCATACAGCATCCACATCAACACCCCAAGTTTCCTGTTCTATGGGAAGAGCAACCCACAGGGAAGAAGAAAAAGTCGGGTACCTTTTCCTGGAAACACAAGCAAGCACTTGATACCCACAAAGCCTTACAAAGGAACCACTGGGGAAAAAGTCTCCAACCACAGAGCCCAGCTTTTTTTTACCCTCCAGCTTAACTTTTTCATCAGAAATGTGCGTTTTTAAAATTAAGATCCTACGCTAGGTGTGGTGGCACACACCCCTAATCTCAGCACTCCGGGAGGCTGAGGAAGGAGTGTAATGAGTACTAGCCCAGTTTGGGCAATCTCCTGAGACCCTGTCTCAAAATAAAAAAGTATCTTAAAGAAAGCTGGGAATGTATCTCAGCATAAAGGCTCTGGGCTCAATCTCCAGTGCTGTTAAAAAAAAAAAATCTGCACTTCAAAGAGGACATGCAGTTCTGTGATTTGTAACAGAATGAAAACTCAGGAGCCATCAGGCCATGTGGTACCCAGCACACAGCTTCTGGAAGACAACTGCCTAGGTGCTTGTGTTAGCAATCTAATAGAACACTTGCAAGCCCAGTTCCTCACCTGGGTTGGCCCTCCAACGGGAGAGGCCGGCTTGGAGGCCAGCCCAGACTCTCCAATAGCCATGGTGTTAACTGCCACTCGCCCTGGAACACCAACTACAAAAGCAAAAACAGAGCTGGGAAGGAGGCCAGAGTGCACAAGGTCCAGGTGCAGAGGAGGGTCTGAGAAAGGAGTGTGGCAGCCTGAGACAGGGTTGCAGCAGCTGGCTTCCAGGCCCCAGAAGGCAAGTGGCCAACTCCGTTGCAGAGAACCTGGCCCAGAGGGGCTATCACCACATGGGTACAGGGACACAGTGCATGTCTCCCCTACCAGGGATCCTTCCCAGCCCCAAGCCCACCCGCCCACGGCACCCAAAGACAGCTGCAAGGTGGGACTAGAGCCAGGACTCTGCGCAGGAAGGCAAGTATGCCAGCCCTGAGGCTGCCTGTTGCTCCCACATGTCCAACCTACCCACCTACTCCTGAACAAAGCATGTCAGGCAGGGCTGGGTCCACTGAGAAGCCAGCAGCAGGCAGAACCAGAGCTGGGAGGCCAGTGGTTCTGGGGCATTGGCTGGCTAGAGAGGCAGCTGAGCCCCACGAATAGTGACATGTGTCTCAGCCTGGCCAAGGAGCTCTAGGCATGCTCAGGCTTGGTGTGTCTGTGACACAGCAGCACACACACTCTTTCATTCTCCAAATCTCTCTGCAGACCAAGACCAAAACGAATAGCTGAGATGAGTGGGGACAGTGCCTCTGAGAGCAAAAGAGAAAGATAGCGAACCCAAGCATCTGTGGCCACTAGGGCGAGGTCCTATATCACAGTGGCAATGTCACGGTGAGGTCCTACAGCGGAACACCCAGGCCCCCGACCACTCAGAGGACAGATGGTTAAGAGAAGCTCCCTGCAGAGTCCCACCCTCACCCCAGAACACCCTACCTTGTGGGGTCAGGGGTGCAGGGCTGGGGCCACCGGCCGGGGGCTTGCTTCCCAGGGCACCATGCACAGCACCTGCCTGTGACACGGTCTGCATCACCACAGGCCCAGGTGCACGCAGGTAAGGCTGCCCAGGGGCAGACACGATCTGAAGGACGCTGCCTGCAAACACACATCCCAGGGCACATCAGTCCCCAGCACATATGCGTGATAGCCACGTGACTCTGGCACTTCCAAACAGCTCAACAACCAGCCAGCGGGCAAACAGGAGACTGAGTCTGCTGGTACCCATCAGTGCAACGCTCAGTTGCCTGAGCAACCTGGTAACAGCTGATGACGGCCTGCTCTGCTCACGTCATGAGGCCACCACTCCTTGAGCAGTGGACAGACTAGGGGCAGTCACTGCTGTCTGGTGCTGTGTGGGTCACAAGGAAACGCTACCCAACTCCCTGTGGACACCTGAAACCTTGGCAGGACAAAACACTGCTCTCAGCCAAAGGTCTGGAAAGTTTTGGTCTAGAAATTAAAACCTCTAGCCAGGGTCAGTGGTGGCACTAACAGTCCCACCTACTGAGGCAGGAGGATCGCTTGAACCCACAAGGTCAAGGCCCAAAATGAGATTGCATCTAACAAAGAAAATGTCTGCATGTAAAAGAAAGTGATTTCTGATACATATCTCGGTAGTCCTCTGACATGTTTTGGACTTTTCACCTACCACTAACACTGTTACAGCTTGTGTCTAGACGTCCCCCCCAAAGCCTCATGTGCTCACACCTGGGGCTTTTCAGCACTGACTGGATTTAGGGTGTGTGACGCTAGTATTAAGGGTGTGTGGTATTAAATCAGTCCATGGATTGGAATCAGCATAGTTCTAATTATCTGTAGATAATGGGAAGTCCCACCCTGGGTGTTAGCAATACCACCTGAAAGACTTGTAGTCTAGACAGGATAAAAGGGAAAGCCAGGCTTGCTGCTGCTGCTGCCTCCCGCCTGCCCTGCCATGGACGGTTTCTCCTCTGCCACGTCACCCTGGCTTGGAGACAGCTATGCATTGAAACTTCTACAAACTGTGAGCCAGAATAAATCTTTTCCTTTAACTTGTAAGTGTCAGGTATTTTGTCCCAGCAACAAGTAACTAAGACAAGTATTAAAAAGCAGCAAATATGTCCATCCCGATCTACAAAACATGAAACTCTTTCAAAGGATAGACGCTATGCATACAAACAACTGCCATTTACTTAGAACGCTATCTCACTGGACCCCAACAGCTCCTAGGAGGTGAATCTTAGCACTGCACGTGGGTGAAGAGCCTGGAGCTTAGAGGCCAAGTCCTCCCTCACATCACCCCACCACAGGCGCCTCTCTGCTCAGTCAGCACCAGTGTCCCTACCTTGCAGCTGCAAGGGCTGGCCTGCCGTGAGCTGCCGCAGCTGGCTATGTGACAAGGTGAACTTGTTCCCCTGGAACTGGAGAGTCACGGGTGTTTCTGGTTGAGCAACTCGGCTCTGTGGCCCTGCAATGGACGCCAGCTGTGCTATCTTCACCACCTCTCCACCTAAGGAGACGTAGAAGGAAAAGTGAAGGGACTCCGTTTTGGGAAAAGCCGGGCACTGTTATACAACCACCTTGGTAAACAACGACTGTCCACAGTAAACCGAGTGACCTAAAAACATTTATCAGGTGTTGCTTTACCATGTAAAGAAAGTAACTTTTAATATAAGAAACTATTAAAAATCACATTGGAATAGTTATAGTCTACTTAATCCTAACTGGTAGGAATTTTAGACATCAGATGTTAATATAATTAACCAAACTATTAAGAAACATTTTACTGCTACCCTCTCCCAAAACAAAACAGCAAACATCAAAAACAGTAGAAATCTGCTCAGTGTGCCGCTAATGTACCCTAGTAATCCCAGCATGCGCAAGGCTGAGGGCGGGAGGGTAGATTCCAGCTTGCAGCCTGGGTTAGACAGCATCTCAAAACAACAGCAAACATCTGTTTATCATAAACTTGGAAAGTCCAAAAAGTTTGAACTTCTTAGGAGAACTTTCAGAAACTAAAAAAGTATGTGTCCAATTTAGCTCACAGAAGTAAAACTAAGGTTGTATCACTAGATACAAAAGCTTTGTGATGAAGAGTTTCGATTACACCTTAACTTTTTCAAAGTCTACGAATGTTTTTAAATAAATATACATAAATAAACAGTAGGATATGATTTCATATTCATTCAAGGTAGATCACAGGATTCAACCTATGAGATTTATTGTGAAAAATGTGAAACTTAACATTGCTTACACTTTAAAAAATATATATATATAAAACTCAGCATCATAGGTACCCAACTCAAAACAGCAGCAGTTAGAAGATTTTCACCCACCAATTAACGGACAAGTTTAAATGCTCCTCTTGAGAAAGTCTATGCCAGAATTATTAGTGACACCATGAAGAGAACAGTTAGTAACGACTGAAAAAATATCTGAAGACGTCTTGCCCCCCAGAAAAGCTGTGAGGGAAGGAGGGAAAATGAGAATGAGAGACAGAGTTCTGCACAGAAATATAAATTCCCCCATCAGCCCTCCTCAGCCTGACATGAAAACCAGCTGATGTGAGAGGCGTTTGCGCTCCTCTCCACACACGACGGACTGCACCTCGGGCCTGTGTCATACAAGGGCTTCTCCTCGGGCGGTGCCTAGGACATTGCTCCTTACTTGAGCAACAGGAGAGGCTTGCAATGAGAGGCCCCCAGTTCTCTGGGAATGCCTCAACGATTTTGTTATATAGTAAATCTGCTAGCTGAGGCGGCATCTGGGAAATGCTGCAACCCACAGCATTTCACATGCGGTTAAATTCTACAGCAGAAAGACTAAGCATCCACATTTATGCTAATCATGCTGGCCTCAATAAATGCTCTACGCTGGGAAGTAACGTGTAACACTGGTACCTCAGGCCCTGAGTTACTTCCAAATGTCTCTGCTGAGTGAGCATTCACTCCTGTTCAAGCTGGTGATAAGAGAGACCACAAGCACAAAGGGTATCTGGAGACCTGATGCCCACTCATAGGTCTTGGGCTAAGAGACAGGACCCAGCTAGCGCCCACCCACACGGCAGCAGGGTGTGGCTGTGGGAGGGGAGGGAAATGGCAGAGAAGGCACGGGAGGAGAGCAGAACTGGCGAACAAGAGAAAGAGAAGAAAAGTAGGGCCCGGTGCTGGTCTCTGGCAGGCGCCAAGCTCCAGGCAGCACTAGGCCTGGGCAGAGGGACAGACAGAGGCAGTGGACAGCAAAGGCTCTTCAGACATCCCAAGTTCCTGACAGCGCAGGGCCGTGAGGCAGCCCCTGGACGCGAGGCCACTTACTGGGCAGGCGGGCCTGAGCCTGCGAGGTGAGCACCAGCCGCTGGGGCGGCGCGCTCTGCCCAGCCGCCAGCGAGGGCGCCTGGGGCGGGGGCGGGGGCGGGCCTGTGGCAGGGGCCTGGGCAGCAGTCTGCGCCCGCAGTCGCGCAGGGTGGGCTGGGCCTGTGGCTGTGCTGGAGGTCGAGGCGGGCTGGTGTCGAGGAGCACTGGTGGAAGCCTGAGAGGTCTGAAACGGGGCTGCTGCCACTGCAATCAATAAGGTTGGTTTGTGCAAAGCTGTTAGAGGTTCTCATAAAATGCAACACTTCACACCCGAATTTTAAAGAATCACACAGACATTACTTCACACAGCTCTCAAATGAGAAGCCCTCTCCTAAAAAGCACAGAGAGGCCGGTCACAGCTCATTGTCAGTGCAGCTGAGCAGCATACAGGACCCTTCTTGGAGAGGAGGGAGGGCCAGAGCAGCCCTGCCAGCCACTGTCACAGAAGCGACTTTCCAAACACAGAGGACTGTAGCGATCCATCCTATCTTACAGACGAGTGCTGCAGTTGTGGTCTTGGCCGCTGGCTTATCTCTTGTGGACAAGACACAGGACACCTGACACAAGCACCTTTGGCTGGAGGCTAGAATGTCTCTTAACACCCTTCTTGCCATTTCACCCTATTCTCTCCAAAGCAATCATCAGTGAAGTCGAAATGGTGGTACAAACTGTAACAAGAACAGACTTTCTCGGAAGCGTCCCAAATGACTTTGACATACACAAAGGAAAAATGCTCTGCCATTAACATCAACACTCAGCTCAACTGGGAATGAAGTTTCTCATACACAGAAAAACCCAGTACGAGAAAGAGAAGGTGCCCAAGGCCTCAGGAGCTGCTCTTGGGAGCCCCCCACCCAATCTACCACAACATGGAGGGTGGACGACAGGTGATGATACCTTTCGTGTCCGGGTTTGCAGAGAACGTGGCAATAGGTGGTCGCCCTCGAACTGGGCCCTGTGGGGTGGCAGCAGCTGTACTAGTGTTCGCTGTCCGAGGCGGATGTGTGCTAGGGAATGCCACAGTGCGACCCTCGGGCTTCTGGCCATACTGCACAGGTTGAAACAACCTAGACGCCCATTAGGCAGGCAGGAAAACATACAAAACATCATCCAGCTGCAGAGAGCTCCACAGCACTGCCTTCCCTGGAAGGCAGAGCATCTGGTCCTCAGCTCCAGAAGAGCAAGCTAGAGGAGTAGAGTGTCTACATGAGGCTCTAAAGAGTACACTGTCACCCTTGAGAGCTACTGACAAACTCTCCTCACAAACATGGCACAATGACCCTGATTCTCTGTCACACTGGGACAAGTACGCCTTTGGTTATCTTAAGTACATAGCGACGTGAGACAGAAAAACATACCTCTGGCACAGAATACCCACACAACTCTAGCTTAGAGGAAGAGCCAAGTGGGAGCAAATTCACCCTGCCGAAACAGTGGGAAAATAGGGCGATCTAGGAAGTGGACCAAAACAACAGGGGCCATGAAAGTGCTGCTCAAAAGCAGGGACCGTGGGTTTTCCCCTAACCAAGTATACATTTTTCTTTACCTAGAAAACGGTAATAGTAGTTTCCAAAACCCATGCACAAAGCTGAAGGCAGAGACAACCACCTAAAGCCTTTAGTAGAGCCTAGAAAGCATAGGTGGACAAATCTGTGTAGCCTGCAGTGGGCTGAGGGGTATTGAGTGGGCTTTGCTGTCACTGGGGCAGGGTCCCTGGCTCTGGTGAAGCCAGAGAAGTAGCAACAGGAATGCAACCTGCGGAATTGGCCCCTGGCCTCAAAAATATCTATGTTTTCTTTTTCACCCAAATAAAGGATTTTGCTTATTTTAACTGCTACCCTAGCCCAATGACCTGCAAAAATCATTTCGTTCATGTGGTCTCACTGTGGCCAGAGTGGACCCTCCACCTGTCCTCATTTGTGGCCCACCCTCATGACTCTGATGTCAGGCCAGGGTGTAACAGCTGTCACCACAGCCGGCACCAGACTGAATTCAGCCCAAAGACAACCAAGAAGGGTAGTAGGAGCTGCCCCATGTTGCCAGGAGATGCCAGAGACCACTGACAGCCCAGGGTCAAAGGGGGACCTAACCCCACAGCCCACAGGTGCTCCTCAGAGCAGGGGTGAGCAGGACCAGCACACACCACTTCTAACCCATGCACACATACCTACTGGGCTTCAGCTTCACTGCTACCGGCCTGGTTGCCGAAGGGGGTGAGGCGAAGATATCCTCCATGAGTTTCCGAGTCACCTTTTTCTTAGACAGCAGCTCTGCTTCACGGCGAGTGATTTTATTTTCTAATCCAATGAGGTCAAATATAGAAAGATCAGTTTCCTAAAGGGGGAAAAAACACACCTTGCATGGCATGAGGCAGCAGAGGAGTGGAAGTCTCCCGTGAGTGAGTCCCAGCCCAAGCAGCTCTGCAGCAGCATGGAGAGCCCAAATGCTCTCCTGCTCAGGCCAGGTGGGCCAAATGCCAGAGTGGGGAGATGGGAGAAGGGTGGGACAGGAAGGAGAGCGCAACAAGACTCAGCACGCAGTCCAACAGCAGCCAGTCCTGACTAGGCCAGAACAAGCACTCCGCCATCCCAGCACCACCACAGCTTGCTTCTCAGGATCAGGGTGATGAGAGCAACCTCGCTCTCATCAGAAGGCTGAGTGTCTAAAGGGGGCACTGGCCAGGGTGGGTGCGGAGAGAGGCTAAGGTAGCCGGGCTGCAGTGGCACTAGCACCAGCGGCATGAGTGCCAGGAAGAGGCATGTGACCCATGACTGCACCCACAGCATGCTGAGGGCACAAACCTGTATCACCTACCCTTAGCAAGAGTACCCTTGGCAGTGCCACTCAGAGCAGCCCATGAGCTGAGGGAGGGCAAGCAAACATGGGCCACCACACGAGTGTACAGTGCCCAGTCTCCAAAAGGAAGTCCTGGTACTTACCCCAAGGAGGGTGCACCCTGAAAATGCACTACATGAGAGGAGCCAGACATATGAGGGCAAGGGATTCCAGTCCCACTCCAGAAGATGCCCAGCACAGGCAAACCCAGAGAGAGCAGGCAGTGGAGACTCATGGGGCTGAGCCTACCACATGCCTGTGTAAGAGCTGCAGCAGCAATTAGCTCCTGCACGCTCACCTTCCAGAAGTCTCTCTCCAGCGCCCTCAGGATCAGTGAGGCCGACCAGTACTGCAGAGCCGCCGCCACATAGGAGGAGCTGGGGTGCCTCGGCTCAATGAGCCCAGGATGGTTGCAGATACGCTGTAGCCGCATTAGAATGCTCAGCACATTGATGAAGTGCCCACTCTTTAGAGCCTCCTGAGTCCTGTGTGGGGAGCACAGGGTCCCAGCTGGGTAAGCAGCAGAAGCCTGCCGCCCGCACAGGGCTTCTTCAGCATCCCTACATCGCAAGGAAGGCACCCTGCCGAGCCCCCAGAAGCCGCCAGAACAGGGAGGTGCAGGGCATCTCAGAGGGCCATGAAGGGTCATGGAATGAGTAGAGCTGGAGCAGGGAGAGAACACCCAGCTCTGTAGCCCAGTGAGGACTCAGCAAGGGTGAACAATGGGGTGGGGGGTGTTGGGGGTTGGTTAATGGCACACACCGGTGATCCCAGCAGCTAGGGAGGCCGAGGCAGGAGGATCACAAGTTCAAGTCCTGCCTGGACAATTTAGTGACTTACCAAGACCCTGTTTCAAAAACTAAGGGTCTACACACACCCCCAGCTGCACAGATGCAGCAGCAAGGTAGAGGGTGGTCCCTGCCAGCCTGACAGGGGCAAGGAATTCCAGGAGACCAGGGCCCCACTCAAGGTCCAGTCCTACAGACAGACGCCCCAGCAGGCCACATCTCCTCCCAGCCAGCAGGAGGGGGTGGGGCATGTGGCACTCACCCAGGCTGCAGGATGACGTCCTCATACAAAGCCTTCTGCCGGCTGGAGAGGCGGCACTTCAGCACGTGTTCATACTTCTTTGTCAGCTGCTTCTCTACATCTCTCTTTGTCCTCCTCAGAATAAACGGCTGTGTCACCTGAAGAAAAAGAACTGTTTTCTCTCAAAACAAAGCAGCAACACCCTGGCCATCAGCGTGGGTGCAGGAGCAGACGTACCCTGTGCAGCCTGATGACCACCTTGTGGTAGTAATCCTGGTTCTCGTCGCTGGGTGCCTGCAGCGGCAAGCTCAGGTAGGGCCGGGAGATGCCAGGGATGAGGAAGTGCACCATGGTCCACAGTTCCAGGAAGGTGTTGTGCAGTGGCATGTCAAGCAAAAGCAGGCGCTGCTGGCTGCAAGGAGAACAAGCAACGCTGGGCTCCTAACACACACACAGTGCCACACCACTCTCCAGCCAGGCCCAGGAAGGAGTGAGCTCAGCTCCAGGAGCCAATGGATACACACACGCTCTGTGGTCTCAGAGCTCTGTGGCCTTTGAAAATGGAAAGGGCAACTACTTGTGGCTAAAAGACAAGCTCATGTGTGTCTACAATCATCTCGGTTTCTCCCAAAGTGGCTACAGAGACCACAGGTCCCCCGGGCTGCATGGCAGTGACAACAGGAAGGGGCAGACAGACCTCTGCAGGTTGAACACTGCTTCCCAGTGCCGCTCCGCCATGCCCTGCACACGCTGCATCTCATCGACAATAAGGCACCTCCAGCGCATGCAGGAGAGGGCAGCGTAGCCTTTGAAGAAGTACTTGTAGGACGTGACACAGACGTGGAAGCTGTTGGGCTTGGTCCAGTCCTGCAGCATAATAAGGAGCCCATCATCGCTCTCTGGTCTCGTCCTCAGCAACAAGCAGAGCATTCAGCTCAAGGCAGGACTACGCCATGTTCACAGGCCACCCCACTATGCCAAACAACTTCTATTACTGCACAGAAAATGGCTGGGGTGACACTCTCCTCTTCTCCTCTAGAGCAGACATGTCTGGCCCAAGAGCCACACTGGCCCTGACAGCTAGTCAGCAGCCCCACAGGATAGCAAACTTCTAACTTGAGCTTTTCCAAGTTGTTCTCATGACTCAGCTGCTCAGCTGACAGCAGAGTACTGCGGAGGGGACAGTAGTGCAACCTAAGCAACCAAACGCTGGGCACACACATTTGAGATTCTACAGCCCCTTCGGAGGCACCGACAGCTGTCAACAGAGGGACTCTCAGAGGAGGCAGCAAAGCAGGACGGCTTTCAGTGTCCAATCTGACAGGAGAAACTGATCAGAGGTAAGAAATTGAATGTCAGGGCCGGGGATTTAGCTCAGTGGCTTAAGCGCCTGCCTGGCAAGCGTGAGGTCGTGAGTTCGATCCCCGGTACCAAAAAAAAAAAAAAAAAGAAATTGAATGTCTATGCTGCAAGCTTTTAAAAGCAAATTCTTAAGGAGAAACAGGCTATTATCTGAATACTTCCCCTGGAAGCTCCGTGTAGTGCACTACAAGGTGTGATTGTCTCTGCCTCCTCCCAAGTGATCGGTAACTCAGAAAGGGCTACAGGGCTGGCCCAGCTTGGAAGTGATGCCAGGCCCTCACCCACAGACCTGCCTCAGCCCTGGCCTTGGGCTTCCAGCACCCAGAGTTGAGACAGAGCTTTGCTTGTTTATAAATTACCTCAGGTACTGTGCCACAGCAGCACCAACAGACCAAGATAAATAGAAAAAGGGAAACCATAACTCAAGGTACTAATGTTTCAGTAAACAGTACTTGAAACAACAAGGTCTAATAGTAAGGCAAAAATCCTACACATAACAAAAAACTGACCAATATACATATCCACACGGGACCTAGCACTGGAAACCACAGGAGACAAAGGAAACTCATTGGTGTGTCACATTCTGATGAACACTCCCTTGGAAATTTTCTATGGGTCTGGAATTCAGCACTGGGGGTGCAATGCAGCTGTGACAAGCAGCAGGGTCCAAGGCAGAGCACGCCTGGCTCTGCCTTCTATGCTTTCCAGGGACTCAAAACCAGAATCCACTCGTGAGTGAGCTATAAAGTCATGGGAATCACCAAGTTTTCACATTCCAAATCCATGTTCTATAGGTATCAGCATGGCTTTGCTTTATTTCATGCTTTTAAAAAAACGTACCTGTCTCTTTGCTTTGAGTTCTCTGTGGCTACCGACATAGGAGATAGTTTTGAGGCCAGGACACCATCGTTTCAACTCGAGTTCCCACTTGAGTATGTTACAACTTCTTACAATAACAAGATGCGGGCCCCAATTACCTACAAAAGAAGAAGAAAACCAGAATTCCCCACCACTAAGGAACCCGCCGAGCCCAGGCATTCCAGGCATCTGGCACCCAGAACAGAGACTGAGAAGCAGGTGAAGGATGAGCCTGCCCACATGGACGGTAGGTGCCAAGGAGAGAAGGCACTGTTCCCTAGCACCGTCACCCGCCCAGTATCAGGTGCTCGGTCTGCACTGTCCTGCTGCAGGGGAGGCCCCCGTACTCTCCTCAGAGAGTAAGCACTGCTGGAACCAGTGCTTACTCCAACCCCCACCCACAGTGGCCCCAACCTGGACCCCGGGAGGACATCTGCAGCATAGCAAACACTCAGAAACAAGGCCCCCAGCCCTCCCCAAGCCCTCCAGTGAGCAGGCGCCCCAAAGTACTGCTGACACTGTGCTCCTTGGAAGCACACTTCAGGCAGGGCATACCCATGCCACCCAGTGAGCCACTCCCAAACCATGCTACACCCCATACCCCAGGAACCCATGATCCTTTGATCCTAGTGTCACTGGCACCCTGCTCTACACTGACCTCCTGCCTCCAATGTGCCTACCACCCAGGCTCTCAGATGCCAGCAGGACCAGGCTGTGTCCACTCCAACACAACAGCAGGGCCTGCTCTGCTATGAGTCTACCTGGCAGCGAGGGGGACGCTGCTAACAGAGAACAACAGTGGGCCCTGTCCTGTCACCCTCTGCTGCAAGGCAGCAGATATGCATGGCACACACCCCGTGTCCAAGGAGTGCGCTGCGTTGGGTGACCCAACAGCTGGGAGTGGACAGGTTGCTGAGACTCTAGACCCTTTGGTAAGCCTGGGGCCCAGCACAGACATCAGTGGCACAGGGGCTGGAGGAGGAATGGCTGAGCTGTAGTGAGCACATGGCCATACTACCCCGAGCTGGCCGGGAACCTGCACTACTCCACCTTGTGCTCAGCCAGTGGCAGCACAAGCTGCCAGCCCACCTACACCCCCACACTGCAGGATGATGTCTAAGTCACAGCAGGTACTTTTGGCATCATATGAGATTTTAAGTAAAAGTGAGTTATTCCACCTAATGCTGACTGTGAATGAGCTTTTTGTATACACAAGGCACTTACTAAATTTTTCTTTCTTAAAACAGGGTCCTGCTACGTATATTGCCAAGGCCAGCCTTGAACTCCTGGGCTCAAGCAATCCTCCTGACTCTTAAGTAGCTAGGACAAAAGGTGCCACCACCTCACCCAGCAGGAACAAGAACCCGAGTCACACTCCACACAGGAGCAAAGAGAATCAGAAGGCCAGGTCTTACTCTCAATCAGACACACACACGCCTGCTGTTAAGTTGAAGCAAACATGCACTCCTACAGAAAACCAGAGGGCCCTACCTTCATTACAGGCAAGATGGGCAAAGAAAGCGATGATCTGCACGGTTTTGCCGAGCCCAGCCTCATCAGCCAGTATGCCATTGAGGTTCTTTCTATAGAGCTTGGCCAACCAGTCTAGGCCAATTTTCTGGTAGTCTCGGAGGACACCATACAGCAAAGATGGAGCACTGAATTTCACCTGCAGGAGAGACCAGCCAGGCCACAGTTGCTTGCCAAAACTTTTCCTCAGGGCTGGAACAACAGCAGGAACCTAGCCAACCTGGCACTCAGCAGGCTGAGGTGGCAGGATGGGAAGTCGGAGCCCAGCGTAGGAAACTTAGATGACTTAGCGAGGTCCTGTCTCCAAATAAAAAAGGACTGGGGATGCGGCAGTGCAAAGGCTCTGGGTTTACTCCCCAGTGATCCCCCATTCAACAGAAAGCCATATGACATACCCATTAAATAGCTGCAAAGGACCTGGAGGAAGAGAGGAGCAAGAGCTGCCTTTCCTAGCAACTGCTGCTCCGGGAACACAGAGCTCATCAGGGGCATGCAGAGCACCCTGGCAACATGGGTACAAAGCCTTGTCCCAACCCCATGCCTGGCCAGTGCCTCACCGCAGTTGTGACTCGGGCGCTGCCCTTGGGCAGAATGGCTTCAGCCATAGCTGTGACCTCCGAGACGTCCCTGGTGTTGGGTTTGCTGACACTCATCCTCTCTGTGGCTTTGAACTGGTCCATGATGAACAGCGAGTCTATGAGGACCAGCTCCCTTCGGGTCTCCCTGTCCCCCAAGCAGTCCTCCACATCTACAACAGCAAGGGGACATGGACGGGGAGGTCATGAGTTTAATAAGCCTCAGCCTCGAGAAGGGGAGGAGGAAAACACAGTAAAATGAAACACTTCACAGAAGTAATAATTCTCTATGCTGTTATGGTTTTGGGTTTTGTAGTACTAGAAACTGAACACAAGGCCTTGACATTGAGCTACAGACGCAGTCCTTTTTTTGTAGTTTAATTGTGAGACAGAGAGAGTCCCAGGCTGGGCTGGAACTTGCAATCCTCCTGCCTCAGCTTTCCACAGTGCTGGGATTATAGGTGTACACAACTTCGCTGGTCTTGAAATAAGCACTGTTGTGAAACACCGTAGCTGACCATTCTAGAAAGACCTCCGAGCATAATGTGCTAATAGCCAGGTACTTGAGAAAGGGACCCAGTATCATAACAGATATATAGGTGTCCCAGGCTTAGTGATCTCCCCTCCAGCACCAAAAAAAGAAAAGCTGGAAACGAGGAGTATCCCTTCCTGATACCTTGCTGAGGAGCCTGATTCCCAGGGGACCTGGCACTGTCTCGCTGCCACCCCTCATATGCGCTTGTATCAGAACATGGTGTGCATGCTTGGTACACCCTGTGCACCTGCCCAGGACATCCAGCACACAAACAGGAGTGTCACGTGAACACAGCACAGCCAGGATAAACATGAAACTGAGGTCCATGAAACAAAGACTTAGAATCCAGGCAGAAACAGTTCCAAGCCCAGCGTAGCATGCACTCTTTTAATTCCAGCACTCTGGGAGGCCATGTCAAGAGGAAGCCACAAGCTCGAGGCCAGCCTGGAATACATAGCAAGACTGTCTCGAAAAAGAAAATCAAAGATAGTAATAATAAAATAAAATTTAATTTAATTTAATTTTTAAAAAAAGGATTAGGCAGCCCCGCGCAAAGGCCTTTGGTTCAATTCCCAGTAATTAAAAAACACACACACAAATTTCCACATCCTTCACAAGTGCTCCAATAAGAGCACTTTTAGGTCACTAAGTATGAAGCACAGAATTTAAAGTCTATTCAACAGAAAATTATGTATGAAATATACTCCCAATTGTTTACTTTATCAAAATAAATCTGTCACGTGGTGGCTCATCTGAACACTTTAGCTCCCACATACCTTCCTCTCCACTGGACTCTTCCTTGACAGGCTCCGGCAGAGTCCACTGAACTCCTGGGAGAAATGCGCCTTCGTACAGCTTCACCAGATCCATGAGGGGCAGCTCAGCTGCAGAGGCAGGAGGATGGTTAGGGCTGTCCAGCACCACACTGCCCTGGATGCAGGGGGAAGCAGCCAGAGCGCAGCAGGCAGCGTGGGGCACAGACACCTGCACCCCGCCCGGCTGCTAGCCACAATGGAAAGCAGTGTTTGCTCCCACGAAACACCAAGGGACTGACATCTGATTTGAGGTTTTTGGATTTTAAGCATCTTTAATTGGAAAGTCTCAAGTCCAAACTGCTCCAGACAGATTCTGAAGCTTTCGAGCATCGTTTTCTTGGTGTTCAAAATGTTTTCAATTTCAAAGCACTTCAGATTTGAGATTTTTGATTAGCGATATACAACCTGCAATTCCTAAAAGCACACTAATGCTTTCTTAAAGCTAAAATGCTTGCCTATTACTGACACAAGATCCAACTATTTCCCTTATAAAGATAATAATCTTTTAAGGCTGGATATGGTAGCTCACAGTTGTAATTCCAGCACTCAAGAGGCTGAGGCAGGAGGATAACCATGAGTTTGAGGCCAGCTTGAGCTATACAACGAGTTTAAGGCCAGTCTGAACTACAGAGCAAGACCCTATCTCATAAAACCAATAACAACAATAACAAAAACAAACTCAAAAGATCAAGAGATATAGCTAAAACACTAACAGAAGATAAAACAGCGTAACACTTAAAATACTGGATGAATGCTTAAGGCAAGCATAAATGGATGAATAAAAAACAGATTGGGTAAACAGAAAACAAATTTTAAAATTCTGACAGATGTAAGCCCAACTAGAACAGACATAAATTTAATACAAATATACCAAAAACTCCAGACACTGGAACACTAAGGAAGGAAAAAAGCAGACTATGTGCTGTTGCAAGAGACATACTTTAAATAAAGAACACAAGTTAGAAGGGAACACAGTCCATCCCTGGAGGAACCTCCCTGATAGGTCTAGAAATGTCGCCAGGAGTGCCAATCAAATATCAAGTCAAAAAGTGCAGCAGAAACGATGACTCGCCAAGGACAGCAGAACTGGGCCGGCAGACATTACAAGCAGGCTTCCTGATACAGACCACAGTACCCACAGCAAGCAAAGACACAGAGACAAGGAGAGACAAATAAGGAGCATGAAGTGGGCGGGGCTACAGCTCAGGGCAGCACCAGGTCTGGGCTCTACCCTGAGCTCCAACAAGAGAGGACTTCTGGAAAACAGGCTGCAGTGACAGAGATTTGACACTCAGCAGACAGGTTACCCATAGCCAAGAACAGCTTAAGAGTTCAGAAACAGAGAGCAGACCTGTGCCCCTCATAATGCAGCCACAAAATATAGGAAATGAGCCTGCCAGAACACGAGAAGCAGGTTTCCACTCCCAGACAGGAAATCTCCACACACAGAGGCCCACCTCGGCTGGTGGGTATCAGTGGTGGACACATAGGGGACACTGGTCACAAGGTGCTGACCCGGCCGCTGCGAGCACACCCAGCTCCTGTGCAGACAGGTTGATAGGATGCAGGAGGGGGAGAAACACAAAACCCACCATCTGAGCAAAACTAATGCGCATTAAGGAAAAGATCCAATCCTGAAAAGAAAACTTAGGTAAAATGGATAAACTGAAAAAATGTAAATATCAAAATTGGATATAAAGGAAACAAAAAGCCCTGAGGGCCCATCCAGTCACCTATGGATAGAAGCATAGTCCTCCAAGCCAGGTGTGGGGCCTCATACTTGTAATTCCAACACTTGGGAGACTGAGGCAGGAGGATCACCACTAGTTCAAGGCCAGCCTGAGCTACACAGTGAGTTCAAGGTCAGCAAACACAACCCAACACACTACCCCAAAGGAAATGAGAAGAATGCACAGACTAGGGAAGATCAGCACAACACACAAATGACAAAGAAGTCACATCAAGAATACAGAGAGCACACTATTCACTAAGAAAAAGCAAGCCCAACACCAAGTGGACAAAGTAATCAGCAGGGGCACACAAAAGACGCTGGCGCTGGCAGGGAAGTGGACCTGGAGACCTTTGAAGTGAGGGCAGCAGTGTCCCCACAGTGGAATGAATGCAAAAGCTGTCCACTTGCTTGCATGGGCTACACTGCCCTCCAAGCCAGCCCCAGTAAGGCACACACAGAGCACAGCAGCAGCACTGCAGGAACCCAAAGCCCCGCCACAGCACCACTGTGACCAGGGATGCGTGAAAGCATGGAGCACTGCTGGACGGAAAAATCAACACTCCCAGCAAGCACCTGTTGACTCAGATAAACCCTGAAACATGGCAGCTGGGCACAGCCTCAGACACACACGGAGGTGGCAGGGTAAGAAGAGCCATGGGAGACCTACCAAGAGTGGAGAACGGCCATGACCGGGACAGAAGGGAAAAGGGTGGGGAAGACCCACGGAGGAACTCTTCAACTGGGGACACACTTGGCCACGCCAGTGTCCCACTCGTCACCACAGTGCTATATTTATACCTGAAAGTATTCTCTTCTGTGAACCTATTTAATGCTTAATAAGAGCAATTTTCAGTAAGACCATGACAGCCTACCTTCTTTGGCCAGATTAGAGAGCTCTGCGTGGTGGTCTACAATCCCTTCATGTGCCTCCTCCTCTTCAATGGTCTCTTCCTCGTCTTCCACTGAAATGATTGTCACTAGAGGTCAGGGACATTTGAGACTCCACTGTGGCATCTCAAAGTTACTAGGCTCTTCCAGGCTTTGAGACCCTTGCATAGCTACTAAAGAAGCTGAAGTGAACTCTAAGTTCTCAGGTTAAACCTGGACATGATGGCTTACAGGAAATGGGAGTAGGGCTTCTCTCCCATCTCGGACAGTAAACGACAGCCTTGGTTCTTCAACATGGCACCCCGCACACAACGGCCACCTCCTGTCACTAAGCTGCAGGGGAAGTGGCTGCACAGCATGCTGCCCATGACCCCCCCCGGGAGGGGCACACCCAGCGGGTGCCTTCCTCTGCCCTTGTGCTCCAGACTCCACCACAAACCCTGCAGCTCTTTCACAAGCCAGGTCCGGGCCTGTGGCAGAAAAAGCGGACCTCCACCATCCCCACAGCAGAGCACCCCACATGGATGGACCAGCTCTCCATTGCCAGCCCAGCCAGCAGAGCTGCACAACCCTTCTGCAGCAGCAGCCCTCCCCACCTCCAGGGTTCTCCCACTGACGTTTACATTCGCCTCCGCCTCTCTTCCCTACAAACAAATACACACGCAGACAGCCCAACAGCTCTCCCTCTCTGTGCACAAAGTGCTCACTCCTTCTTATGATTCTCTACCATCCACTAGGGCTGTGGAGGCACCTGGTGCTGGCCTCACAGCCCTGGGTCCCAGGCTTGCTGACCATACCGGCCACCCAGTGGCACCCACTTGCAAGTTCATCCAGCCTATTCTCCTGCTCTCCAACTGCTTGGTGCCAGGGCAGGGCACTCTGCAAGACGAAAGGGAAAGCTAGGAGGCTAATTTGGTTTGCTTTGAGTTCCATGTAGGCAACTTTCTTTAAATAAAATCTGATCAAATACACAAAAGTCTGCTGCAATATTTAAACTAGCTCCTCAGAATGTGAGAAAATAACAAATGTGGAGAAGGGATTCTCCACGAACCCTGACTTGGCTACCAGAATCCAGATCTAGGAAAGTGTGTCCCTTGTGAAGAAGTGATGTCAACTCCCACGTGACAAGACATGCACACACCCACTGCATTTCTGCCACTGTCAGGAGGCTGGAGTAGCCACAGGGACAGAGCAGTGTCAGGGGAACCTGGGGCAGGGCACTGGGCATTCTTGCCTATGGAGCAGATGTATCTCTCACCCACCTTTCAGGACCAAACCCAAATGCTTGGTGCCTGGTGTGATTTGTTAAATCGCTGCCCATCTTCCACTGGACAGCTCTACTACTCTTCAGGGACAGAGGGCCTGGAGTAGACACGGGTATGCAGGAGGTGCAGGTGGAGATGGGCACATGACTGCACAGCTTGCACAAGATACAGTTACCAATGGCAGACACTCAGAAGACTCAGACACAAGCCAAAAAGAATCAGTGTCAGGAAAGAAAATGAAGTGCAAACTGGCAACATGAGCCCATGCCCACAGTGCAAAGTAGCTTCTGCTGAGCTAATTTCCCCACACTAACCCACCCCTGAATGCCCCTGAATCAGTGAGACTTCCATGAAGACATCAACCTACATCACTGTACATGATCAAGACTTCAAGCCAACCACAGCATCGTTCAGCAGCCACCAGGTCCATGGATTCACACTGAGACCTCAGCCTGGCCCCAACAGCAGTGTCCAACTGCTAACCTGCAGGCAGGAACACGGCCAGCACCCCTTCTTGGAGGCACCCGCTTCCTCCCAGGAGCAAGAGGCACCCACTGTGCTCCGATCTGTCCCTTCCTCCACTTTCACAAGCAGCTCAAGCTGCAGCACAAAGCTGAGCTGCAGCAGCCACCTGCCCAGAAAAGCAGTAGGAGGAACCCTTGGTAACAGGACAGGGGCACAGCTGAGAGAAGTGGGGGGGTCTGAAGACATCACCAAGTCCCACACCAGCCCTGGACCAGGTTCCCCAAGCCCCAGCTCACCCAGGCCACTATTGTTTGTTCCTGTCACTTGCAGCAGAACTCAACTCTGACAATTACTAGGCTCTCTACCAGCTTCCAACTATCAGTACACATGGAAACACTGAACTCTCAAAATCCAGAAAAGGCTACTACACTTTGCCAAGTAAGTCTATAAACCACCGGACTGCTGGGACACAGGCCTCACCAGGCCCTGCTGGGATTAATCACTATCAGAGGGGCTTCTGCACTCTACTCTTGATTCTCCCTTGACCCCCAAACCCAAGGCCCAGCCCTGGGACACACAGCATATAGGTCAGAGGCTGTTGGCCACAGTCTGCCCTCTGCTCACTCATACCCTTCTGCATGCCTACTTAGGCATTAACATCTGAGTATCACAGGAAGGAGTCCTCCTCAAGAGCCCAGGCCTGCCAACCACCATGAGTGACAGCATCCAGCCTGCCTAACCCCCACCTGGATGGTGACCCCCCCACCTCATACCAGGGACACCCCTCAAGGACAGGAATGGAGGTGGCCCTGTGCCACCAGAGCGTGTGGCCCCACTGCTCTCCGGATGTACTGGGCTCCAAACCTCACGAAGGCACACTCCAGAGAATACCTGGAGTCCTCTAAAGAGCCTAAGAGTCTTCTGTGCACTGAGAGACACCTGCGCAACGCAGCAGTTGTGCTCTCCAGCTGGCTGAACAAGACCATGGCTTTCATCACTGCAGTGCCAGACTCCAAGGACCCCGAAACATACGGCACCAAGGGAAGGGGACAGACCTTCATCATCTGTCAGAGATGTGCTGGCTTTTCTCTTTCTTCCACAGAGTCCCAAATCCTGAAACAGAGTAACAATCAAACATAAGGTTGAGAATTACGAAAGAGTCCATTTAGCATGAGCCCCAGAGGACAGCAGGGAGCCCCAGGGCACCGCAGGGCCATCCTACGAGGTTTACATTCTTCTTCACAGAGTGCAGTAACATCATGAACCTACCAGAAAGTGTTCTGACAGTACATCAAATCCCTTAGATCGTGACTCTCTTCCTAAAGACAAGAAACATGATTAGCTGTCACTAAATCTTCGGAAAGATGATGTTCTCCCATTCCACCATGGCCACTGCGCAAGGAAGTATAGGGGTACAAACCCCACCCTTCCTCCTGAGGTCCGAGACAGTGGCTTCCCACTGCGACTTTAGCAGTGGGCATCTCTGGCCTCAGATTCGCCATCAGCTAGATGAGTGGCCCCCAACCTGAGACACTGTGAGAGACAGGCATTACCGGCTGAACTGGTCCCAGTAGGTCCAAGTACCCAATGATTGGAGGCAGCTACCACCAAAACACAGGAAGGAGTCACAGTGCAAAGCCACAATGCCAGCCCAACCCCAAGGGACCGAAGTCTGACACATGCCTCAGTGAGCTCATTTTGTGTCCAGAGACTGAGCCAGGCACAGCCCTGATGCCATGCTTCCCAGAGCTACTGATGTGAGGCCCTTGTTCACACTCATGCGTCTCACAAGAACCACAGTAAAAAACTAGATGCGTCACACACTGACAAGTACAACATTGAGGTCCACAGCACTCACACCCACCCAGGTGTCTCTTGACCCGGGCCTGCCCGGCCCTGGAGGCCACAGCACCAAGAGGTCACTGGCTGGGCAGAATCTGAGCAAAGGGCAACGCAAAAACTATTCAGGCTTTTCTTCTTCTTGGCACTGGGAAGAGAACCCAGGACCCAAACATGCTAAGCATGCACTCTTCCTCTGAGACACTCCCAGTCCTTACTAATGCTTCATAAAAAATACCATGCCTAAAACAAAGGAAAAAACCGTACCTCTCCTGGACACTTTCTGTAAATTTAAGGCCCTTTTCCTTTTTTCTTCTAATTCTACTTGTAGTTTTACTTCCACAACCTGAATACAAAAAAGTCAAATAAGCAAGTTATTGAGGATGTAAATTATAGAAGTTCCACATATAAAGTCATACAAATAGTACAAAAGCAGTTACCCAACCTCATTTCACATTATTCACAAAGAAATGTCCAGTTTGGTGCTTATCCATTTGTTTTGTCCCTAGCTGCATCCCGCAACAATGACATTAGGTAGAAAGATGAAAACCTGTCTCAGGAGAGAGCCCATACGAGTGAGTGGTCACTATGGAAACCAGGGGCCTGCAGAACGCAGACTCCCACACGGGTACCCCACAAGGCCCTGCCACCAGCCCCTCAGCATGCACTCCTTGCTGCCCTGTGCCTCCAGGTGCAGAGATGCCCACTGACCAGGTGCCAGTACCGTCAGGCCCAGGAGCCTCACCTGCTCCAAATTTGACCAGAAGTGCTCGATCTCTCGGGCAGCGGAAGCAGCAATGCGCCGCAGTCTATTCTGTTCCTCTCTCTTTCCCCTCTCCTCTCGAAGCTGCTTCTCTGCATGCTGGCGCGCCACGGTTCTGACGAGCTAGGAAGTAAGAATTCAAGTTATTGCATGCTCTGTATCATCCTAGACAAAAAGGATCAGCCTCCTCTGCTTTCAGGCTGCACTAGGAGAAACCCTGGCGTAAGCAGACCACCAATCTTTAATTCGCACTTCTACAAAGTGTGGTTTTTACCAAATACATGTATCTCTCCCAAATATGGAATGCTACACAGTATGACACTCTTCTTCCCCTTTACTAAACTTTTCTATTTAATAAATGGAGATCAATGTCACTTCTAATGTCCCAGATGTTTCCCACTGCATGAATATAACCAAGCTTACCAGTTCCTAGATGTGAGAACTGCGGGGCAGGACGGTTGTGCATGTGCGTATCACTCAGGGTAATGAGCTACACTCTTGGCAATTTATTTTTTATTCTGAGACAGGGTCCCACTAAGCTGCCCAGGCTGGGCTAAAACTTTCAACCCTTCTGCCTCAGTCTCCCACGTGCTGGGATTCTGGACATGTACCCCCATGTCTGGCTGATTCACCCTTTCAAGGTCTCCACTTTAAACTGTTAATCTGTGCTCTAGAAGCCAATACTCCACGCACTCATAGGCCTTCAGGACCAAGGCTCCAACAAGGAGAGGTACCTGTAGAGCCCTTCCCATCAGCAGCACCCCAAGAGGCAGTGAGAGAGAAGCAAGGCTGAGGACAAGCCCAGAGCACCACACCACAGCAGGTCACTGCCACTCTTGCTGTAGGGACGATATCCTCAGGGCCCTCTGCCTGCCTATCCTGGGGAAAAGGGACACGAAGAGGGCAGGGCACATGGTCCACCCAAGAGCAGCAGATCCAGGGTTACTCAGCAGCCCAGCCTGTCCCCAACCAGTGTCTGTGTCCAGGCCACACCTTGTGTGTGCCAACACTCCCATGTCTGCCCCAGTGAGCATATGTCCAGGACATTCTTCCTCTGAGAACAGCTAGGTTTTCCCTGAAATGCTGCTGATCTGACCTTAGATCCTTTATTCTCAGAACCCAGATGAAGACAGAAATGGACAAATCAGCTGGACAAACATCTATAGTGCCTTCACTTGGGAGGACAAGGTGGGAGGAAGAGGCAGGAGAATCACTGTAAGTTCAAGGTCAGCAGGGACTACAAGGTAAGCCTGTGAAACCAGCCGATGAACTTCAAGGTGAGCTGCTTCTCCTAAAAGGGGCAACCCTCCTCTGCTCTGTGCACCTGCTGCCTTATGTTGTGCCCTTTTACAAAAGTAACAAGCCTTTGGCCGGGGATATAGCTCAGAGGCATAAGCGCCTGCCTGGCAAGTACAAGGTCCTGAGTTCAATTCCTAGTACCAAAAAAGAAAAAAAAAAAAAAAACACCAAAACCACGCTTTTGCTTGGTCAAAGATAATATACATGGCTTAAAATGCTAACTGTTAAGATGAGTTACCTAAAATAACTGTTAAGGTAACTAAGGGACTCCTTAAACTTGGAAAACCGTTAAACAAGACTGCTCTCTATGATTAAAAGGCCCAGTTTCCATTGGTGGGTGGCTTGTCCAGTTTTCCCAGAATCTCAGATGCTACACTCAGTAGTTAATAAACTATCATAATGTATTTAAGTTGGTCATAGGTAAAAGGTTAAGCTGTCTATGTCTAAAGCAGTAAGATTTGTGTATCACTGTGATGCTAATTATTGTTAACCTCATAATATATTAAATACATTTGTGCTTTCCCAAGTGTTTAGGTCTTTTAAGATACAAGACTAGAGGGGCCGGGGTTTAGCTCAGTGGTGTAAGTACCTGCTTGGCAAATGCAAGGTCATGAGTTCAATGTCCGGCACACATACACACACAAAAAAAAAAAAGAAAGAAAGAAAAGAAAAAAAAAGATACAAGACTAGAAAAAGACACCTTGCCATACTGATGACCTCCAAAATAAAGTTGTTCATGATGATGGACTTTTTCAGGTTTATGTTTATGAGACTGTTATATACTGGTGTTGTGATAATCTGATATGCCTATACCTTATATATACCTTACACACTCCTGACAATGTCACTGCAATGATTAGGTGTTAAACATTAATAATCTGTAGGGTATATTCCAGTGAAAATCACTCTGGTAACAAAAGTGATTAAAAGATAATAAGCTGGATAAAAGTTTCTGTATGTCATTTAAGATCGTATACCTAAAGATAACTGACTAAACAGTTATTTTATACTAAGACAAAAATTTGTATTTCAGAGGTAATAACAAAACCTAATGGTTCTAATATAATGATGTCAGCATGATTGTTATGATAATGTTATACTGTCCTTGATCTCAGCTTTTCTCTATAAAACTTTGTTATCTGTTAATATTCAACTTCTAAAATAACCATGACTGATTTAAAAAAAATAACAGTTCCCTGGTTATATATTTTAAGGTACTCAGTATCTAGATAAGAAAACTGATCTCAGTGTTCAACAACTAAGGCCTGCAGCCCAAAGCTAAAAATGTAACTGGGCTAAGAAGACAACCAATGCTTTGATCCTAGCTCTCTAAGGTGAACAAAGACCCAGGTCATGAGAGGACCTTTTCTACAAGATCTTATAACTTTGGTAAGTCACCCAACCTCCTGAGCAAGGAGACTGCTAGGATCTCCCTTCTCCCACCCCCACAAAAAAACCCAGGAACCAACCAAGGTACAGTGTACTACCAAAGAGGATCACCAAAGAGAAAATGTCTTCCATGCTTCCACAATAAGCTACATGGCCAAGCACGACTATGACCCATCCTGGCAGCTAATGCTCACAGAAGACCTGAGAGATTCTACACAAGCCCACAAATAAGCCCTGGAAAATCCTGACTGTCATATCTGGCTCCCAAAAGAGTTAACTTGATGAATAGTGGTCTTACTTTAACTTGGTCTTGGACACCCAGCAAAAAAGTGTACCAAAGACATATTAAAATAGTAACAACAGCAACATAGCCAAAACATCAAAAAGGAGATCCAATTGTTGGCCCCTGTTGACTGTCTCTGGGTATAGCGAGTATACAGGTCTAAGATTCAACTATTCCAGTCCCTTAAAAACAGTACCTAGATTGACCTCTTCCCCAGTCTGCTTTTCCATTCCAGTGCCCATGCTTTGGTCATATGTGCTTTCAAGTTGACTTATTCTTGTCTAAAGATGGCTCTTACCAGTTTCCCCCAGCATGTTCCTGACGGGAAAACATGAGAGAGAGAGTAAACTTCTGTTCACAAAGTTTTAAAAAAAGAATACAAAGATATGAGATGGTGGAAACTGTGAGGAATTCTGACAAAGCACAAGGCTAATGTAACTTCATTTTGGAGTTAAATGATCTGGTGTCTACTCAGTACCCACCCCCACCTTGCCCCACCCCACCCATTAGTATCCTGAGCTCTAAAAAATAGTGACTACGTACATCGCCCCAGAACACAGCCGGTTCCTAACACCAAAGACTTTTCATTCTAAACCCCACATCCCTTCTAACCTACTCAGCATTGCACCAACCCTACCACCGCCCTAGTTAACCACAACAGATTGTAAGCCTTTGGATTCAGCCAATGAACTTCAACGTGAGCTGCTTCTTCTGCACTAGGGATAACAGGGACAATCTTCCTTTGTCCTGCAAGCCTGTTGCCTCATGCTTGCACCCTGCTGCAAAAATAACAAGCCTTGTCAAGATTTCTTGGTGTCTGCATGTTTCATTATGTGCACCAACAAACTGAGCCTAGGGCTTATTTCCAACATACATAGCAAGATCCTGTCTCAAAAACTGAAAAGATAAGCAAATAAATACAAATGGGGGAGGGAGGGTCAGAGGCAGAAAGTGCACAGGGCAGGAAAGTGGGCCATCACAGGGGCCCACGACAAATAGGGTAGGAGATGAGGTTAGCTGGGGCTCTCTGAGCGGTGCTTCTGGCTCTCCCGAGACTGTGAGTCTACTATGGGCACAGTGATGAAGTCGGTTCTCAGCGAGCTAGAAGCAGGCAGTGAGGTATCAGAGGCAAGCAGGCACAAGGGCCAAGACATGCTAGCCACCCCTGAGCCTTGGCCACCTTCACTCCTGATAAGCCCAGGCACCAGCAGGGTATGGGACACTGGTGGCCTGCTGATTCCAACTGCCAGCCAAAGAGCAGGAACCCAGCTCCACACCAGAATCGCAGCCAGGCATGACCCTGCTCCCAGCAGTTCAGGTTGCAGCTTTGTAGAACCTGCAGCTGTCTTCCTTCCATACACAAGAGAATGTGCTTCCAAAAGTTCAGAGCACAGTCCATCTACCATGACCCTGCACATGGACTCGCCACAGAGCTGGCCATCTTCCATCTCACCTTCTTAGCAGCAGCCAATTTCCACCTCCGCTCCTGGGCAAAGTCTGTGGCCATCCACTGCATCTCCTCCAGAAGGTAGTCCCAGTGGGACTTGGGGCGTGGGGCCTCCTGCAGTTTGGGCAGCCGCCTCAAGGACCACAAACCTTCCTTCCGCAAGTCTGCTATCCGCTGGTGGATTTGGTTTTCCTGGAAAGGTACAGTATGGGAAGACAAGGGGTGAACTTGCAACTAGTAAGTATATTTCACTAACCTGGGCCCCAATATCTGAACCACACCATGGAAAGGCTCAGTCAGGGGGGCTGGGGATTTAGCTCAGCGGCATAAGTGCCTGCCTTGCAAGTGTGCGGTCGTGAGTTCGATCCCCGGTACCCCCCCCCAAAAAAAAAAAAGCTCAGTCACGCATTGAAGGAAGAGACCACAAGGAGGTGAGCCTTGGACACTGGTCATTATGACTCAAGGGCCGTTCAGAGCAGCAAGGCTGTGATTCTGCCAGAAGCCTCAGACAAGGCCAAACAGCAGGCCCACCTCATCTCTAAAAGGAGACCCAGCCAGGAATCTCAGTGGAAAAGCACTTCTATCCCCAGCACCAGAAAGTCCAGGGCCTCAGTGTGCTAGGCAGGCTTTCTACCATTGAGGTATGTCCCCAGCCTCAGACAAGTTCTCCCTAACCTGCCGAGGGTAGTCTCTAACTCTGGATATTTTTGCCTCAGCCTCCCAAGTAGCTGTAATTACAGGTTTATACCACCTCACTCAGCAAAACCCAATGTTCACACCAGAGTATTTACAAAGAAAATACTACAATGCCGGAATTTGCCTCAAAACAGAGTGGGGAGGAATCTAGAAGGCAAGACTATCATGTATGGATCACTGTGTTATGGTCAGATAATGAGGAGCACAGGGTTTGTAACATTCTATTTTGATGTACTGTATCTTTTTTATTCCCCTAATGAATTTAGATAAAGTAAATGCTTAGTCATCCAACAAGAACAAAGTGCTCCATGCTGCACAGCAATGTGAGGAGAGGCCCACCCTCAACTGAACACCTGGCCTGCTTGGCTGCTGCCGCCTCCCCTGCAGCTGTTAATAAAGAGGCCCAGCACTGTCATCATCTCACAAGGAAGAGACTCGTCACTGAGCCTGCTTCCACTGGAGGAGGGGGCGCCCCAGACTTCAATCACAGCTTCTAGTGACCGCAAGCCATGTTGAACTGTCCTCATAGCCAGGTGTTCAGCTTTAAACTACCACAGCCTTCTAAAGCAAAACCACACACGGTCCACAAACTGGAACACAGGCCAGGTATGAGAGTTCACACCTGCAAGCTCAGGTCCTCTGGGGGCTGAGAGAGGAGGCCTGAAGCCTGAGCCCTGGAGTTGGGAGGCTAGCTTGGGCAACACATATTCTAATTGGCTTCAGCACACTTACCAGGGCTATTTGCTCTGCCAGCTTCTCCTGTGGGCTGTCCTGGGATGTGGCGACATTCTGTGCAGGGCTCTGTGGTTTGGGGGGAGCCGGCACCGCTGCCCCAGGAGACCGAGAGGTAACAGGAGACAGAGCCTTGCTGCTTGCGGAGGAGGGTCTGCTCACAGGCGAGGACCGTGCAGGCAAGGGCCCTGGGCCTGAGCCAGACACAGGTGTGAGAGATGAAGAAGATGGTGTGGACAAGGGCCTCTGGCAGGGCTGGGCGGAGTCCAGTGGGGGTCTAGCTGATACCACAGTCTAACAGGCAGAACAACAAAGCAGGGTCAAGACAAGGCTCCGGGACCTAAGAAACCAGCCTGAGCCCCACTCCCATGACACTAAGTGAACACAGCTCACCAAGTACCCAGACTGTGACCACAGGTGGTCTAATGTCCACGAAGCCAGCCCACTTCCTGTTCAGAATCTAGTAAGAGCTCTCTACAACCTGCACCTTCACCCATTCTTTTAGAGCTCATAGAAGCTCTTCATTTTTCCTTCTCCAGCCTTTCTGCTGTTTTTTCAAGTGTGATAAATTGTTATTTTAACCGTGTAAGCTTTTTCCTATTTGGGAAACGTCAATGCTCATCTTGTATGTTTTCTCTGAAGAGCAAGCACAAATTCCATGTATGACTCTACTCTCTTGGCAGGTGGGCAGAAGCCTCCAGTGCCATCTAGAGTGCAGCTTATGAAACTAAAGGGGCCTTGGCACCAGGACAGAGGCTGGATAAGTGCTCACAAGACCCTTGCCTAGGGGAAGCAGCAGCAGAAGGGGCAAAGAGTGAACTGGGACGCTGTCTATGGGGCTGGAACTGGAGGTCAGAGAAGACTCCGAGGCCTCACTGCACAGCTCTAAAGTATCTCCCTACCCTGGGGCCCAGGGAATCACAGCAGGCACACACTTTCGGAAATAAAACTATACAGGCCCTAACGACATCTGGTTACTTACATGCTGTGTCATCACTCAGCAGCAAAGCCAAGTGACAGAAATTGAATCATCAGCAAAACCAGGAAATTTCCTAACAGATAATTTAAAGAGGAAGTGCACCAACCCAAAATTAACAGGTTGCTACGGATTTCTGCACAGCTCCTTACAAATCATTTCCCACTGCTGACTCCTTCAAAAACACAGGCCAGCAAACCAGTCTATCAAGAACCACAGCGCTGCTCCAGCTCAGTATGTGGCTCTAAACGAGAGAACCATTTCCCCAGGCATCTAAAGCTGCACGCAGGGTGGCCAGGTATAGCCCCGCTGGCTCTGCCTGTGCGGTGTGCCTAGGTGCTAGGCTTCCCAGCCTGAGCTTTCCTCATCAATAAATGGGCTGAGAGGTGCTACTTCTTATGGTCCCTAAGCAGAAGAAGACAGAATGCCAATGAAGTCCTTGCCATAGTGACTGACCACTGAGCTGGCAGGTGATGAGTAGGTGGTGCCTGACAGTGATATTATATACACAAGACCTGGTTTCAAATCATAGCGAACCTTAACTCAAAGCCCCTGTAAATTCCCTTGGGAGTGAGCAGGAGGTAAGAGGAAAAGGGGTATTCTCAAAATACAAATGAATTATGAGAATGGAGGCAATTCTCTGAAAATCCTTCCCTCCAGCCCCTTCATGCTCTCAGCAGGGATGGTGCATTGGCTTCTGCAGATCACTGGTCTCAGGAACTGAAGTCAGCCTGCTCCAAGCCTTCCAGAAACACACCAGGGTGAAAAAGATCATTGTAGGAAGAAGGGCATCTTAAACAAAATACGCATGAAGCCGGACCAGCGATGCCTCACATACATTTGTACTCTACAGGACCTGAAAAAGGGAAAGGTGTGTAGAGGAGGTCTGGTGGGTGGTTGGGAGCATTGCTTTGCCCTCAGACAGAGCAGAGTCTCACTGTGGCCTGTCATCTCATCATGTAACATGGGGCCAAGCCCAGCATTGTTGAGGCTAGTAGAGTTGGGTCCCAGCTGACCAGGCAGCACAGAGAGTAAGGGAGACGCCATCCTCTGCAGTGTGCAATAACAAGTGCTATGGGGCCCTGCACTGTGGGCAACAATAACAACAGCTTCTTAGTGTGTTTTTTTTGTTTTTGAGATGGAGTTTCACTATGTAGCCCAGGCTGGCCTCAAACTCACAATGATCCTCCTGTCTCAGCATCTCAAATGCTGTGATACAGGCAAGTGGAAGCCTGGCTTCCTGTTACTTTGATGATGATTACTGTTACTGCATCAAATGAAATCACACTGCAACCACCAAATCAAGAGGTACCCTAAACTTAGTAGGTACCCTAAGCTGCACAGTAGCTCAGTACCCTAAGAGGGTAAGCGAAACTGCCATGCTATTCGAAACTGAAAAAATCAGTGTAGTGCATGCACCACCCCATGAAATCCAAGGATGGCAAGTCAATTCTGCAACTTGTTTTCTTTTTTCCTACAACTAACAACACGACAAATGTCCACAGACTACCTGGGGCTGCACTGGAAGCTGTGAGACCTGTAGCTGCGCCTTCCCAGGCATGGAGGCATGGAGAGCTGGTTGTGCAGGCTGGGAAGGTGGGGTAGGGAGCTGACTAGGAGGGGGGCCGGGGACAGGGACATGTGGCTGCTGAGTCTTCACTGGCAGCTGGAGCTGGCCCTGCGCCTCGACCACCTGTGGCTGCTGTGAGAACTGCAGTGCAGAAGGGAGGGCTGCAGCAGGCACGCTGGCCGAGGGCAGTCTGGCAGGCAGCTGCGGCGGCGGGGTGTGCAGGCTGGCAGCATTCTGCACAGGGGGCCCCGTAGAGGAATCATACTGCTGCTGGTTCTGCTTCTGTCCAGAGAGCTGTGCAGCCTGGGGGGTGGGTGGCATCCCTCCTGCAAAAGAAGAGAGCCCAGAGCACTGACTTCAGAATGCAGCAGCTTCTGCGCAGTCATGAGGAAACGCACTTGACATCCCTAAGCCCACTTGAGAACCGCCACACTCAAATGGAGCGAGTGTTCTACAGTCTAGTGTCGGATGAGCACACAGAGAAGGAAAGAAAGGCACTCGGCCTTCGCAAGTTAGCACCAAGCAAAACGAGCATCCAACAATCACAGGGCACCCACAACAGCAGCAACTCAGAAACACACAGGAGTGAAACTTGCTGGAAAGCACAATGACAATGAGGTGTGTGGGTCCCATCTGAGTGGCAAGAACGCGTCTCCAGGGGCTTTTCCACAGTGGGTTGAGGGGACTCAAAGGAACGCCCCAACTTTAGCACTCCCTCGACTGCACAGCCTCAAGGCTGTCAAGGTCTCCGTGCACGCCCTCGCTATGCGCGAACGGCGCTGCTGTCCGCCGGGGCTTACCTTGGACTGTCGGCATTAACTGCTGCAGAGGGACGCCTGCGTTCACCCCTGGATGCTGGAAAACTACCCCTGGATGACCCACTTCAAGGCGAGGTCGCTTAGACTGCTCTAGAATAATTTTCAAGAAAGGTGCCGTTTCATGTAAAAATAAAACCACAAAAGTAGTAGAAAAAAAACATGTGTTAAGTGTCTTTATAATCTCTGAACAGGGGAGGCCTTTCTATGCCATAAAAGATAAAGTTGACAAATATAGTTTCTCTTCATTAAAAATTTGCCAATATAAGAAAAAGCATCATTAAAAGGCAAAGGACAGGCAACAGCTGAGAGACATGGTAACACGCGACAGACGGGCTGGTTTTGAACATTCCAAGAGCGTTCACAAACCCATGGACAGTCTCAGTGACCAGGTGGGCACAATGGGCAGAGCACAATGAGCAGCTAGCACAAAACAGACTCACAAACAGTTAACAAACACGAGGAGATACTGTGCAGGCTTCTCAAAACCAAAGAAGCCCACACCCAAGCAAAAGCTGTAATTTTCACCTTCAGATCACCAGATTGTAAGGTATATCATACTAAATAAAATGGTCAGCCAGGAGCTGTGGCACATGCCTCTAATTCCAGCTACAAGGGAGGCTGAGGTAGGAGGATCTCAAGTTCAAGACCAATCTGGGCAACCAAGTGAGACTGTCTCAGAGTCAAAAGGATAAACAGGGCTGGGAACAGGGTAGTCCCTGAACTCAGTCCCCAGCACTGTATCACATAAAATCAGCTAAACTAATAAAATGACCAAACTGCAACAGAACCAGACACTGCTGAATGCAGAGGAACTGGCCCTGTCAAGTTAGCACCCCACACTACCACTGCAAAGGCTTTGACCACGCAGCTCATTCCTGGGAGCCTTTCCTCTAGATAAGTGGTCACATATTAGAAACATTGAGACTGGATGTCCAGTGTTCTGTGGCATATGACAAAAAAAGGGCAGTAACAAATATACACTGGTAAGTGTTGACTGATGAGGAATGAGTCCTCCATGAGAAACTACTACACAGCCTCCAAAAAGAATACAGTGCATGGGTCGGAGAGGCAGCCATTAATTATTAAGTTAGTATCTTTAAAAAGATGTAACAGTGTGTGTAGGATCACATGTGAATTTTTTTCAGAGTAACAGAGGTGTAAACAACACTCAAGTCTGTGCGAGACCACACAGTATGGACAGCAGTTACTGCCGTGGTTGGGAAGCAGGCAGGCACCAAACCAAAGGCAGCCTGACACAACATCTTTGGAATCACCTGAGTCTTTCATCATGCTTAGAATGGAAAGGAAGACTATGGTTTAAAAATGAGCTCAAAAAGCAGGTGATGCTGCATTCAACTGTATCACAATCACTAAGGCACCTGCAAATGCCCATGAAAAGCCAAAATGGAACACAGCTGATCTGCTGAAAAACGTCCAGCTCACTACACATAGCATCACATAAATATTTTACTCAGCTGATGATCACCAGAAGAAAACTAACTTCAAAAGAAGGAAGGAGCTAAGCTTTCTAGAAACAGCAGGTGAGGGCGAGGGCGAGGGCACGGTCACCGCCAGCTGACTGCCCTATGAGCCCGGGCCTGGCACATACCTGCAGGTGGCATCACTGACTGCCTCCGGAAAGGGTCCACTTCTGCCGCAGCGCCGGGCCCTGCCACCAGGCTCCCCACTAGGGCCTGCTGCTAAAAACACAAAAAGCAGTGAGATTCCCCTCACCCATGGGCCCAAGAAGACTGAATATCAACTATCACAATGATCCCAAACACTGACCTCACTGCATGTTAATAGGTGAAATGTCAACTAGTTGGTCTTTAAACAGACATAGGCAATGTATACTTGTGTATGATAAACACTGCACAGTTCTAACTTACCTCTGCAGGATAAAAAGGACTTACAAAAGACACCACTCTGGTTTTAAATCAGCGCAAGTCTGCAGTCCTCGGGTACCTAACTGGCTCTGCATTGGGCAAATGACAGCAAGGAGGCTCTCCTGTGAAACCTTGGCTTCCACTATGCAACTACAGCTTTGTGGACCTTCCCAGCCACACTGACAGCCCCAACTCACACCAAACATGGCTCAGTAACCCAAGGAAGGTTAAGTCGTCTTCTACTACAAAGCGACACTAAACCCCGATTAACTAACAATCTAACTTGTATCATCCAACTGGCATTTCTTACAGTTAGCAACCTACAGTGGTTATGTGAATGGTGTGTGTTGTGTTACTTAAGTGTTTAAAAGCAAGAGAAACCACTTTACAAAGGCTGTGCTACACGGTCCCAAGCACCTACAGGACATTCTCAAAAAGGCTATGCCCGGAGTGGGGCAGGGGGGGTCCTCCAGACCTTCCTTTCAATTCTGCTGTGAACCTAAAATTGCTTGAAAAAATAAAATCTTTTGAGACAGTTATAGTGGTGCATGCTTCTAAAGCCAACCCACTCCAAAGACTGAGGCAGGAGGATCAAAAGTTCAAGGCCATGCCAGGCAGGGATTTCCCTCAGCGGTATAAGCACCTGCCTAGCAAGCGCAATGTCATAAGTTTGATCCCCAGTACCAAAAGTTCAAGGCCAGCCTGGAGAACTCATCAAAAGAGCAGGGTGTGTAGCTCAGTGGCAGAGCCCTTGCCTATCATGTGCAAAGCCCTAGGTTCAATGCATAGTACCACAAAACAAAAAGGAGTATTTTTTTTAATTTTTTTAATTTAATTTTTTAATTTATCTAAAAAACCACTGTGTTATTTTACAAAGACAACAACTAGCCCAGTCCTGGTGAGAACACTTAACCCCCTGTACCTTTTCCATCGGCACCAGAACTTGGCTACCCTAGCAAATGGTCACTACAGCCACGGAGAATTCAATCTGCCCGCTCTGCTCAAGGAGGTGTTTACATCAGAAGCTACAGACATCTAAATGAAGACACCTCAACAAGAGCCAATGGCTTCAAACACCTGCCCTGCAAGACCCTGCACAACCACACAACAGTGTTTGTTCACACACGTGAACGGCAGTCAGCATGAAGGTACCCTGCTACACTCGGCAAAGACGAAGAAAGGAGGAAGAGAGGAGACAGAGGGTAGACCAGAGGGAAGGGAAGAAGGTATGACATGAAAGACTGATGACATGCTAGCAATGTTGTCTCTGTGGCAGGATTACAGGTAATTTTATTTATTTATTTATTTATTTATTTATTTATTTATTTATTTATTTATTTATTTAGATGGCACTGCTGGGAATGGAACCCACAGCCTTGTGCATGCAAGGCAAGGGCTCTACCACTGCCCTACATCTACCACTAAGCTACACCTCAGTGTGGATAGCTCTTTTGGGGGGCGGGGGTATTGGGAATTGAACTCAGGATCTTGAGCTTGCCGGGCAGGCTCTGTGCCACTGAGCTATAGGCATGGCCCAGTGTGGATAACTTTAATTTGTATGTAGATTTTCTGAATTTTCCAAATGTCCCATAATGAACACGCACTAATTATATGGTCAGAAAAAGCTATTTTTAACAAAAGAAGCTGATAAGGGGCATAATCAGATAACCATAAACTCTAAGTGCCATGTGAAAAAAATGAAGACACTAGTGATGCAGAAGGGGAGTCTATTCTTCCAAGAAAATAACGGAGCTTGGCAAGGTGTCCAGAGCCGGCGGGGGGCTGGGAGGGGCCAAGCTGGGTGGCACTCTGAGGACTGGCACAAAGTCAGGATGAAGGAGGCTACTGGAGAGGGCAGCTGTCTCCCTCCCTGATCTGGCCAGATACATGAGGTACACGAAGGCTGAGAAATGAAGCAGATGTCAGGTGCCACTTCCTCAGGAGCAGGACCACAGTCTCAGTTCCACAGTAAACTAGGTATTAAAGCACAATTCTCCAGAGAAGACTAATGGAAGCCAGTTTCCAAACTCTAATACAAAATTGTTCAAAATTAAAAATGAGCAAGAAAACATGAGCCACACTCAAAAGAACCAGTCAACCCCAAGACAGCCCACAGCTGGAATCAGCAAGCAAGAACGTTACAGTGGTATAGGTAAGTATGCCCAAGAATGTAAAGAAAAACACAGTAATAAAGGACAAGGAGGAACTCGACAGAAAAACAAAAACTACAGGGAGCCAGTTAAAGATAGCAGATCTCAAAAATACAACATCGGAAATAAAAATTCCCTGGATGTGCTCAATGGCAGCCTGAGGATGCAGAGGAGGCAGCAGCCCTGAGACAGAACTCAAAGACCTGAGCCACACAAGGCCTAACTCCCATGCTCAGGCCAAGGTTCCAGTGAACAGGACACACAGTGCTCACCTAACAATGCCTGCCACACATGCGTGCAAACCCCATTTTCAAACCTGCAAAAACAATCTGAAGGCAAACAAAGGCATTCAGTGAATGGTGTGGAAGGGTGGGGATGCACTTGAAGAAACCCACAGAATGGCTTCATGAACCTATTCCCGCCGGCTGGCAGCACCGCTGGAAGAAGTGGTACAGTCACACAGGGACCACTGGCTCATGAACTGGGCCCCAGTGTGAACATGTTAAAATCAAAAAGACCTGTGCCCCTGCTGACCCTGACAGGTGGGCAAGCCCCCCTTCCCCCCCACATCTAGGCCCCGGCTGCTGCTTGGCCTGCCCAGGACAGGTGCATGGCTGCCATGTGCCTGCTCTTTCCTGGCACCTGCTGGCAGCAAACACTGACTCTTCATCAGCAGAATGCATATTCTGTATTATTTTGTCGGCATGAAACTATTAATACCTTTACAATACAAACCTGAACGCACCTTGAGATCATTATATTAAGTGAAATAAATCAGGCATAAACATTTACTGCATGATTTTTCTTATATGAGAAACCCAGAATATAAATGAAGAGCAAAACAAAAGGGAGATAACAGGAAACAAAGTTACTTTTCAAATGGCAAAGGGGAACAAGAAATAGAAGGGAGAGCGAAGGAGGGAATCAAAAAGAGATTTAAAAAAGGAAACATGGAAGCAGCTTTTGCACATGGGAAAGAGAACAAGAGATGGGGTAGGATTGGCAGGGAAGAGGATTACATGTGTAAACTGTATAAACTCCCCACAATAAATGTAATCATGTGCTGCAAACATACACTAGTTAACAATAATGAAGTTTAAAAAATAAAAATAAAATACAAACGAGCAGCCAGGCATGATGGCAAACACCTGTGATCCCAGCACTCAGCATGCTGAGGCAGGAGACATATGAATTTGCAGTCAGTTTAGACTGCAGAGCAAACTCCAGGCAAGCCTGGACTACACAGTAAAGGCTTATCTCAAATACATACATACATACATACATACATACATACATACATACATACATACTTGAAAGAAAATAAAATACAAATTTGACTTTACGCCAGGCGTGGTGGTGCACACCTGTAATCACAGCACACAAAAGGCTGAGGCAGGAAAATTGCTTTGAGTTCGAGGCCAGTCAGGATGACATAGTGAACTTAAAGCCAGCTTGAACTACAAAGTGAGACCTTGTCTCAAAAAACAAAAACAAAAAACCTGAACATCTTTTGGTGTTTTATGGTACCAGGAATCAAACTCAGGACCTTGCCCTTGCCAGGCAGGTGCTTGTGCCACTGAGCTACATCCTCGGCCCCAACTCCCACAACTTTAAAGGAGAAACTTTTTCTCTGAGTTTTTCTGTTGGTTTTTGGGGTTTTCTGAGACATGATCTCCCCTGCAGCTCAGGCAGCACACAGTGCACACCCAGTAAGCCTTCTGCCTTGGCTTTCTGGGTGTTGGGATCACAGGAGTGGGTCAGGATGTCAGGCCAAGAAACCTTTCAGAAAGAAAAAATAATTTCCCATGGAGGAAAGGGATATTCACAGAATTTAATTCTGGATTGCTCTTTAAGAGAGACAATGTCAAAAGAGGGTACTCAAAGGCCTAATACATTCACAGGACTCCAGAAACTATACACAGGTGAAGAAACAAGAGGTCTGTCCCACGGGTGAGACAGCCTGGACAACAGAAGTGGACTAAGGTCCTCCTGGAGCAAGCTGGCAGCTGCTGGGAACCATATCTCTGCCCAACTCAAAGAGACTAATACTTAAGAAGCTAGCTGTAAGTCAGAGGGCTGCGCTCTTCACGAGGCTAGTGCGTGGTCACTGAAAGGCAGACCGCTCTGAGCACCTCAGGACACACGTGTCCGTGCACAGGTGAAGAGAGGCAATCTACCCACTGCTTCAGGTCCTCCCAGCTTCCAGAAGCCTGCTCAGGCTCAGGCTAGGATGCAGCTCACCGAGGAGAGCCAGCTGTGGTGCCTTCCCTTTACATTTTTTTTTGAGAAGTGCTATAATAATATATTTTAATTTAAACATGCATTGTATTTTTCACATCACATCTTACTAAGACTTTAAAACAAGCCATGATTTTATTTTTATAAACTGTTACTACATACATCACAATGTGAGCATACACATAACATGAAAAATAATAGCTGTGTTAGGTCCCAGAGGCATTATATCCACAGGAAAGCTTAGGAGTAACTGTGCAATACCAGTACTACTCCTGCATGCAGCAACCAACGCCATCTCAACAACCTTGAGAAACTGACAAAAAAGGAACCTGCATGCACACAACAAGGGAACTCCAAAACCTACAGTCTGGTTAGCACAGATACTAGCTGCAAATCAAGCTCACACTAAAGCCATGTTTCTTTGTGTGTGTTCCGTTTGTTTTTTGAGACAGGATCTTACTATGTAGTTGGGGCTGGCTTCAAACTTCCAGCAACCCTCCTGCCTCAGCCAGGCTGAAACTTTGTTTAAATCTTTTAGGAAACTCAGTCTGGAGGCCAAGGCCATCACACACCAGCAGTAAGAGGCAGACTTGGCAGTGTTCCCGACTGAACCCCAAATGCACCCACAGCAGCCCCCCAGCACAAACGCCTCCTGGCACGCTATCCCAAAGGATGTGTCCTAAACAGGGACTGAGCCACCAAGCAGGCCGCTTCTAAATGGACCGCAGTTCCTAAGGCCAAGGAAAACAAGTGGTTGCCAAACAGAATTATTGCCAGTGAGTAAAACACCAAGGAGAGTTTGTGAAATGAAATGAAGAAGTGTCATTTGTTTCAGATGGCTGACAGGCAGCAGAACATGAGAAATCACTGTTAGCTTGATGAAATTCCAGGTAATCATTCATGCTCTTTATATTTGCTACCCAGGATGCATCTTTATAAATAAATGTGTATCTGTATTATTTTATATACAACACCTGTACATCAATACCACATGAAAGCTTTCAGAAATTAATACATATATATAATACAGAAAAATCTGGATTTATTTCTGCAGTTTCATTTGTTTATATGAATTACCCAACATAAAAATTCTAACAGCTGGCTATAAATAAAACCCACAGTGAGATTTTCCCTCCAAAAGAAAGCAGTTTTTTTAATTTCCTCAAATATTTGCCTCAAAAATCTGTAACTCAAACTGGGTGTGGTGGTGCACACCTATAATCCCAGTACTTCAGACACTGAGGCAAAAGGATTGCTGAGAGTTTGAGGACAGTCTGGGCTAGGAAGTAAGTTCAAGGCCAGTTTGAATTACAGAGCAAATCCTTGTCTCAAAAAGACCAGAGAGAGAGAGAGACAGAGACAGACAGAGAGACAGAGAGAGAGAGAAGACAAACTGTAAAATATGTATGTGACTTTAAAAGCATAGCAAAACCACTCATACAATTTAAACAATGGTTTATCATTCAGCAATCAATTCCATTTTTCCTTGTATTTGAACATTTTCATAATACATTATCGAGAAGCAGAAAAAGCAGTAAAAACGGAGCTTGGTATGGTGGTGTGCACCTGAAATCCCAGCACTGGAGAGGCTGAGTCAGGAAAATAGCTGCAAGTTGGAGACCAGCCTGGGCTACAAAGTGACCTCAAGGCCAGCCTGAGCTGCAAAGTGAAATCCTGTCACAAAAAAAAAAAAAAAAAAAGAAAAGAAAAAGTAAAAAGTAAAAAGGGCAATAATAAAGCCATCACTATGTACTCATCACATTGTATAAAAAATAAAATGTTAAGCCAGGCACGGTGGTGCATACCTGTAATCCCAGCACTCAGGAGGCTAAGGCAAGAGGATCATTTTGAGTTTGAGACCAGCCTGGGCTACAAAGTGAGTTCAAGGCCAGCCTGAATTGCATAACAAGGCCCTGTCTCAAAAATTAAAATAACATAACATAACATAACATAACATAACATAACATAACATAACATAACATAACATAACATGTTATTCATGTCTTTAAAACTTCCTACACCCTCTTTCCCACTAAAGGCTCACTGCACAAATTGTGGTAAGCATTTACACAGTTGGTGGAAAAGTGAATTTGCACAGCCAATACAGAAAAATATGGGGGGGGTCTCCTCAAAAAAATTAAAAATACAACTGCCATATAATCCAGTGGCTCTAATTCAAGCACACACATGACAGCGAGAAAGAAAATCAGGGTCTGGGGAGGGACCTGTAGCCCCAGCTCACATTTGCGACAGGCAAGTCACAGCCACAGCCCAGGCTACTCAGAGACACATCTATGGGGGACAAGGTGGGTTCTATCAGCTATAATGAAGTGTGGCAGACAAATAAAGCTCCACTTTGTGGGTGTGAGCATGCATATGTGCATGTGATACTAGGGACTAAGGGCCTTCACACTGAGCTAAAGCCCTAGCATCCTCTCTTTTAAATTCTGAGACAACGTGGTTTTTTTTTTGACATATGTATTTAAAGCATAACGGTGATGACCTGATAAACATGTACTGAAATTAGTTCCATAATCAAGTTAATACATCTATCATCTCAGAGTTAGTTTTTTCTGGATGAGAAACTGAAAAGTGTTCTCAGCAAATTTCAGGCCTAAATATAGAACATTATCAACTAGTCACCATTTGCATATCAGGTATCCCAAACTTGTTCATTTTGTAACTGTAAACTTTACACTGTGACCCACATGTTCCTATTTCCTCTGCTAACTGGCTCCTACCATTCCATTCTCTCACATTCAGCTGTTTCACACTTGAAATTCCAGCACTCTGGGGAATGCTAAGGTAAGAAGACTGCAAGTTCAAGCCTTGCCTGGCAAACATAAGGTCATGAGTTCAATTCCCAGTACCAAAAAATAAATAAATAAATAAATAAGATAAAGAGGTATAGCTCAGTTGTAGAGCACCCCTAAGATCCATCCTTAGTACAGCAAAAAATTTAAAAATGCATAGACTGAATGAAAATCTCATAGATTCAACTCACTATATTCTACCAAATTTAATGTCTGGCAATCTGGTACACGTAACAGTAAATCACACTAGGTCATTTGTACTGCAAATATCTCTTTGATATGTCTATACCTACTCCTTGCTTGCTACTGACCCAAGTTCTGCAGTAAATGTTATCAATGTGACCTATAAATGCACTCATATATTAACATTCCTCCATGAGTGGCAGGAAGGAGGTCTACTAATAAATTTTCTACCAGTCTTTAATTTAAACTCACTATGACTACATAAATAGAATCAGATAACTATCCCCCACAAAATGGAACCAGCACCCTCTGATTTCAGAGCTGGATCAAGGCACATGCACGATAAATTTTAATGTAGTTTACATCATAAAGTAATAGGGACATGTCAAAAGCACAATGGAGCTGGCATGAAGGGGCTCCCACGGGTCCACGACAGACAACTTCAGCAGCAGAATGAGTATCAAGAGAACAGCAGGGAGGGGCTGGGCAGCAGAGGCCTGGCCAGGAGCACCAGGCAAGCTTAACAGAGTGAAGATGGACACCATGACTGTTACATGGGTGGCAGGGGTGCATGTGTCTGTCAAAGCTTAGCAAACCTAACTCTGAAGATCTATGCGATTCACATTTGTAAATTATACCTCAATTCAAAGTAATTCCATTTTTACAGATTGAAGAAGAAAAGTCACAAGGCTGGCTGACATGGTGGTGCTGACCTGTGATCCCAGCTCTCAGGAAGGTGAGGCAAGAGGATCAGGAGTTTGAGGCCAGCCTAGAGTACACAGTGAGTTCAAGGCTGGCCTAGATTACACTATACAGCAAAACCCTGTTTCCAAAAAAAAAATCATAAATCACATCAATAGCATACAAACAGCATGAATGACATGCAACAACCACTGGTAACCACATGTGCAACCCACAGTTCCCACCACATCTTGGTGAAGGACTAATGCTCCCAAGAATAGGGAAGCTGGCTGTCTGCACTCAGTCCTGGTCCTCAGTGCCACAGGGGGAGCCCCTGCCCAGGCTGCAAAGCAAGGGGAAAAAACAACAGATATATGGCTAGGAAAAGAAAGACAAACCCTGGTCTCCTTGCAAACACGATTCTCTATGCAGGAAATCCCATGGAATCTAAAACGGCAGTTCCTAATACCAATGAGTTTAGACAGGTTGCAGAATGCAGGTTCAAATAATACACTGTATTTCTAAATACTTGCAGCGTACAGGTGGAATTTTTTTTTTCTTTTTGAAACAGAGTCTCAGTTCAGGCTGGTCTTGAGCTTATTTTATAGCCCAGGGTAGTCTCAAACTTGCAATGATCCTCCTGCCTCAGCCTCCAGAGTGCTGGGATATGGGTGTGCACCACCACACCCAGCAAAATGGAAATTATTTTTTAATCTTAAGTACTATTTATAGCACCACAAAAAATTGGTATATGTAAGCATAAATCCAATAAAATATGTATATAAGAGTAGTATCCTGAAAATTACAAAATGCTGATAAAGGACATCAAAGACATAAACAAATGGAGAGAAGGCCACATTTAAGGACCAGCAGACTTGTTACTATCAAGACACCACCTCGCTCAAGCTGGTCAACAGCTGCATGCAATCTTCACGAAGACCCCAGCAGGGTCCCTGCAGAGACCCACAGCTGATTCTGAACTTTGTATCAAGGGAGAAGAAACCAGAATGATCAGAGCAGTCCTGAGAAAGAACCACACTGGAGAACACACTCCACCACAAAGCTGACCAGGAGCCACAGCAGCCAGGATAGAGCAGCAGTGGCAAAAGGCAGGCTGGGACCAGCAGAGGACAAGGCCCAGGAACTCAACTGACTTCTAGGCAGAGATGCAAAGTCAACTGAGAGAGTAGGACAGTCTTCTCAAGACATGGCACGAATGCAACTGTGCAAAAAATGCAAAATATGCAAAACATGAGCTGCTACCTGTATTTGTTACATGATACAAAGCTTCACTGAAGATGGATCACAAGCCTAAATGTAAAACTATAAAACTTCCAGCAAGACATTATAGCACATACCTAGGTACCTGAGAGACAGAGGCAGGAAGATTACAAACTCAAGGCCAGCCTAGGCAGCCTAGGAAAACTCTGTCTCAAAATTTAAAAAAACAAAAACAAAAAAACCTGAGCATGGTAACCTATACCTGCAATCTTAGCATTTGGGAGGCTGAAGCAGGAAGGAGGAGAGAAAAACAGACTAGAGGAAAACTTGCAAATTTCATGTCCGACAAAAAATTTGAGAGTCAGATGTGACACACACCTATAATCCCAGCACTCAGGAGGCTGAGGCAAGAGGATCACTGCAAGTTCGAGACCAGTCTGGGCTACAAAGTGAGCTCAAGGCCAGCCTAAACTGCACAGTAAGACTGTCTCAAAACAACAACAACAAAAAAAACAGAAAACCTTGATACCCATATTATGCAAAGAACTTTCAAATGCAACAATAACATAAAATTCAGTAAAAATTAAGTGAGCCCTTACACAAATGCTTTATGAAAGACATACAAACAGCCAAAGATTATTAGCAAAGACACTCATCAAGCTCAGTGACATAACACACACACTGAAACAGGTGGTACCTATCAGTGTGTCCCAAACAGAACCCTGACGACAAGCAGCCACAAGGAAGAAAGACAACCAGGAGGCATGCCACACTGCTGCAGGACACCAGCCAGCATGGCACTCTAGAAAAGCTGGCTGTTTCTTACAAAGGCAGACATGCATTTACACAGCCCAGCAATCGAACTCCAATGTATTTATGTAAATGAAATCGAAGTCCATGTTCACACAGAAAACTGTATGAAAGCACTTACAGTTGTTTTACTCATAAATCCTAAATAGAAGCAACCCAAGGTCCTCCAAAGGGTGAAAGAATGAAGAAGCTACGACTTGCCTAGGCAATGAAGCACCAAAGATCTGGTAAATGCAACAAAGCATGTCCCCTTCAGTTTACCACACAGAGTAAGAGCCCCCACCCCAGCCTGGAGAAGGTGCACAGTCACAGGCTGGAGAACGGGGGTGGCAGTGAGAGGGCTGAATCCAAGGGGGTGACCAGGCATGAGTGACAGAGCTGTTCTGTGTTTGACTGTTGTGGTAAGGAGTACACAGTTCTATCAGTCCGTCCAAACTCATGTAAGTATAGACCAAAAGTCAATTTTACTGAATGTAGTAAGTTTTTAAACAATTAAATACCTAGAGTGACACATAACCCACCAGATGAAGCATCCATACATAAATGAAAATAAACATGGAGGAAGAGGAAGTTCATCATTACAGCAGATGCACATTAGCAAGCATACAAGGTATGATGGAGGATAGAAAACCCAAAACCCATGTCCGCGATTCAGACACAGCTCATCAACTGACACTAGAATCAGTGAGTAATGGGATGGCACTGAGTGAGATATGGAACATTTACATAGTATCACCGTGTCATCAGTCACAAAAGAAAAAATAAATGACTATCCACTGTACAGGTCTTGTGGACACTATTTTAGCCAAGTGCTTAAGGTCAGCACCACCAGCCACGGGACAAAGGGACATCATGGTCTCTTGATATGACACACTCAGATGGCTGTGTCATACCTTCTGTGGCATTCCTTTCAAAATAATGACTGAATGAGGCCCTAGTGAACATCAGACAGCCCCACACTTCAGGGTGTTTACAAAGTAGCTGGTCTGCACTCTTGGGAAACATCAAGGTCATCAAAGATTGAGACAATGGCCCAGACTAAAGACCAAAGAGGCATGAAGGCTAAACTCTGTGAGATCCTAGACAGGGTCCTGGGCTGGGGGAAGAACTCTAAGGAACAGCTTTAGAACAAAGATGGAACTGGAACATACACTACTGTGGACTGCTGTAAATGTCCTGGTTTTGATCCACAGACTGGGATTAGGTAAGGCAACAACCTTATATACTAGGTGTTGAAGTAATTAGTGAAAAGAGGGAATCATGCGATGTCACATGTATATGTGAGAGAATGAAACTCGTGCAAATGGGGCACAAAGTCAGCAACTGGTGGTTTTAGGCTAGTTATCAGGAGAGTTTCTTGTACGCCTATTACAACTTGTACATATGTTTGAAATTACATCAAAATTAAGTAATCAAAACATTAAAAGTATCATCAAAGATAAAACTGCTTTTAGAATCCAGCACAAGGGCTGGGGATACAGCTCAGTGGCAAAGTACCTGCCTGGCAAGTACGAGGTCATGAGTTTGATTCCTGGTACCAAAAAAAAAAAAGAAAAGAACTCAGCATGACCCATCCCAGCACTACTCAACTCTAACACCATCTTAACTCCTGGCACTGTCAGAAAGCACTTGCTGGCCTCCACTGGGAAGCCGTGGCCCTGGGGCCCTCGAGTAGTTTCACATCAGCATTGCCTCCACCTAAGGAACACACTAAGTTGTCAACTGCTAAAATCTGTTCTTGTTCTGTTTTGCACTGTTCTCAAAACACAGTAAAAGACAAAAGAATGAACGAACATTTAAACACAGCACACAAGGAACCCTGAGCATACAGTTAACAGGACTTGCAGATTAGATGACATGCACACTAAAAGCTACTACCACACTACAGGTATGTGAAGAAATAATGCAGTAAGCTCTGTGTGGTCACTGATTCATGCAATTTTATAACTATATATGCAAGAGGGCTTTTTTACTTTTTAAAAATAAGGAATGGGCTCTGGAAAAAATATGCTGAAGAGCAAATAGTAAATTGAAATTTAAAATATCTGGATGAAGGAAACGTTTGGGATGAGACTAAAGTTTAGAACCATCGAAAAGTACCTGAAATGGTTGCTGCTGGGATGAAAAAGCAGCAGAAACCTTTGGCGGAAGCTGGGTTGCTATAGCAACAGGAGTCCCAGTCTGCCCATCCTTGCCTGTCACAACCTTTACCTGAGAGAAATATTTTGAGAAAAAAAGCAACATAATTTTTAAGACTGCTCAAAATTGTGTTAGAATTTCATTGCTGTCAGCTCACTGATTCAGGTGTTAAAAATGAAATGTTTTTGTATCACATCCTGTAAAAGGACACTGAACCGACAGATTTATAATATAACAACTGCCAATCTTCAGGAACTCCAGTTTAGGTCAAAGGAAACATCCTAGATTCTGAATCTTCAAATTTTAAAGTGGGAATGGCAGACTCACATAACAAAGCCCTGTGGCTCCCCAGGCCATCTTACCATAGCACTGTTATTACCCCCTTGGTCACAAGGCAAAGGTCTACTGCAGCAGGAAGATGTAAAGGGATTTATTTTTCTTCCCACATACAGATAAGGTGACTGAGCTAACAGACAACAGTGGTATAAACGTAAGAGAACTGAATTTCACTGTCCGTCCCAGGTAGGGTACTGAAGAAGACACAAATGGCAAAGCCACAGATACATCCATAGATGCCAGTGAGGACGCTGGAGCAGAGAGACAAGCTTTTGCTCACCAAAAGCTGGTTTCTTTGCACAAGGGCTGACAAAGATTTAAATTTTTTGAGCTCTATCATAAAACAAAATAAGCTCCACCAACATAGTGTACACTACACAACACAGAGGCACAAAATACAGTGCATTACAGTACAATTCTCTGTCACCCTGGTGTTAGGAAGCACAAATAAGAGGACCTCAGGAATGACTACGGGTAGGATTTACTGTGTATCTATTCCAAACACCAAAACATAAACTATCTATAAAAGATTCTATCTTAAGTATGACTTAATAGGCCTTTGCAGAAGTGTGGATTTAAAATATGATCTCAAACCTAAAAAACTACTTGTAACAATGGAGAAAATACTCATTTCTTTGCCACAGTAACTATTCTCTTATTATGAAGATCTCATATAAATCCAAGTGTGATGATAGATACCTGTAATGCCAGCACTCTGGGAAGCTGAGGCAAAAGAAATCTAAGTTCAAGCCTAACCTGAGCAACTTAGTGAGACCTTGTCTCAAAAAGTAAACAAGCGCTGGGAATATAGCTCAGAACGAAGGCCCCGCGTTTGATCCCTGGCGCTGCAAAAGGAAATAATAAATAAATCTCACAAAAATATATTTAGTGATTTATGATTTTGGTTGATTTAAACTCCTTGTTAAAAACTACACTGGCAGCTTTTATGGACAGAGCTACGTAAGTACTGTGTGACACTTGGAAACCAGGTGCTTCAGCAGAACCTTCCTGCCGGGGCTGGGGATAGCCACCAGTGTTCACTGGACTCACAAACCCAGACAAAGGGGAAAACTGGACCACACTGACTCCAGTCTTGGCCTGATACAGTCCCTGGCTCCCAGTGATAGCACCTGGTGCTGAGGTGGCACCAGTCACCTCCCCTTTGTGCAGCCTCTTCCCAACACAGCTGTGCAGGAACAGCTCTTCCTTTCAACAAAGGGAGGAGGAAAACACATTCTCCACCTTACTCCTCCATCAGACCCTGATAAGCCCAAAAGCTATGTAACACTCCAGGTTCAAGAATTACTTCTCAACTTACTGCTGCATCATTCTAATTTGCTTCATTCAGAACCTCTACACTATTAAGCTGTTGTTTCTTACCTCATCATTGATAACCTCAGATTTTTCTTCCTCCTCCTCCTCTTCCTCCTCTTCCTCCTCAATGTCCAAATCATTCTGCCTAAGATATGCTTGCAATGGGGCATAATGTTTCTTCTTAAAGGCTAGGAAATCCATCATGTTCCCCTGAAGATGTTGCAAGAAAAACAGTTCGATCAGATACTCCTTGAAGGCCTCCCTGAGCACCTCCATCTCCTTGTAGTGGTAGTCCAGGCACTGCTTCCGCATCTGCGCCATTTCCTGGGAGGCCGGAGGGATCTCCTCCAGCTTCTTGGGTGCCTTCTTCACTCCTGAACCGCCCGAAGACGTGAGGGGGAGGCTGGAAAGGCCCGGGGGCATGGTAGTTCTGGACGGGCTGGTGGGTGGTGGAGGGGACGTCATCCCGAATGCCGAGGGCCCCCCGACCCCAGGGAGCAGCATGCCAGGACCCCTCTCGAATCCCATAGGTCTGCTCAGTGGCTGTCCCTGCAGTGCCTGCTGCTGCTGCTGGATCAACTGGCCCTGGATGATGCTGCTAATCTGGGGTGGCAGGCTTGCTGTGGTGATGTGGCCTGGGCTGGCCAGGGGCTGCAGGCCAGCACCCCCTGCAGCCACGGGGCTCTGGGGCCCCAAATGGTGAATAGTGCCTCCCGACTGTGCATGTGGTTGGGACAGTCTCCGTTCACGGGCCACAATGGGAGCCCCTGTATGCTGGAGCTGAACCTGGGCGCCCTGAGCCATCGAGGCAAGCCCTGACGCCTCCTGAAACACAAAGTGCCCGCCACTGGATGGGCTCAAGTTGATCTGCCTCACAAGCACACTAGCGTCCACAAAGCCTCCAGTGGGGCTGCTGCTGCATATGCCCAGCCCTGGGCCCGGGGCCCCAGCACGAACACTCTGCAGGGCCTGCCCAGGGCCAGGGCTGGGCTGTGTGGGGCTCTGCGTCTGGACCTGCTGGGACAGGGGGGAGGTAACTTGGATATATGATGGGGAGCCATGCTCAAACCGCCTCTGCTGTGCACTGAACTGGAAGCCTGGCGAGGTGGGGCTGGGCAGCGGCAGTGGGGCCAGTGTGATCTGCTGGTTTCCTCCCACGACAGGACCGACGTTTTGCAGAGTGATGTTCACGTTCTGCCCAGCCACAGGACTTCTGCTCATCAGCTGCTGTATCTGGTAACCGGGGGAATGGGGCGCAGATGGGCTGGCTGATGGAGCAAAAGGTGCCGCAGGGGATGGGGGCAGGTTTGGATGAGCCGGTTGCTCTTCCTCGCTGCCTGTAAAGGACCTGGACCTCTGCAGCTGATGCTGGACATTCTGAGGACCACTGCCATGGTGCATTATCACCTCCCTTTGCTATCCCACGTAATATTCTCCTAGGAAATCAAAATTAAAAGCAAGTTACTGGGAAGCAGATAAAATTGCTGGATTACCACTTAGTACAATTACCACCTGCCAGCTATGGAAGCTACTCCAATTGCCCACTGGCATCTGATTCAGACCACAAGGCATCTTACTAATGCACCCCAAACAATGTGCAGGAGGTCACCTACATCGTACCCACAGACTGCTTTTAAGGAAAAAAGGTCAAGGGAAGAAAACGGCACTGGGCTGGACTCACCAAGAAGCACAAGACCAAAATGGTAATTTGGCAACAGCCTAAGGGTTTTAGCAGTGAATAGGACATAGAGCCCAAAAGGAACTTCACCCACTGTGTGTTCCACGATCCCGCTACATCCAGCTGCAGCACCAAAGGGCTCTCCTCCCAAGGTGGCTGACAGTGCCTTGGACACCCAAAGAGCCATGCAGCTGCCTGCGCTAGCCCCAGAGGACAGACCTGAGATGGAGCAGAGACAGCTGGCCTGGACAGGGATGAAAGCTGCCAGTAAAGGGGACAGCCCTACCAAAAGATAGCCAGTCTGTAAAGCAGGAGTCAATGTGCAGAAGGGGCCCACCAAGCAAGGAGAGGAGGTAGATTCACCCAGCAGCAGGTCAGGCCAGCTCTATAACCTCTGCAGGGATGGGGCCAGGGTGTGGGGACCACTATGCAGGGTCACAGCATTTAAGTCTTTTTTTCTCCTGAGAAACAATGTCGCAAATGCAGTGACAGATGGCAACCCATATCTAGCACAGAACCAGGTCCCCAGGAAAAGTGGGAGGACTCCCCACAAAAGAGGAGCTGCTCCTCAGACCTAGCCAGCCTGGCTCCTGACATAAAGGAGAAGCAGAGCCAGAAAACCTGGATCCCCAAGGGACTGAACTGCGCACTGCAAGTGCCAGGCTGAGCAGGTGCTACCACACAGCTGCTCCAACCCTGTCAGGGACACCCAGCTCCCCGCCTTTCCGGGGTTCCTGATACCCCAACTCTCTTGCTCCCCTAAAACAGACAAAGCGCTTTTACATCTTAAGGACATCACTGCTTATGAGAAAATGGACCAGGTATAAAGAAATCATGAGCCTGAAGGAGCAACAATCCTGAATCACAAGTTGAACTGTGACATGCATGAATTCAAAATTATACAATTTATAAGTGCACAAGTATATTCCATATAACAAACAAGTGTAAATTTAAACCAGGAGAAGGCAGGCATGGTCTGACCAGTCCATGAAGACCAAATGGAAAATACAGACAAGCTCAGCAAACTGAAGAGAGAGAAGCAATACAGAGAGGGAGCCTGCGCCACCCACCCAGGTACACCCAGTACTGTGCCCTGCTGCTGTGGGGCCGTGGTCACTGACTTCTGTGACAACGCTCCCTCTTTGACCTTTTAAAGCAAAGGTTATGAGGAGAGGTGAGGGCCCAGGAAAAGATGGAACAGACACACGCAGGTGAGTCTGGGGTTACATGGAGAACATCCCAAGGTGTCAAGACCGTTAGTGGGAAAAGAAACTCACACTTATGGTGGTTCTTTAAGATGCAACATGTGTATGTATCAACCCTCCACAATAAATGTGTCCACTATGTATCATATATATGCAGCAACAAAAAATAATTAAAATTAAAAAATATGATCATTCACAAAACGAGGGGAAAATAAAAACTGGGGACAAAATGTTATAATGTACTAATCATTATGTCCCCCATCTGAGAGACAGCACAATCCTCATGGCAACGGTTCAAAGCTGTGCCATGATAGTGCACACCTCCTTCTTCCCAGAAACCCCTATGGCTTCTCCCTCCCAAAAGTCTGCCAAAGTTCAGGCATGTAAAGGTTTACCCAATCCCCTGCACTCTCACAAGATAAATCAGCTCACACCAGCCCCAGAGCCCGTCCCCTGTCAGAGCCTACACAGGCAGAACCTGCCCTTTGTCTGCAGGGAGCCGCCACAGCCTTCCTTCTGGTGACTCCCTCCGTGCCCTCCCCGCTTATTAAGCTCTTTTCTTACCTATCTGCCTCCTCTCTTCAACATTCTGCACTGCTCTAGATTGAGTACAAATCACTCAGTCACTAATATATTCAGAAAACTCAACATACTTCATCACAAGTCATATTTCAAAATAAATGAAGAATTTTTAGATGCCAACACTCCTACTTTTATGAACAGTTTAAAAGAAAAAAAGAAAACGAAGACTACAAAGGCAAATACTAAGTCTTGGAAGGAAATTCAATTTCCAATATTAAAAATAAAGAAGTTCGATCTGCAAAGACAAATTATTTAGATGTTAAAAATCAGAGAGCGAGATCCGGCCACAGCCATGGTGGAACCCATGCAGCTGCACAAAGAAGCAATTCGCCCGCCCTTTTGGTAAGCACCTCTCTGGCGTGAGCCAGGAGGAGAACCAGTCAGCGTCTCCTGTGAGCCTACCAGTGCTCGGGCTGGGAATCAAACATCCCAAACCACCACCCCACCCCCACTCCCGCCTCCCCATTAGCAACTGGGGACAGCGGTCTGAGCATCTCTTGGGAGAATGACTATGCAATACAACAAATTTGGGGGATCTCCCTCTATCTTCAGTTTGAAAGCAAGCGTTGTTTTCACTGTTTTGTTTCATTATGATTAATGTTTTACAATATTCAATATTCTCTTTTGATTGGTTTTATAATGTTCTGTCTTTTATTTGATTTCTCTATACCTAATTGGCTGGACAACTAATGAAGATAACGAGATATACCAGGGTACCTATTACTGTTATCCTGGTAACCTGCTCTGAATTTCTGTACCAGTTTCACTGCATTGTCTCAGTTGGCTTTGTTCTGTCTTGTTCTGTTGTATTTCTACTACCTTCAAAAAAAAAAAAAATCAGAGAGTAAGGGCTGAAGGTAGAGCTCAGTAGCACAGTGCCTCCCCAGCACACATGATTCCAGCAAGCACCCTTAAGAGAAGAAAGGAAATAACAAATCAAAAGTAAATCATAGAAAAGTAATACCAGACATCTTAGAAAAGACACGGAGAGTAAGAGTCGGACAGAGCTGTCAACAGCACAACAGAAAGCACTCAAGAAGCTGACAAAAATACTAACTCCATTAGAAAACAAACTGGAAGAGACAATCAGCAAAACGAGAAAAAGATCAATGAGGTTAACAGTTCAACCAGGCTTGGAGATGCATGCCTGTAATCCAAGCAATCCAGAGGCTGAGGCAGGAGGATTGCTGCAAATTTGAGGCCTGCCTGGGCTACATAATGAGTTCAAAAAAAAAAAAAAAAGAAAGAAAGAAAGAAAGAGAAAAAGAAAAAGAAAAAGAAAAAGAAAAAAAGAGTTCAGGGCATCTGGGTCTCTTCCATCTGCCACTAATAAACAACACAAACTATTTTTCCAACCCCACATGAGAAAGATGCCTGGCACTAGACCTCCTCATGCCGCTGACGTGCCTGGGAGGCAGCGCGGTGAGTCAGGAGCTCACAACTCAAAAACATCTCTCAGAACCTGAAGTGCAGACAGCAGTGGGGAAGTGTGTGGCATCAAAATGATCCCATCACCTCTGACCCAGTAATCCTACTTTTGAAAGTCTATCCTAGGTAGGTTAATTCACCAATTTAAAATACTATGCATAGCCAGGTGTGGTATACACCGCTAATCCCAGTACTTGGGAGGCTAAATCAGGAGACTGAATTTGAGCCCAGCCTGGGGAATTAAGCAAGATCTTGTCTCAAAGTCTTTTATCACTATTACATAAAAATTATCAAAATAAAAAGCGCTGGGGAAGCCAGGTGTGGTGGCGTATGCCTGTAATCCCAGCACTCAGGAGGCTGCAGCAGGAGGATCACTGCAAATTCAAGATCAGCCTGGGCTACAAAGTGAGCTCAAGACCTGCCTGAACTGTACTCAAGGCCTGCGTCAAAAAGATGAAAAAAAGGAGAGTGGGGGCTGGGGATGTGGCTATGAATTCAGTTACCAGTACTGATGAGGAGGGAAAAAGATCAAAGGTATAACCAGAAATACTCGGCGTTCAAGTTCTAGATCAGTGATGGCGAACCTTTTGGAGCTTTCAGTGATAACAGCCTGCTGCCACAGGTTCACCACCACTGTTCTAGATGCAGAATATGTAATAAAGATGGAAAGTGTTTGTATTTTTGTTTTGTTTTATTTTTCAAGACTCCTGCTATGTAGTCCAGGCTGGATCTGAAGCTGGTATGTAATCCACGCTGGTCTTTAATTCATGATCCTCCTGCCTCAGCCTCTGGGATCACAGGCATGCACTATAGTGCCCAAACGGATTCCCCCATCCCCATGCTGGGCCTTGAATCTAGAATGTTCACATTAAGTTACATTTTCAGCCCTTTGTTTTGTTTTGTTTTGTTTTTGTACCAGGGATCAAACTCACAACCTCACACTTGCCAGATTTTTTTTTTTCTGGGACAGAGGTTCACTAAATTGCCCAGCTAGAGTCCAATTTGCAATCCTCCTGCCTCGGCCTTCCAGAGACCTGAGATATAGATATGCACCAACACACCTTGCTTGGCTGCATATATTATTAAGAAAAACAGAATATTAATTGTACAGTTTTATCACTATTACATAAAAATTATCAATAAAGAGTCCACTGAGACACATCAAATTGTTAATACTAACCTCCAGCTGACGAACTGTGGTAAAGCCACACAAGGGGCCCAGCTACTGCCACCACAGCACAGGGAACACAGGCACAGGGGTCTCGCCAGCCGTCCAGCTCAGACCACGCCCATGGTCACTGGCAGGACATTCTGGAAAAGGCAAAACCACAGGGCCAGAGATTAGGGCAGAACAGGGCTGGGAAGACCTGAAAGAAGCTGGAGGCTATTTCTACAGCTTGACTTCTAACCATGATTATGCTAAGATGAAAAGTGTACATCAAAATAGCAGAGCTCTACAGTAAGGACCACAAATTTTTACTCCAAGTGAATTATACCTTGGTTTTTTAACAAAAATTTCAAAAATTATAGTTGTTATTCATTTCTCTAGTAGAAAAATTTTATCTGAAAGTTTCCAAAAAATAAGATGTTGGTAGTCCAACAGGAACGGCATACTACCCAAGACTAAGCAAGGTTTTTAACTGGCTATGTGTCTTACTCTTATCTCAGCCTTCTTCGGACACACAGCACTTGTGCAGCCTTACGGAACAGGTGTGACAATTACTTGAGGATGATCAGAACGTGCACACCCCCTCTACCAGTTACTCTGAAAGGCACCCCACCCTGCTGCAGAAGAGCTACCCCAGAACTAGGTCTTGCTGCTCCTCTCCCTACGCTCCTGTCTCCAGCCAACACTGTGCTCCTGCAGGCTTTCATGAGATCATCGTTCCAGATTCTACAAGGGGAGTGAGACTACGCAGCAACTATGTCGCGCTGATCTCACTTATGTTCTCTGTAGCAGCAGTCTCCACCGTTTTTTGGCACGAAAGACCGGTTTTCATGGAAGACAATGGGGGAGGGGGTTCACAATGCAGAATCAGAAGAATCCCCGGACCTGTATTCCCACTACTAGGTGGCCCCATCTGATGAATGAGGAGGGACAGTGACACTGAAAGTCTGTTACTGGGCTGGGGGTTTAGCTCAGTGGTGTAAGTGCCTGCTTGGCAAGCGCAAGGTCGTGAGTTCGATCCCCAGCACCAAAAAAAAAAAGTGTTGTTACTTATGCCCGATCTACTCTGTAATCTCAATTTAGCACCTCTCACTGCAGAAAATCCTGCATCACAAAGACTGGACGGAAACAGAAGCAAGTTTTTCAGTGTTTTCGTGGCAATCTCAGGATATTACCTTTTGACTTTAATTCAGAACATACAGAGATTTGAAATTTTCTCAAACATATTTTTACTGCTGATTTTTAATTTTTGACAGAGGGTTTCACTGTGTAGCCCAAGCTGGCCTTGAATCCACAACAATTCTCTTATTTCAGCCTCCCAAGTGCTGGAGTTATAGGCATGTGCCAAAAGGCCTGACTGCAAACATACTGTTAAGGCCAAGTCCTCCGCACCCTCAAGCAGCTGCTTCTCTTCGATTCACCAGGCTCACTCACAAATGGGCTGCAGACCCTTCCCCCCTCCCAGTTCAGGAGTCTTTCTTTAAAACCCGAGGGGTAAAATGCTCAAACTCTCCTGAGAGCTGATGGGTGATCACACACCAGCTGGGAGAAAGACAGCCTGGCTCGGTCTAAGTCTGTGATAACATCTGAATCGTGCCAGAAATTCCCAGTGGTCACTCCTTGCCCTCATAGTTCCCATTTAGGTCTGATTGCAGCCACTTTATCTGACAACCTGCACACAGTTGTCATTCTCCCCTAAGTGACAGCCTGAGTTTGCTGAGCAGGTAGAATACGTCACAGAATTAAGTTTTGCAACTCATTCCACGTCACTGAAATATACCGCCAGGATGACTGCTTGTCGAAAAGAAATCTCTGGAGCGCTCTCCTGACTCAGGACCTCTGGCTAGGGATTTACCTCTGCAAAGCAACCTGACTTCTATGTAAGAGGACACACGTGTGCTCCGCCTCCATCTCCTCACAGAGCTATGCCAACGGACATGAATTAAGAGTACATATTTTAATGTGCTCGATCCTCTTAATTACATCCTGCAAGACCCTGTTAAACCCAGGTGGTATTTTTCAGCAAGGCACTACTGCAGCCATATGGACAACACACTGCAAGGATTCACATTTGGAAGCCACCTCCTCGACCTGACCCTGGAACCAGAGGGCCGTGCAGTCACAGCAGCCACTCCACCAACACACAGACCAACACAAAGTGACCAGTCCTGCTCTCTTGCTGCATAGTGGCTCAGAAACTTGAAGAGTCCTGCACCTGTGGCTGGTGAGAGAAGCGCACGTGACACATCCCCGTGCACCTCCTCCCAAAAACTCTACTGCAGAGAGACAAGCATCACTGCCTTGTTGGTCACACTGAAGACTCGTCAACCTGGGCTATGGGTCACGGGGACCCATGAGCCCTCATAAGGGTGCCTCACTGTCCCATGCAGGTCCATCAATCCTCTAGCAACGACTGTGCTGCCGACAGAGGAACGTGTGTGGCCTCTGAACAGCAGCCCCTCCTCAGACTTTCCAGCAAGTGTCCTGGGCAGCAGGCAGGGCCAGCTCCTCACCCACACAGCAAAGGTTTCCTGGCTTTAACAACATGGCGGCCACCCAGACTGACATCCTCTGTCAGATACATTCAGTGGTGCAGGGCCTCAGTAGCCGCGTCTCTTCTTGGGTTCACATTTTTCTTTTGGGAACTCCAAGGCCTTTTATTTTGGTGCAAGGTGCTTGGTCTCTATGCTCAACTATAGCAGAGTAAGAGATATGGTGTTAGCTACTGTTGATGTCCAGTTGTCTTAATGTAAAGTACTGTGTTGCCTATGTTATCCTGTTCTGATCTGCTCTGTACTGCCCCCTTTTGTTTTATTCTCTTTCAAAAAAAACAAAAAACAAAAAAACAAGGTGTTTGGTCTCCCTGTGATGAGCTTTCCTGACTTCCCAGAGAGGTGAGCTGAGAGCACCTGAACTGCCTGTAGCAGCGGGCCAGAAGAATTTAAGGACTGTTAGTGCTGTTTTCCTGTAAGCACAGCTTCTTTTTGTTGCAGTATCAGAATCTTCTGCTGTCTCACTGGGCCTTTCCCCTTCCTAAGAAGCTCTCCAGTGATGTTTTTTCTTATTTTTCTTATTTTGGTCAGGGTTAGCTTGTGGGTTCCCAAAATTGTGACTAAGACAAGCACACCATGTGGACAGAAGCACAGATGGAAATACTAAGTGAAATACCAGGATGACCACACATGGACTAAAATAAGGGTCAGCCCCTGACTTAAAGCTGCCACAGACACCACTCCCTGACGTGCTACTGAGGCGTCTGCATGCGACTGACTTATCATCTCTGTGCAGTGACCACCTCTCTGCTCATGTTCACCTGTGTCTGCAGCTGCTCCCAGCGAGCTAGGGTCATCGCCTCAGCTGTACCCCAGACCCTCAGGCATCAGATTCTTACAGGGAAGTAAAACCTAGATCCTTGCAAGCACAGGTAACAGCAAGAGCTGTGCAGGAGGTGGAGCACAAGTGGCGCTGAGACAGCAGGATGAGGGGCTGGAAGCCGCTGAGCACAAAGCTTCACTGCTAGTCTGCTGCTCACTTCCTGCTGTGGGGCTGGCTCCTAACAGGCCATGACTGGTATCAAGCCAAGGCCCCAGGGGCTGGGAACCCCTGCTCTGTAGTGTCCCATTCACTGTGCAGAAGACAGGATTTCATTCTTCTTTATGGATGAATAATACTCCACTGTAGAGACAGATGCACATTTTCTCTCTCTCTCTCTCTCTCTCTCGCTCGCTCACTTTCTTTATCCATTGCCCACTAATAGATACCTGAACTGGATTCCATATGTTGGTTATGTTGATTACCATCACAATAAACATGGGTTTGCAGGTGTCTCTTTGATATACTGACTTCATTTCCTTTGGATGTAACAGGCAAGGGTTTGCTCAATCATGTGGCACTTCCACTTTTAGGTTCGGTTTGGTTTTTGTTGCCATTTTGTGGTGCCAGAGATGGGACCTAGGTCTTCATGCATGCCAGACAAGCACTCTACCACTGAGCTACAGCCCCAAACCCTATTTGGTTCTGGAGATCAAACTCATGACCTCGCTCTGGCCAAGCAGGCGCTTATGCCACTGAGCTAAACCCCTGGCCCCAACCTCCATTTGTAGTTGTTTTGTTTTTGTTTGGGGCAGTAATGGGGACTGAACTCAGGATCTTCACAATGAGCTACATCCCCTGCTTCTTCTCTTAGGGTCTCACAAAGCTGCTAACTGCCAGGCTGAGGTCAAACTTGCAGTCCTCTTGTCTCAGGTTCCCAGAATGCTGGGATTACAGGCATGCTCCACCAGGCCTAGCTCCATTTTTAGTTTTTTGAAGAGCCTCTACGCCATGCTCCATAGTGACCATACTAATTTGCATTCCCAGTAAGGATGCACTGGAGTTTCCATCTCTCCATACCCTCACCAGCATTTGATTTTTCAGGGTTTTTGGTTTGTTTTGCTTTTTGGGTAACAGCAAGTCTAACGAGGCTGGATGATATCTCACTGCGTCAAGAAAGGCAAAAGGGATGAAGTTCACCAGAGGAACGGATGGAACTCAAGATCTCTCACTTGCCAGGCAGGCACTTACACTGCTGAGCTAAATCCCCGGCCCAAGCTTAAACATTTAAAACAACACTTCCACTTTCTACTGTATCAGATGTTTTTTAAAAGTTGGGTAGTCCCACTGTGGTGGCATATGCCAGTAATTTCAGCACTATGCGAGGCTGAAGCAGGAGGATTGCAAGTTCAAACCCAGCCTAGGCAACTTTACAACTTAGCAAGACCCTGTTGCAAAATAAAACATTAAAAAGGGTTAGGTATGTAGGTTAGTGTGAAAGCTGGAGTTCAACCCCCGCTACTGCTAAAAAAAGAAAAATGTGTGATAAAGCAGGGCTGGGAAGTATTTAGACTTTTAAGCAAAGTAGGCAGTGTTCACATCCATCTGTGTATATCTTTGAAAGTTTTCCTTAAAAAAAGAAAAGTTGGAAACGGTGGTGCACCTCTGTAATTGCAACAGTTGAGAGGCCGAGGCAGGAGGTATCAAATAGTCTGAGGCCAGCCTGGGCCACATAGTAAGTTCAAGTTGAGTCCGGACATAGCAAGGCCCTGTCTCAAAAACAAAAAACAAAATAAACAAAAAACAACAACAACAAAAATTCTGTATAAGATGGTAGAACCAGAGCCAAGCATGGTGACTGTAATCCCAGCACACAGGAGGCTGAGGCAAGATCTCTGCAAGTTTGAGGTTAGCCTGGGTTACATATAGTGAGTTCAGGGGCAGCCTGAACTATATAGTGACACTCTGCATCCAATAAATAAATAAATAAATAAACCGGGGATTTAGCTCAGTGGCTTAAGTGCCGACCTGGCAAGCGCAAGGTCGTGAGTTCCATCCCCAGTACAAAAAATAAATAAATAAATAAATAAATAAATACATAAATAAATACATAAGCAAATAAATAAATAAGATGATACGACCAGCAAGCTTAAGAGCTCAACACAAAAGACCTACATACTAACAAAACATTCACTTTCTCCTACCCTAGGGCAGGATAGCAAGCTTCCATACCAGTTCCTGAAACACATGGGTTCCAAATGCTGAAAGTTGGGTGACAGTGAATTACAGAATTACACCACTTATTATCACAGAAACTTGACCTAGTAGATGGTATTGAGAACAACAGAATGGCCTGGACTAAGTTCTTTAGTGTTCCTTCTGAGCTAATTAACAGCTATGGGGGTTAAGGGTGGGCAATAGAGGGTGAATATGATCAAAATACACTATATAGCCTGGTGGCACATGCCTGTAATCCCAGCATTCAGAGGCTGAGGCAGGAGGATCATTTCGAGTTTGAGGACAGAGTGGGCTACACAGTGAGACCCTGTTTCAAAACAAAAAAGAAAAAAAACATTATACACACTGAAAGCACCCCACACACACAAGGTGAAACTGTAAGGTGGTATGGCTTAGGGGTTTTGAGGGGTTAAAGTACGTTATGTAAATGTACTATAATATCCCAAGAAGAAACCAATTATTCTGTAGTAACTAACATGCACTAATAAAAATGTGAGGTAGGAAAAAAAAAAAGCTATGGGCCCAAGGTCTAAAATCATGAGGTGCGGTGCTGAGGATATAGGTTAGTGGTAGAGCACTTGCTCAGCATGCACAAGGCCCCTGGATCCCATCCCTGTCACCACCAGCCTCCAAAAAATATAAAAACACTTTTTGACCCCTTAACGCATGGACCAAAGCCCATTCCTCTTTCACACCAAGAAGGATCCTCTTCAGCTTGCAGTGAAGTACAGGAAAACTGAAGAACACTTCAGTACCACCCACAGGGCCTCTCACTGTAATACTCAGTTCTTCCTGCCTTTTTCACCACTGTTCCCTCACAAATGTTTCTAGAAGTTTTTCTAATCACCCTCTCCATGAAGTTGTAACAACACTGAGAAACAAACCACTGTGGATCACCTAAGATTCTTCTGCTTTCTCCCAAGAACTGATTTTCACTTTCCCAGGGGATATCATCACCCAGAACACGTTTGCTGATGTATAGAAAGAAACCTGCTAAAAACTGGTTGGTCCTACAGAGGAGGTCACATGAAAGGAGAAATGGCAGAGGTGCCCTGGAGTCTCTGTAGACCTCTGCACTGCTCGCCCGTCATTCAAAGTGGGTCATTCATACATTACTTTACAACAGAAAAAACTGGAAACAAACCATGGAGTGGGTGAACAAATTACACAGATGGGCCATATCCACACCCTGGACCACTACTGCAATGAAAGCAACAAACTACTGTCACTCAGCAGCCTAGGTAGCACTGTCACAACCTGTGCCCAAAGAAGCCAAACAGCTACAGTGCCAAGGGCTAGTGGGAAAGGGAACTGCTGAATGAGAGGGCAATTTGGGGAATGAGCAACCATTTTTAACCTGATGATAGTAAAATTACACAGCATTTGTCAAAATTCTCATTTGATACCTACTGTATAAACATAAAATGTTTTACAACCTAAGGTGATAAAGTGAAGCTATGCAAAAACCTGCTCTTGCACCAACATACATGATTTTAAGATTTATTTTTACAACAAAACACAATAAAACACAACAAAGTATCCAGTGGGCAACAGGTACCTTAGCTCCACTGGACAGGGATGAGGAGGGAAGCCCAGCCGGGCCACCACTCTTTGACCTTGGCCAGAAACCAAAAGCCCCACCAGACACACAGGTTTACCCAGCAACTGAGCACCAACCACACGGTGTTACCAGCCCTAAAACAAACCACGGAGTCTCAGTGGGAAAGAAACAGTCTGCTTCTAGTTGTGAGCCCTGGTAAATGAGCTGGACAGACAAGGATAGAGGCTGGAAGGGCTCTACAAATGACTAACACATAATGACCGGGGCTGAGGGTGCAAGACGACATGGGAGATCTGCGTCCCAGGAAACAGGACAATGGACAAACCTGGGGCTGGTTCACAAGGAAGCCGCATGCATCCTGGGTGGGACGCCAAGTTTACAAACCCACACCCCAGAATGTGAAGAGCACAGCCCAGAAGCTCAGTCCTTTGTCCAACTATGCAAGCACTCTGCCTTCAGCTGGACCACATGCTCCTCACCATTTCCCCTCGGACATGCCCCCAGTGGGGCAGTCCTGGCCTTCCAACAGCAGGCCTTCTAACTCAAGAGCACATCAGGTGTCTCAAAAAGACACACACACACACACACACACACACACACACACGGCAACAAAAAAAACTGAGTTTCAAGCCAGCCTCAACTGCGTAATGAAACCTTGTCTGTCTGTCTGTCTGTCTGTCTGTCTCTCTCTCTCTCTCTCTCTCTCTCACACACACACACACACACACACACACACACACACACACACACACACACACAGAGATTCGCGTTTACTAACCGTGTCTGTATGCAAAGGTTCCTACCAAATCCGCCTGGAAATCGTCTTTTTCTTTTCTTTTCTTTCGTCTTTTTGAGACAAGGTTTCGCTATGCAGTTCAGGCTGGCCTTGAGCTCACTTTGTAGCCCAGGCTGGTCTTGAAATCGCAACAATCCTCCTGCCTCAGCCTCCAGAGTGCTGGGATTGCAGCCGTGCACCTCTACACCCGGCTTTCATTAATTTTCTAATACGACAGATATCAATTGAGCACTCACTACGGTCGAGATTGACTCATTGTGAATGTAACAGAGCCGAAGTAGTGGGAAAATCCGGTCACATACGACGGGTACTAAGCGCGACAGAGTAGGAGGAACACGGCACGGAGGAGACCCCCAGGACAGGGTCCCAGCAGAAGCAAAGCGAGCTCGGGGTGGGGCAAGGGGCCGCGAGGCGGCGCAACGGAGCCACCGCACGATAGGCCGGAGAGCTCTGGGCAGAAGAGTTAAGACCTGCATCTCCCGCGGGGGCGGCGGCGGCTCTGAGGACGCAGCGGCGGCGCTGACTACCCAGGGCCCCATCGCGAGAACCGCGCATTTCGGTTTTTGTTTTGCTTGTTTTTCTGCGGGGCTGGGATGGAGCCCGAGGCCTCCTCGGGGAAGCCCCACCGCGGCGCCACACCCCCAGCCCCGAGAGTCGCGAACGGCGCGAAGGACGCCGGGCTGCACGCCTGGGCGGGGAGCCGGCCTGAGCGCTGGACCGGGCGACGAGGGACAGGGTCGCGCTGAGGTGGGCCCGCGGGCGGCCACACAGGGAGCCGAGGGCCCAGCGCAGGATCTGGGCCCGCACAGGCCCAGACGATCCGGCCGCGTCCTCTTGCCCGGGGAGGCGGCGGCGCGAGAGGCCGAAGCGGGAAGGACGCTCGAGCCCGGGACCGCGGCACAGCGAGACCCGAACCCAAACCAGCGCGCAAACCACCGCCCGTGCCGTCACGTTTACCCGAGCAGGGCACAGCGCACGGGTCCCGCAGAAACCAAGAGCCACCTCCTGGCAGCAGTCCCGGCCACTGAGAACACAGAGGCGCCTAGACCCAGCCCCGCCGCCCGCGACAAAGCGCCGCCGCGGCCTGCTCCCGACGCGACCCGGCGGGCTGAGGGGCCGCCGCGGGAGCCCGCCCGGCCCGGCCCGACGCCCGGACGCCGCCCGGCCGCCCCCGCCGCCACTCACCGTGGCCTCCAGGCCGCGCTCCGCCGCGTCGGGACGGCGGGAGGCTCGAGCGCGCCTCAGCCGCTTGGCGCATCCGGGTCTGAGCGCAGGAAGCGGCAGCGCGGTGACTACGGCAAGCGGGAGGGACGCGCGAAGCCCAAGCTAAGTGCGACCTCCTACCGCGAGAGGGCGCCAGACGCCACACATTCCTGGATTCTTTGGGGCACTGGCCGAGGCGGGGCTGAAAGGCCGCGAGGCCGCAGGGCCGAGCTGGAGCAGAGCTGACTGGAGTCCCGGGGGTTGGAGTCCGTGCCTGGCTTGGACAGCAGACTTGGATGGACTCGGCCTGGCTCGGGCGAATTCGGGCGGACTCAGGCAGCGCAAGCGGAAGGTATCCACGGGCCGCACAGTGTAGGTCCGTGTTGACCGCCCGGGAGGCTGAGTGGAGATGGCGGGAGGCGGGAGCGGCCGCCCGACCAGCAGAGTCACCGCATGTCGGGTGAGCAAGGACAGTCAGCAGCGCCTCTGGACCACAAAGTCTCGACAGCATGTTCGCAAGGCCCAGGGCGCGAAACCCTGACACTCACGCCCACAAAGGGAAGTCTGGAACTGGCGTAGCATACAGTGGAGTACTACTCAGCCAGGAAGGGGACAGAGTCCTGACACGCCAGCATGTGAGCCTAGAGAGCAACTGAGGAAAGAACCACACGCAGAAGACCACATGCTACCAAGGCAGACCCACAGAGGCCGGGGGCCCAGGGGGTGCCCACCAGTGCAGGTGGGGTGATGTTTGCAGTTTCATGAGTTTACTAAAAAGCCACAGAACTATACACTCTTGCGGTTCTGGGGATTGAACTCAGGGCCTTTGCACTGAGCTACATTCCCAGTCCTTGGTTAACTTGTAGGATCCTCCTGCCTCAACCTCTCAGACTCCTGGAATTACAGGTGGTGCCAGGACACCCAGTTACTGAATTTCACACTTTAAAAATGTGACTTTTAAACCTGGTATGGCCAGCACACCTGTAACCCCAGCACTAGGGAGACTGAGAGAGGAGGACCTAGCACACATAGGGACACCCATCTCCAAAAAAAAAAAAGTGTGAATCTTGTGCTACATATAAAATTAACACTGGTTTTTTGTTTTGTTTTGTTTTTTGGTACCAAGGATCAAACTCACCACCTCACGCTTGCCAGGCAGGTGCTCATGCCACTGAGCTAAATCCCTGGCCCCGGTTTTGATTTTTGTTTGACTTTTTGAGACAGAGTCACTGTGCAGTTCAGGCTGGCCTTGGGCTCACTTTGTAGCCCAGGCTGGTCTCAAACTTGCAAGAATCCTCCTGCCTCAGTGTCCCAAGTGCTGGGCCACCACGCCCGGCTTTTATACCTGAATTTATTTTTAAAAATCATTGTTTAAAAAATAAGTGTACCCAGGCATGGTAGCACACACCTGTAATCTCAGCTTTCTGGCGGCTGAGGCAGGAAGATTGCCATGTATTTGAGGTCAGCCTGGATTGCATAATAAAACTCTGTCTCAAAACAAGTGCAAAACCAGTGTTTTTCACAAGCATGCAGGCTGGCCTATTGTCCCAGCTGCTCCAGAGACTGAGGCAGGAGGCCTAACCAGTACTATGGTCAGGGCTATTCTGGGCAGTACAGCAAAAACAAGTCTCATTTAAAAAATAAGAAAGGCGTTGTTTAAAAGAGCAGCACAGGCTGAGGGGAGAAAGCAGGTTCAGGCCTGAACCTGAGAGCCAGGAAGGTGCCCTGGCAGTGGGAGATGAGGCTGGCGGGACTAAGGATAAATATATAAAAGTGCAGAGGTGGGAGGGAGCACGGGGTCGGAGCAGAAGCACAGCCTGTATCTGGGCTCCATGGGTAGGGAATGGGGAGCAGTGGGCACCCCAGGGCCCCCACCCACTGCTACCTGGCCCCCCCTCAACCTCCTGTTCTGTGAGCCTGCCTTGTGTTCCAAGCTCTGCAGTGTTCCAGCCTCTTGACAAAGAAAACACAAGCCAAAGGAAAAGCTAAATAAACATATATTTAATAAGAAAATCTCAGCACTCAGGAGGCTGAGACAGGAGGATCACTGCAAGTTGGAGGCCAGCCTGGGCCATCAAGGCCCACATACAGATGCGCCGAAGGGTAAGGCAGGCTGTCCTGTGACAGACGGCACAGTCCTGAGGTTGTACAGCTGGCCTGACAGGCAGGCCCAGAATCCTTGGCTCTGGAATCAGGAGGTGCTTGCAGTCCCAGGGGGTCAGTCTGTGTCCTGGTTACTGCCATCCACAGGGCTGGGGTCCTGCAGGACAGGGAGAAAAGAACGACTGTAGGGCCAGCACTGTCCCACCTGGGGACACTGCCATGAGTTGTCACCCCATTACCAGGTCCTGCCTGGAGTCTGTACCTTTCTCGTTCTAAGTACTGGGCAATAGAGCCAGGCATGGTAGTACACGCCTGTGATCCCACCTCAGCAGGCTGAGGTGGGAGGGTTGCCATGAGTTGAAGATCAGCCTCAACTTCAAGAAAATAAAAGAAAGGAAAAAATTGGACAGCAGAGGAGCCAGGGTAGGGATTGGAGTGTGTGGTCATGGTCTGAGCAGACCCCACCCCACTGTGGCAGCACCTGGAGACCCAACCCTACCTGGGTACCAGAGCCCAAGGCAGCAGCACTGGCAGCGAGCGCGGTGGCACTGAAGTCGTGGACCGGCAGGGTGCTGAGCCACTGGGCCATGGAGCGCTCATGCCGCTCGGTACTGATGATGGTGGGGTAGATGTGCTGCTCCTTGAAGGCTGCCACCTGGGCCTCCTCCTGCGCCCAGTCCAGTGGCTCGTGCAGCCCATCCCCACCAAAGCGCTGGTTGTAGGTCTCAAAGTGCACCCGCTCCAGCACAAGGCCAAGCCCCGGTGCCTTGGGCACGTCCACTTTCTCCTCACCCCAGCTGCGCTCCAACACGCTCTCAGGGGCATAGCCCTTCACGATGGCCACCACCAGCCCCACCATCTTTCGGATCTGGTGCATCATGAAGCTCTGGCCTTTCACCTTGATCACGGCGAACTCGAGGCCCTCTCGCTCAAAGGGCGACTCACAGTACATCTCCAGCACATAGCGCCGCGCGCTGGGCTCGCGAGGCCCCTTCTGCGAGGTGAAGTTGTGGAAGTTGTGGGTGCCCTTGTAGCAGGCCAGCAGCCGATTCACCTGCTGCAGCGTCTCAACACTCAGGCGGTACGTCTCGTCCTGCACATCCCGGTCCTTGTGCGCAAAGGCAAAGGTGGGCAACATATAGAAGTAGGTCCTGGCGTCACACCTGTTCTTGGAGTTAAAGCCGCCTGTGACCCGCTTCAGCCCTGGGGAGGTGAGGAGATGTTCAAGGAAGCAGGGCCAGGGGCAGAATCCTGGTCTCTGCGTGGGCTGCACCACTCACCGGTACCTATGGAGCCCTAGGTGGACCCACAGAGCCAGGACTAAGTGAACCCCAGATCCCTGACAGACATACACGGTGTGGCAAGACTGGAGCCGCCACAGTACCAGCCTCTTTACCACGCCCACAATTACAAGCCACGGGGAGGCATCCAGAGACCCCTCGGGCCACCAGCGGATGCTGCTCTGCAGACTACACAGTTTCCTGCAGCAAGACCTGGACACAACCCCAAAGCCCCTGAACAGAGCCAACCAGACAATCCCACCGCAGGGGCAAGCGCAGCAACCAAGAAGGAAGCCTAGGACCCCAGCACAGGGCACACTGACTGGGCCATCTGTGGCACACTCAAAGCAGGCATGCTGGTAGCCCAGGAGGCTGAGGCAGGATTTCATGTTTGGGCCAGCCTGGGAAACTCTGGGATACCCTATCAATAGATAAAGGGCTGAGAATGTAGCTCACTGGTATAACACTTGCCTAGCTAAGACCAGGCCCCGAGTCCAATCCTCAGAACCATCCAAAAAAAAGGGGCAGAAGGAAAACTCATATGCAGTACCCGATCTACAGATCTGTGTCTGTCTGCACAGATTTCTGGAACAGGAGAGAACGAGGGCTGAGGGACGACTCGGGAGCCCTGCTGGGCATACACAGAGCCCCGGCTTTTAATCCTAGCACCACAAAAAATGCCACTGATGGTGGGGCCCACGGAGCCGCCAGGGCTCACACAGGACGAGCAGAGTGTCCGATGGAGCCAGACAGGCTGTACCCGGCTCTGCTGTGAGGTGTCTGCACCCCCTACCGCTTCTCCCTTCCCAGCCCCAGTGGGGCCTGGCACAAGTTCTGTGCGCATTGTCCCACCTGTATGGGCAACACCACTCTGGGTGTCTTGTCCTGCATCAAATGCAGGACAAACATCACAAGGACACTCTGGGAGGTTTCTGTGGTCCTGGACACAACTGTTGCACAAAGGCTGAAAGTGCAGGCGGACAGTCCTTCACTGCCTGGGACGCCACACCACGATACACTAACCGCTGGGAAGCTGCGCACACGGAGGCTTGGGTGCATGGCCCCGGGGCCCCGGCACTTTGCACGATCCTGCTCCCAGAGAGCTGACGCCAAGGAGTCCTCTGAAGGAAGCCCCCCCGCCCCCGCCCTGGCAGAGAAGGCAATGTCTGGGTGTGGTGTACACACCTGCTACCTCTGCTTAGGAGGCTAAGACAGGACCCAGAGTTTGAGCCAAGTGTGGACCAGATAAGGAGACCTCATCTCAGAAAGAGATCATCAAAGAGAAGAAACAAAAACAAGCACCATGTCACAACTGAGCTCTAGCCAAGAGGCTTTCTGTCCCAATCTGCTTCGTGGCAGGTTCTGAAGGACGTGGGAGGTCCTGCCCCTCTCCACCTCCACGTCCCCGGCACCCTTCAAGGAGTGGGGCACATGCAGCACATGTCTCCGAGGCCCTCGGCCAGGGTGCAGCTGCCTACACCACGAGGCTCACCCAGGACACGGATGTGGGACGGAAGGTTGCTGTTGATCTTGTCCAGCAGACCGTCGATCAGCCACACCTTCAGGGACACGACCTGGCCGGCTGCAGACACACCCTGTGGGACAGCAGAGCACTGGGGTGGGTCCTGTCCCTGGGCCCGGCACACACCAGCCCCCATGCAGGCTCCGCTTCAGGGCTCTCCGACGGTGAGGGACCAGATGGGACAGAGCCCCACATGAGCCCTGACTCCCAACAACTGAGAAAGGAAGGTGTGACATCCGTAAAGGGACTCTGAGGCAGCATGGGACAGACTCCCAGCACAATGCCTGCAATCCTGGGGGCACGAGAAGGTGACGAGGGTCCTGCAGTGGAGTGATGGGGACTCATCGGGTAGGCCGAAGGCATGGGTCATGGTGAAGCCCTGGGGATAAAACTAAACAGAACATTCTTGTTTGCTCAGCCAAGGGCTGGACTCACCCCTCCTATTCAGTCTCAGCAATTTCTACTCCTTGAGTCTTTCCAAATTGCAAAAAAACAAACAGGAGAACAAAACTATCTCTAAAGGTAGTGGGAATTATATGACATGTGTAAAGCAAGGGGCCTTGTTTGAAATGCTCTCTCCCGCAGCCAACATTTATTCTCATCTGCCTTCCAAACAACAGAGCTGCACAGGGCAAAATGAAAAAGTAAAACATGGTCCAGAAACCAGGTGTGCTGGTAAACGCCTATAATCCCAGCACTCTCGAGGCTGAAGCAGGATCACTCTGGGAGTTTGAGGTCAGCGTGGGCTACACAGTGAACTCAAAGCCTGCCTGGTACACAGTAAAAAAACTCTCCAAAAAAACAAACAAACAAACAACAAAAAAAACCCAAACATAGTTCAAAGCCACAGCAGCCTCTGTTCCTTCCCGCAGCACTTTCCTGTTTCGGGTGCTACAGAAAGCAAGCTCGCAGCACAGACCTGCCATCTCACTGCCTCTCCCAGGCTGCTGTGGCCTCGCCTGGCCTTGGATCAGGAGATATGGGTATGAGCCAGGTTTCTGGACAACAGAGACATCATGGCCTGGCACGGTGGTCCTCACCTGGGATCCCAGCTTTCAGTGTGCCCCAGAGCTACAGGCTGACACCTCTGTGTCTTGCAGCCCTAGCAGGTGACACAGCTCCAGCCCCAGTGAGCCACCTGCTCACACGGGCCCTGCAGTCCACACCAAGGCCCAGGCTTGTGATGTGGGAGACCTCTCACCATGCGCCACCAGACACCCAGCAACCGAGTCCACAGTGGACATGCTAGGCCAGCGTGCTGCTGTGCTGAGAGTGGGGAGCATTACTGTAGGATGCACCCAGAAGTGGACTTTTACACTCAGTGCATGTGGAAATGAACACATGTGAGATACACTGGGTTAAAAGAGCTGACTAGGAAAACTAAGTTCACCTCTTCCTTCTTGAATGTGGCTACTAGAAAAAAATGCACTAGCACAGTGTGGCTAGCCTTTGTGGCTGCAGTCCCTTGTGCCCTGGGGGGCTGATATGGCTGGATCTCAAGCAGAGTGGCAGTGGCAGGCACGGCCACTGTGCCACCTGTAGAAGCCAGGCCAGCGAAGACCAGCACTGGCAAACACAGTCCTGCTAGCAGCAGGCGCCTGGCTCCAGCTACACCTGAGAGGGTCCCGCTGCTGGACTCTGGCCACACAAAGCAAATGTCCAACTCTGGTCAAGCTTGGCTGACTCCCACCATTGCCCTGTGTACCCCAGGAGGCCTCACAGATGGACACTGGGTGGTAAGTGGGCCAGCTTGGCAGGTACCTGTGGAGCTAAGGACAGAGGTGCCACCTACCTTATCTGTGCGGGCACAGCGCTGGAAGGACATCTTCCTCATGTCCTCGCCATGATTCTCAGGGATGCAGCCTGCCCGGACCAGCGCGGACACCAAGTCGTCTTCAATTGTCTTGAACTGTGAGGACCCCAGGTTCCTCTGGAGAAAACACCAGACTATTCCACTGCCAGTCTGAGTGACAAAAGCCACCAGTCCATTTCTGCCTAGTGCCCACACCAGGGGCCCAGTAACGTGGAGCCACATCAGGCCTACATAGTACCCAGATCCAAACCAGTACTCTGCCAGTGTCCCCTGCAGGAAATTGCTGAGCAGGCTGGGCTGGCATCCAGGCTTTTCCTGGACCATCAGCTCTCGCACCCACCAGGCAGCCACCTGGAATAAACAATGCCAGGAAAGGACAGCTCTGTCCACAAGTCTCAATACCGCACCTCTCAGCCTGGCCTAACAGGACCCAGGGCCCAACCTCAGGGACAGAGACACTTTGCTGACCTTCCCAAGGGGTGACTGGTAAGGGAGCCTTTCCCAAAGTCCAGCTTACAGGCTCTTCCAGGTGGCAAGCAGTATAAAACCATTAACACTTGTCAAGTGCTGTCAGGAATCTTAGCCTGGCTGGGAGCTTCTCACCACCCCCTCTTACCTAACAAGGAACTAAGACAAACAGAAGCTGATGAGACACACGAGTTCTAAGACAGCGCCTACAGCACACATCTTACATAATCAGAATTACTCTCAAAAAAGCCTAAGTCGGGCCAAGGACAGCTCAGCAGCACAGTGCCTGCCTGGCAAGCATGAGGTGGTGAGTTCAATTCCAGGTACCAAAAAAACATGTCACCCACAGAGTGCAGCAGAAGCTCTGACTTCCTCAGTACAGCCTTTACTTTTTTTTCAGGTGAAACAAATGTGAACTGTTTTGTTACCAATGTCATTCATAGGATAAAAACTGTTCATACTCCTAGGCAAGTTACACAGTTATCTTCCTGACTGATGCTTCAGTGAGCTCCTGTTTACAGCAGGCAATTTGGTCCTGTGGGCCATACACAGAGAAATTCAAAAAACATGACACTTGGGAGACTGAGACAGGAGTATCCCTGCAAGTTCAAATCAGAAAGGAGGGAGTTCTGCAGGGGGACCACAAAAGGAGCAAGGTCCACCTGCTCTTGTGGGCTCCAATGAGGAAAGGGTCCAGTTGGTGCTGGATGCACAATCGAAAGGGTGCCTGCGAGTCCCGGTCTCCCTGATGCTCCCCACATGCGAGGCACCATCCCCCAACGTGTCCCTGGTACTCATACTAGTAAGCCTGGCCGGCTCCACCTGTCCGGGAGGTACTGCATGCACTCTCTTGGGACTGATGAAGAATCGAGGCAAATCTGCCTGTGGCCCAAGGTCACACACACACAACAGCCATGCAGCCAACCCGGACATCCGTGGGAGACGCTTCGGTGCTGTGCTAACCAAACCCCCCACTTGGCATGGTCTCTCACGGAGCAGGGTTTGATGAAAGCGGCCTGGACTCAAACCTAACCCTTGCTAGCTCGGCCACCATGACTGCTTTCCCTTTACTGGGCAGACTCTTCTCTGAGGTCCCCCTGTGAAGCTGCCAGTAGCGGGGTGCTGAGTCTCACCTGCATGCCGTGGTAGCCCTTTCCCGAGTAGGCCATGAGCAGCACGATCTTGCGCTTGGGCAGCTTTCGCGGCTGCTCCTCGACCTCGCTGCCCCGGAGCCTCTTGGGAGGATTCTGCGCCTCCTCCCAGACCCGGGTCCCACGAGCCTTACTGTCTCGGGGGTGCGCGGCCGGCGCCTCCTTCCCCGCCATCAGGGAGAGCCTGGGAGGGAGACACGGGCGGGCAGGCGCGCGGGGAGTCAGCCCCCGGGGCTCCGAGCGGCTCAAGCCCACCCCAGCTCCCACCTCCGCTCCCCACGGGGACCAGAGGCTCGGAAAGGCCGCCGCAAGGGGCGGCGCGGGGACTAGACGGGCAATGCGGACAGCGGCATGCGGCGCAGGGGCTGGCGCCGGGTCTTTACCAGCGGGCGCGCGGGCCGGGGCGCGCCGTGCACCGCGCCCAGGCTCTCAGCAGCGCGGCCTGCAGGCCGGGGACGCCCATGTGCGTCAGGGTGCGGGCGCTGGCCCCTGACTTCCCGGACCCCTGGCGAACTCGGACCTCCGACCTCCACGGGACCCCGGCGCCCCTACCCTACCCGCGACGTCCTGACTCCCGAGCTGACCCCGGACCTGCCGGGCCCTTCCCCTCCCAGGGGGCTGCGCTCGGGAGCCGCCCGCGCGTAGGAACCCAAGGGTCGCCCCCGTCCACCCCGCTCACGGTGCCGCAGTCGCACCGAACAGACCACGTGGGCAGAGCGGAAGCGCGCAGACCGGACGGTGGCCGGGCGCAGACAAACGTCCTCTGACGAGGGGCGGGTTTCCCAGCCGCGCAGCCGTGAACGCCCCGCAGCCGAGGCCGGCGTGCGCTCCGCGCTCCCGTGTCGTGACGCGCAGCCGCGGCCGCGCCCGAGTCCCCAGGATGACCTCGTCGTCCGGCCAGCGGGCACACGCTGGCTTCTCCACGCGCGCCCTGAACCTGCGCCGCACCCAGTCGCTGGGGCGCGGGGGACCCGGACTTCTGCTCCTCTGCTCCGGGTAGGCGGTGACGGGCACCTGTGGACTTCCTCCTCAGAGTCGTCCCTGGACGGACGACAGATCCGAGTCGGCACGGTGCAGTGACTCGTCCCGGGTGACAGCCAAGAGTCACAGTGCCGGGGTGCGCCAGGGCCAGGTGCTGCCAGGCGAGCGCTGCCACACCGAGCTGCACCCAGACCCACACTGCACCCTGCCTGCTCTCACTGCTCTAGCAGAGATGAAACTAGAAACAGAACAAGATGCTACCCCCGCCGGGCATCTCCTGCACGCGGGAAGCTTACCGCACTGCTCTGGCTCCCCAGCCAGTCTGATCCCTGCACAAGCAGGCACGCAGAGCCCAGCAGCCTGCCCAGTGCCTGCACCGAGTCTGCACTGCAACTCTGGCTTTGCATCCTTCTCCAACCCTCCTGCCTCCTTCTGCATAAAGCCTCACGGGTGCCACTTGCCCCTGCTTGCCTGACAATCTTGAATTGTGGGCAGTGGGACAAGCCTGTTCCAGGCTGGGTAGGGGCAATGCAAAAGCGCTGGGGTAGGAGTGTCTGAGCTCCTTCCTGTGGGTGGAGCCTTGGGGCAGAACATCCACCTGGAGTCCCCAGTTAGAGAAGCCACAAGGATGCCTGGTGATGCTGGGAGTGCTGGGGACAAGCCCAGGAGCCAGGGGTCAGAACCCTAAGCATCCGACAGGTCACAATGCCAAGGTAAGGGCTGCGGGGCAAGACAGATCAAAGAATACCATGCCTCCCTGCCAGCTGGTTGCCTCAACTTCACAGGTGCTGCTGCTCACCCCTGTCCCACTGAGGGTAAACTGAGGCAACCAGCAGATCGGAACAGAGGCTGACCTCCTGCCTGAGCCCCACTCTCTAGTCACACCTGCCCTGCAGTGGGCACCAGAGATGAGTGGATGCCCAAAGGACTGGAGGCTCCAACTGTCATTTGGGACCAGTGAGCCAACGGGGCTGGGGTGGGAAGTGAACGTCACTACACACCTGTCAAAACCAGTGACTGCGCAACTTGCAGCGTGTGTTGGGGCTCTGGTGACCACACAGTGTTGCCATTGTGCCAAGGCACCCAAACATGCCAATGTCAGGGAGACATGCCACCAGGGAGGCAGGCAGAAGCCAGAGTTCTCCACACTCCTTGTTCAATTCTTCTGTTAAAACCCGAAACTGCTGTAAAAAGTAGTCCACTAGGCAGTACCCAGAGTGCCACAGGGGTGGCTCCACCCTGCTGCAGGCAGTCTGCCCTGCTGGGAAACGCGTGTGCAGGCTGGGCCCGAGAGGTGGTTTGCGTCCAGCCCCACCCAGGCAGACTTTCAAGGCGCACCTCTCTGTGAACTTCCATTTTTGATATTGTTTAGCCTTTCTGGTAACTTAATACATTATTTTTATCTTACAAAAACAATAATTTAAAAGCACAAGCCCCGCAACACAGTAAAAACTCAAAACCAGCCAAGTGCTGGTGGCATAAGCCTGACTCTGAGTCTGACCCGAGAATGGAAAGCTGCAGCCCTGGGGCCAGGATGCAGCTCAGCAGCACAGCGCCTGCCTGGCAAGCACAAGGCCGAGTTCCATTCCCAGGGGGGAAAAAAGGGAATTACCATCAGATCACTTAAGAATCAGAGGACTTTGAAAGGCTCCTGGTGGTGCCTGTCACCCCAGCTACTCCGAGACAGAGGTGGGGGAACCTTCAGGCCTGGGGACTTGTGGTCAAGGAAGAGGTGGCCCATGAAGCGAGTGCCCTGCAAGTGGCTGGGCTGACTTTAAGGACATGGAGTGCTCGGGACCCCACAACCCCTCCCAGTGCTGCCCAGAAGGAAGCGAGCGCAGTGTGGCTGTGGGGCCAGCACTGGGGGGCAAGGGCAGGACAACGCTCTGAGCCATGCAGTGGAGGCCCCAAGTTCAGTCCCCAGGCAGGACATCTGGAAGCAGTTGTCCCAAGGGCCTTGAACCTGTCATCCTGGGAGCATCCTCCCATTTTGCCTCTGCCTGGAGGGGCTGTTTCTGCTGGGCTGGAGCACATTACTTAAGCCCAACTGTCCATCCCAAGCAGCCCCAGCTACTGCTCTGGGGTTTGCTCCCAACGCCAGGCCAGCCACCATGGACATCATGAGACCCAAGGGCTCCTCTCTGTCACTGGGGCCACTGGCTGCCATGCATGGACCTAGGCAGAGAGGACAGGATGACAAGGATGGGGCTGGCCATCGGGATAAGCAGCAACACAGTCAACAATTCCAAAGGTTTATTCCTGCATTACAGAAGGTGATGAGATGGGGACTCACACGAAACACATTTAACAAACAGCTGTGCTGAGCTCGACTCAGGGTCAACAGGAGCTGCTCGTAGCACACACAGCTGGCCACATGTACAGGGGCCACCAGGCAGTCTCTTGGGGACAGGCAGGAGGTGCTTCCTGCATGGCCTCCCCAGTGGCCTCGGCTCCAGCTGGCCGGAAAGCAATAAATACTAATATCACATGCAGCAAGGTGAGTTGTGGGGCGGCAAGACGAGACCATCACAGGGACTCATTTTCTTGTGTCCCAGCACAGTGGCACTATTTCAAGTATCGCAAGGAGAAACGTGTTCTGTGTGGCATGACCTTTGAACCCTCATGTAGGCACTGCAGACCACAAGCCCTCCTGTGAGAGTTCAGGGATACATTCAACTAGGTTTGGGCAGGGCTGAGGTACCCAGTGCATGCCCACCCAGAAGGTGAGCTGTGTGGCCCTGGTGGCCGCTGGGCACAAAAACAAGAAAGCTCAATAGATTCTGCATTTGGGTTTTTTTTTTCCCTGTGGCACAGAAAACCCACCTTCACCTGCCTACTGCCTCCAGCTGGGGAAGGCAGCTGGGCACTGCCCATCCTGCAGGGCGTGGGGCAGCCAGCCATCTGGACACACACACAAACACACACGGGCAGGTGGCAGGCCTCATATTTGCAGCCACAGGCTGGCACCTCCTGCTGCCACCATCCAGCATTCATAACAGTCCAGGCCTGCCCCAGCCACCCTACGCTTCCCAAACAATGTAGAACACCTGAAGGTTTTCTGCTTTAAAAAAAAAATGAACTGCAGAAAAATAAGACACATTTTTAGAAGTGTGAAAAGTTACATCTGTTTTAGGTCTAAAAAGCTCGGTGTTTCACTGTCCCTAGGAAAATATTAAATACACGGATGGCAGGCACAGAGCCACATTGATGCCCCTAGAGGCACACACACGGGGCTATGTATAGATATACACAAATGTGCACACGTACACATGGGGCTATGTATAGATATACACAAATGTGCACACGTACACATGGGGCTATGTATAGGTATACACAAATGTGCACACGTACACATAGGGCTATGTATACTTTATACACTTACGTGCACATGTACACAGGGCTATGTATAGTCTATATACTTGTGTGCACATGTATAACTGACCGAGAGGAGACAGTTCCCAGCCACCTGCACAGGGACAGCATTGAGGCTGGGTTCTGTCTTTCTGTATAAAGTGCTTGGTGATTTACAAAGCTGGATAGGGGTCCAAGGGACAGGTTCCCACAGGGCTGGGAGCCGGAGGCCATGCCTTTTGCTGGGTGCCAAGGGCAGTGACCTAGAAAAGTCCACTTTGGCTTAGAGTCAGCAACACTTGTCTCAGAGCCCGCCTGTCCTCAGCCTCGCCCTGGGTGCGAGGGTGGCAGTGCCCATGCACACCTGCCCACCACCTCCCAGCACCAGTGCAGGTGGGAGGTGGCCTTAGAGGGATGCACTGCAGCCCATGGTAGAAGGAAACCAGCAGGCCGGACGTGAGAGCCACACTGCACTGTGTCCCTGCTAGGGCCCAGGCAGCAGTGCAGTGCCATGGATCAGTGCCGAGGCCGGTAGGGGCCGACAGTCCAGCAGCACGTGGAGCCCAGAACAGGGCTCACAGCAGCAGGTCAGGCGCAGACACCAGACAGCAGGGCTGAGAGTCTCCGCTCGATGCACAGCTTGCCTGTGGGAAGCGGGTGTGTGAGCTGGGGGCACCCGCACCCTCAGGGCCCCACAGCGTGCGGCACTCACACTTGGCGATATTCTCGATGTCGGCCTGGTCCGTGAGCATGTGCTGCAGCCCCTCCAGCAGCAGCAGGGCCTTGTGGTAGCGAGGCACACAGCCTTCATGGTGCTGGAACATCTCGTCCAGGGCGGCTGACTGCACCTGCAGGTGAGGGCAGAGCTGGGCCGGGCGAGGAGCTGACGGCCCCGACGGGCAGCCCTGGGCCACTCCACGGTGCCTGTGCATGGGCAAGGCACGCGTGGGAAGACCGGTGGCCTGCGCAGTCCAGGCTGGCTCAGCAACAGCTGGCACACCCAACAGATGGAGGGACAGAGCTGGCTGCTGAGTGTTACCACGGGTGACAAGGCAGCATTAACAGCAGCCACTGGCAATGCCTGTGCCATGGGTGGGGGCTGGGTTGCAGGAAGCAGGCCTTCCAGACCTTTGCCTACACTGTGACCTACTGCTGCATGTCACCTATCTCTGGGCCCAGAGGCTGGAGAAACCGAATCTGCCCTGCTGTTGCCCCGCAGTCTCCAGGGGCCCCACGTAGGTGCATACCATCTGCACGGCATGGCTGAGGATGAGCCTTTCCGCCGTGACGCCATGGATGCCGTCCAGCAGCCGCTGCTTGTCCAGGAAGAAGCGCTGCAGCCGCAGGCTCAAGCCCTGGCAGGACATCACGCTGGCCTTGTATAGCTCGTTCAGCTTGCGCACCACTGCAGGGGGACATGGTCAGCTCCCTACCTTGTGGGCACCAGGATGCTGGCACGCTGGAGGAGTGGGGCTCAGGGAGCCATGGCTGGGACCAAGGTCCTCACCTGCAGGCCTGGGACTGAGGTAGCCCCACCCTCACTGCCCACCAGCTCTCCCAGCCCTCGGCACTGGGAACTCGGCATCCCACCAGGGGACCCAGATGGGCACCCCACTGGGGGAGTTGGGTGGGCACCCTGTGCCCCACAGATCCCCAAATTGCCCACTCATCCACCCTCACCCTGCTTCACGGTGGACGACAGGCACAGCTTGCCGGCCCGGATCTGATCAATGGCCGTCTGCAGGCCCGAGGACAGCAGCTCGGCCACTTTCAGGTACAGCACCAGCTGCTCCGCAAAGCTGCAGGGTAGCAGGAGGTCAGGGGCTGTTGCACCCACAGGCCCCCCAAGCCCCCCAGGGAAACGTACCCCCACTCGCGGCTCAGCAGGCTGATCTGGTCAGCCACCACGCTCTCCTGCAGCTGGTACTCAGGGCCCACGGCGGCCTCACTGACACTGCCCTTCAGCGCCGCGATCTCTAGCACGTGCTGCACGAACACCAGTGTGAAGCGCAGGCTGTGCAGGATCTCCGTGTGCTCTTGCTAGGGCACAGAGGCAGGGGCTGGGGTGGACGGCCAGTGAGCGGGTGGGCACCCCCCTGTACCCCCAGGCCGGCCTCACCTCCATGAGTGTCTCCTCGGGTAGGTCGGGGGCCTCAAAGGTCACAGCCCCCTCCAGGTGGGCAGACAGGGGGTCGCTGGCGCTGCAGCAGCGGCTGGGGGCAGTGAGTTCGGGGGCAGCCTCGCCACAGGTCCCAGGCATCAGGTGGCGGGCAGAGGAGCTGGCGGAGCCCACTGTGGGAGATACAGCTGGGGTGGTGCCTGCCCTACCCTGGGTCCCAGCCCTGAACTCCACACCAGGGCTTCTGGTGCCTCAGTCAGCTGTCCAATAAAGCCAGAAGGACTGAACCCCTGGATCCCATCTGGTCCTGGACATAGGAAGAAGCTTGCTGTGCTCAAACCCAGGGTGTGGCCAGCACAGTACAGCCTTTCAGGTCAGTGAACAAAGGCTGGCGTCCTGGATGGGGCCTGTGTCCTGGGGATGCCCCTGCCCCGATCCACTGTGGGCATCCCCCTAAGCACCTGACACTGAGCAGGGTTCAGTGCCAGCAAGCAGCTGTGGTGGCCCAGTCCAGCCTCACCTGAGAACACCCGGGCGCGGGGCCCAGGGGGTGGCGTAGTCCCACTGGGAGGTGACCCCACTGTGAATACCACAGGGGCAGGGCTGCTGGCACCTCCAGCACGGGCTCCTGGGTGCAGGTTCCCTCCGAAGCCAGCAGAGGGTGCTGGGAAACAGAGGGGGGGATGGGAGGGGTCAGGGTCCACTCAAGCTTGACCACCCCCCCCACCCCTGCCAACCCAGGCATACCGATCTCCATGGGCTTCTCCTGCAGGCTGTCTGTGCTGCCCGAGTCTGAGGCCTGCGTCCCAAAGGCAGCCTTGAGGAGCAGGTCCGTGAGGCGGCTGGTGCTGAAGGACCTGGAGGAGGGAAGTGGCACTTCAGGTGCTGGGCCTGGCTGCCTGCTGGCCCAACATCCTGTCTCCAGTCATCTCCAGCGGGCAAAGGAGACAGCTGGCTGTGGGCCGGACTCCCCAGAACCATGGAGGCGCAGAACAAGGCCAGCACACACTTCCCACCTGCTCCACTCACCGGCCAAAGGGGACCCTGGTGTCCTCAGCTGGCCGCAGGCCAGAGCCCAGCTGCTGTCCCTGGAAGGGCCCCACCTCTGACAGGTCAGGCAGCGTCCGGTTTCGGGGGGGTGTCACCACTACACCCTGTCGGGCCAGCAGAGCTAAGAGGTTCTGGGAGCTGGGGACCTTGGGGAAGTCGAAGGAGAGCGTGGCCTGAAAGGGGGCACAGCAGTGATGCCCCACCTGCCACAGCCCCATGTGCAAGCCAAGGTCCTCACACACCCCGACAAGGCTGGGTCTGAGGGCCTCTGTGGACAGGGAAATGTGGCTCTCCCCAGAGTAGCAGCCTGGCTGCCAAGGTGGCCTTCTATACCCAGCCTGGGCCACAACCTTCGGAAGGGAAAGCCCCACACACCAACGCCACAAGGACACAGAGCCTTGATGTTGATCCCTTCAAAAGGGCGGCCGGAGGGCCTCAGCATGGAAAGCACTGGCCACGGGGCCCATCCTGAGACCTTCCACAGAGCACAGGACTGGCGCCCCAGACCTCCCACCCACAGCCAGACACAGGGATGCCCAGGGCACAGCCATGCCTGGAATATAGTCCAGGCAGGCGACAGGAAGCAGGAGTCTGGTCGCCCTCCCGGGAGCTGGCAAGCTGTGGCAAGTGTTACCTTGGTGGGGGAACCCAGAATGGGGGGCAGAGGCTTTCGCTGCAGGAAGTCAGGAAGCTTGGGTGAGCCTCGTGGGGGCCGGCAGGACTGCAGCACGGCAGCAGGCGGTGGTGGGCTGGGCTGTGGTGGGCTGAAGGCAGCTCCCAGCGGGTCCGTGGGGGGCTTGGGCAGCTTGGGTCGGATGACACGCAGGTCTGTCAGGTTGGGGGCACTGTGCAGGCGGCAGCCCAGCCCAGGAGTGCGGGGGGAATGCTCTGGCACTGAGGAGCCTGGGAGCAGGACAGGCTTATCAGCAGACCTCCAGGGCCCAGAAACAGGGCACCAACCAGCGTGGCACTGCCCTGTCCGGGAGCCCTCCCCCCTTCCACCCAGGAGGACACAGCACAGGCCGCACCCACCTGGCCGCGGGGACCTGCCAGTCAGCAACTCGGCTCCCTGTGGAGAGGGTGCCCTGCTCCAGCCAGGCCGCTCGGGGATGGTTCCGACTTGGGGAAGGACAAGGTTCACGGTCAGGGTTGGGAGACACAGGGGTCTCCAAGCTGACCCCACCCTCCAGACCCAAGGCTACACTCACCCTGTGGGGATGGTGTGAAGGGCCGGCCCCCACCCAGAGACAACTTCCTGGCCAGGACAGCACCATCGGCATGGGATGGGGGTGACGGACTGGCCCGGGCAAAGCCCAGGGGGCTGGTGCCACCCGACCTGCGGCTGGCAGAGCACCTGGAGACAGGGCAGGCAGTGAGGCCCCAGCACCATGCCACACCCAGCAAGGGCCACGGATGCCCTGGGGTTCTCCCCGACAGTGCCAGACACGAGGGCTGGCCATGCCATGCCAGGGACACTCACTGGGGGGTATGGTGCTGGCTGGGCGACTGCAGATTCTGCTCGATGCGCTGGTAGTTGTGTACCTGAGTGGGGACGGGGATGGGGACCGAGGCGCCGTACCTGCTGCTGGAGAAGGTGCCAACCCGGCTGTGGGGAAGATGAGGGCTCAGAGTGGGGAGGCACCCAGGGCCTGCTCTGTCCACCCCACTGTGTCTACACCTCCCAAGGAACATACAGGGCCTCTGACCAAACCAGCCCTGCAGGTCCGTGGCAGGGTGGCCAGCCCACAGCCCTGCCCATCCCCTCAGCAGCACCCTGCTTACCCTGAGGGGCTGGGTGAGCTACTGCAGGATGGGGAGGGGGACGGTGTCTGGCCATGGCTCTCCAGCCCCACAGAGGCTACCAGTGAGCTCCTGTAGGGCAGAAGGGGACAGATATGGCACTGGGCTACTGGCCCCTCCTGGTCACTCCCCAGGCAGGGAGGCACCAGCTGCTCTGAAGGCGCCTTTCTCTCCATAAAGAGCTGGGTGCTCACCCACTGCAGAGCAGGCTGTCCGGCGGGGGCTTGGCACTGGCCACCTCAGTCACCAAGTCACCTGCAGGGACAGAACAACATCTGGCCAAGTGTCCGCCACCCATTAGAGCTCACCCCACCACAGGGCTCCCCATGCTGAGCTCCACTTCCCTTCTCCTAAAGGGGGCGCTGGAAGGCAGCAGCCGCAGGCCAGGGACAAGGGCACAAGCTCCGCAGCTCTTCCCTGGGTTGCGCTTGTCATCTGCCCTCACTAGCTCCAGGGTGGCAGGGAGGCCGAACCCCCCAGCCTGCCTGCCCGCCCCGTGAAGTCTGGCTGCTGCCCACTGTGTGTGGACCATCATTGGTTGCCCTGCCACCTTGGAGCTGTGGCAGAGCCAGACTTTGCCAGGGGAGAGGTTACAGACACATCAGAAAGGCAGGTGTGGGGCCCTGAGGACAGCAGAGAAGGGGCAGGGGCCACAGCCCAGGGTGGGGGAGCACCCTACGGTACCCTGCCTGTCTGTGCCCAAGACCCCAGCCACAAGCACAAGCCCATTGGAAGCCCACTGCACCTCCTGCTGCCCTGACCTGGGAGCTGAGCGGGGACCATGACAAAGTCGTCAGTGTCACAGGAGTCCTTGCTGCTGCCGCCCGAGTCCCGGGAGCCATGCAAGAAGCCAGTGGCATCTGCAGGGGAGGTCAGCGTCTTCTGCAGTGGTGCCATCTCCCCCAGAGACTAGAGGACAGCAGAGCCCAGTGTCACACAGACAGGTGGACAGACAGGGTCTCTGCAGACCTCCCCCTCACAGAGGGGACCATGACCAACCCACAAGTGGGGGTTCCATGTGCTCTTGGGGAAGGCCCGAGACCCCAGCTGTGCTGTCCTCAGGCCTGGCCACTTACCGGAGGGGAGGCCAGGTGTGAGGTGGAGCTGCTGCTGGAGCTGCTGCCCGACCCCGAGCTCGGGTAGGACGGCACAGGCACAGGTGGGGCTGTGGAGGATGAGGGAGTCTGTGGGACGTGCTGTCCCGCCCTGCACAGGGGACAGCTACTTCACCAGGGCGGGTGCACCCAGGTCTAGCCCCTGCAGCATGGTTCTCAGTACCCCAGCCCCGGAGATGCTTAAGCAAGAACCCACACCCCGAGCAATGATGTGACGGTAGACTCTCCGTGGCCCTGACATCCTGTCATCACCAGGGACAGGAGCCAGTGGCCAGCACAAGGAGGCCTCAGCCTCAACCCCAACCACCGCACCTCGGCCACCCTCACCCAGCATGAGATGCCTCAACCAAGCCAGGCCCACCACGCCCAGGACTCACATTTTCTGATGGAGGCACTGGCATCCAGGAAGGGGTGGTGGAAAAACTCATCTATGGGAGAAAGCCAGCCCTCAGGCAACCCCAGAATCTGGCCTTGGGGACCCACCTGTATCTGGCTGGGCTCCCCACGCTAGGACCAGGCTGCAGCTCTGTGGCTGGGGAGGGGCTGAGCGTCTGAGAACCTTCCACCCACTCACCTGTGGACCCGAGGGGGCCTGGCTGGGATATAGGCACTCACCAAAGTCCATGCGGTCTTTATGGTTGCGCTGCAACAGTGCCAGGAGCAGCTGCCGCAGGGGTGCTGAGGTCTCCCGGGGGATGCTGGGAGGGCAGAGACATGACGTGATGGGACTGGGGCAGCTGGGTCGGGGCTGCCTGGGTTGACACCCTGGGGCAGGAGGAAGGGGGGTGCTTACGCAGGGACCAGCGTCTTGTTTTTCTCGTAGAACAGTCGCAGGTCCTGAGGACTGCTGGCCTGCGGGGACGACAGCGTGAGCCCAGCCCCTGCCACAGCCTGGCACACGGGACCCACTGTGCTGGGTCTGGGTCCCCAGCCTGCCCCACTAGGCCACAGGCAACCCAGTGCTCACAGCACGCTGCACCCTCCCTTGCCGCTGGCAGGGCTCTGACAATGCCAGGTGGGGAGCTGCACCCCACAACCCAGGGTTTGGAGCCAATGCCCCCTGGCCCCTCTCACTGGGCACCTATAGAAGACACGGGCCACACCCCACACCCAGCCCAATGCCAGGGCCCCAGCAGCCCTGCACCCACCTGAAACGGGGCCTTGCCCGTCAGGCACTGGTAGACGATGGTGCCGATGCTCCACAGGTCTGCCTTCCCGTCATAGTGCTGGGACATGATGACCTCAGGAGCCTGTGACCAGAGGACGGGCTAGTGCCATGGCAGCACCATGACCCAGAATGGGTGCCACAGAGTGGATTCGGGGAGACCCGGGAAGGCTGTGTGCTCACTGGGGCACAGAAGGACGCACCATGTACATGGGGGAGCCGCACAGCGTGGCCGCCATCATGTTGCTCTGCAGGTAGCGGGCGAAGCCGAAGTCGGCTGCAGAGAGAGGTGCGTCAGGGCAGTGGCGGGCAGCGCCTGCGGGTCCCTGCAGCAGGCCACACCCGGGACTCACCAATCTTGACACGGATATTGTTGGGGTTCGCGCGTCGTCCCCCCGGGTTAGACAGCAGGATGTTCTGCGGCTTCAAGTCACGGTGAATGATGCCCTTGCTGTGCAGCAGCCGCATGGCGCCAGCGATCTGCTGCAGGAAGAGCCGAATGGTGTCCTCGCTCAGGGTCCGCATGGCTGCAAGGAGAGGCAGGCTCAGGGGCGCCCGGCACAGCTGGCAGGGGCAGGGCAGCTGGGCAACAAGAGCACATGTGGGGGTGCAATAGCACCCTCTTGGGGACCTGCTTCTCCTCTGGCAGGAGTGTATCCAAAGGCCCAGCTGCAAGCCAGGAGTGGGGGACAAGGGACAGCCCAGCATTCCCAGCAGAGGGAACTACCTCAGAGCAGAGACAGCCACCCCGGCACCTTCCAGAGTCTGGTATGGGAATCCTCGCCCCAGTGGAAGTGCTGACACAGGTGGCAGGTGGAGCAAGCCCTGCACAGCCCTGATCATTTGCCACGCACGCAGGTGCTCTGCTGTCACAGCCTCGGGATCAGAACAAAAGATGACACCAACCCCAGGTATGCAGGCCAGAGCCCCTGGAACTCTGCCTGCCCCCACAGGCCCTGCCGCACCGCCTGCCACTCCTGCTTGCTGTGCTCCTGTCTGAGGTGCAGGGTGCCATCACACCTTCCACATGGCCACCCCCTTGCCTTGCCCAGAATGAGGACCCTGAAGCAGAACCCTTCAGTCCTGCTTGCAGCCATGTCCCCACAATACAGGACTTGCCCTGCGGTGGGCGGGTGGTGGGCAGGTCCAGCATGGTGAGGTCCCTCCCATCTACCTCAGGGCACCAGAAGACAGCCCCATGCTGCCCGCCAGCAAGAGCTGCTCTGCCAGGCCCTCCCGCCACCCACCGCACTGCCTGTGGAGGCCTCACTCACTGTGCAGGTAGTCGGCCAGGTCGCCACCATTGCAGTACTGAAGGAGGAGGATGGGGATGAGCATTAAGGCACAGCCAGGCCTCCAGCCCAGCCCCAGCCCCAGCCCCAGCCCCAGCCCCAGCCCCAGCCCCAGCCCAGCCCCAGCCCTGCTGCCAGGGCCCCAGGGCTCACCTCCATGACCAGGTAGACAGAACTGGCCATTTCCTGCAGGACAGAAAAAGGCTATGAGAGATGGGCCACTTTGGGTGCCCTAAGCACACCTACCTCCCAGGTATTGGGGCACAGCCAACACAGTCAGGCTGGGACTCAGCCAGTCACCACCAGAGGCAGGACCTCTACAGCCAGGCCAACTCTAGAAGCAGGTACTTGTCCTGTCTTCTGCCCATTCCAACTGAAATGTGGCCTGGGACAGGTGTGGTGATCCACACCTGTAATCCCAGCACTCTGGGAGACAGGCAGAATCCTAAGTCTGAGCCCTGCATGGCTAACTTAGCAACCTAAGAGTCACTGTCTCTAATAAAAAAAAAAGGGTTGGAAGTGTAGCTCAGTGCAAAAGCACTAGGTCCGTTCGGCAACACAGCCAAAACAAAGAAATTTTGCATGTGAACAAAGGGGGTCTCTGTCTCTCTGTCTCTTTCTCTCTCTCTCTTTCTCTTTCTTTCTTTCTTTCTCTCTCTCTCTCCCTCTCCCTCTCTCTCTAGTCAGGGTCCCTGGTGAGAAGGTCTTCAACACTCCCAGTCACAGGGTACCAGCAGATGCAGGGAGCCAGACAGGGAGGGGCTGGCTGGGATCTCAGACACAAGTACTTCCGGCCCCCGGAATCAAGAGATGCCACCAGATCAGGGCTTGATACTACCAGGCTGAGTCAGTACCAGGGCACCCAGCCGCCAACCCCACGCCCCAGCCCAAGGCACCTGTCCTTGCTCTGCTCGGGGCCAACCTCAGGCAGTGCACACACACATGGCAGAGGAGAGCCCTCCACAGCACCCGACTACAGGCGGATGCCCAGCACAAACACCCACTCTTGGAATTTCAGAGGCCACTGATGCCCAGGCTTAACAAGCCAGGGAGCTAGACCTACCCATCCTGCAAATAAGCCCGTGTGCAGACAGGGTCTTCCCACCCACCTGGTGGTTCTGCCAATGCCAGCAAGTGCTAAACCAACCCTGCGACCACAAGGCCCGGGCTAGGCACGCAGATCCACGCCCCGCTTGTTCTGTCTCCACACTGCACTCCAAGTAGGGGCAGCGGGCTGAGCTCAAGCAGCCCAAGCTCATGTCAGGTGTGGTGCCCGGACAGTGCAGGGGTGTTTCAGAGGCCTATGGGGTCAGGCACACGACGTGCAGGCACACAGCCTGGCATGCAGTAGCCAGCCTCGCCACCTGCCAGCCCCAAGTGCAGGCCACAGGACCTCTGGTGCATGCTAGGCACCCAAGCCCAGGAAGCTGAGGACATAGCTGGCAGGCCACGAGGCGATTTCAGCCTAGAGGCAGGCACATCCCCAGAGGGAACCCCTGACCTGCCTCACCCATCCCCGTTGTCCCTGCCTGACCTCCACTGGGTCTCAGCCCCACCCAACCCCACCTTCCAGGGAAGCTGCAGGGGAGAGAGAACACTGGGCAGGTGCAGCCTGGCTAAGGAGTCCCAAGGGCAAAGCTCAGAGGGTCATGGTCCAGGATGCGGCACAGAGACTCAGGACAGATGTCAGATTTGGGAGAGAGCCCAGGGCCAAGAAGTGACAGAGACAAAAACCCAGAAACAGCTTCAGGGGCAGCAGCACCCACCTCTGCCCCTTGCTACCTCAGGGAGGCCCCAGCATGGGACCACAGGCACTTGCCAGTGCTGGCCACTTGACCTGGAACAGACACAGCCAGAGGCTGTGGGGTGGGGCAGAGGCAGGACTGGAGACACAGCTATTTCCCTAAGCTGCTGGCCCAGGACTTCAGGGACCACTTCCTCAAAGACAAGTTTTGTTCCCCAAAGACAAGTTCAGAGAAGAGAGCTCTGCAGACCCAAAGTCAGGTGGGGGCAGGAGAAAACAGTGTAGACCCCCAGCCTCACAGAACCCAGAATAGGACCTCACACCCACCTCACGCAAGCCCCACATCACAAGCAAGCAGAGTGCAGCCCCACAGAGCCAGGCGGTGTGCCCAGCTGGAGGTGGAGGGCCAGCCTAGCTAGGCAGGCCAGCTTGCATGCCCTCCTCAGCCTCCACACCAGTGCCAAGCTGAAGGCTGTGCTCTGGGACTGCAGTGCCACCCAGGAGGTGGAAGGAGCCAGGCCCCAAGGCCACCACCATGCTGGGATGCAGGGGCACTGCCAGGGTCTCTGTAGCCATGTAGGCACCCTCCTGTGGGAGTTGCTCTCCAGGGCCCAAGGCTGGGGACAGATGGATTAGAGCCTCCCCTGCTCCACCCAGCCTTGGGCCCACCTGGAGCCCTGCTCCACTAAAGACCACAGGCAGGGGCTGGGGCGGTGGCAGTGGCAGACACGCAAGCCCCTCAAAAGGAGCAGCCAAGGAGACAGCATGGCTGCTAGGCCTGGGACACACACCTGGCCTCCCAACGGGGGATCCTGAGCCCCTCCCTGCCTGTGGTGCATGGAGGCTCCTGGCAAGAAAACAGCCTGAGAGGGACAACACAGCTATTGCATTGAAGACAGGGCTGCTACCTCCACAAGTACCATGCCAGGCAGAAGCCAGCTTCCTGGCAGGGCAGCTGCACAGGTCATCTGCGTGGGCACGGGCGCTCGGGCACGTAGAAGCTGCCGCCCTAGGCCTTAAGGTGCTTTGCTTAATAGGATCCTGGCTCCCCACCCTCCCTGGCCCACTCCAGTCTGGTGATCCTGGTTGGCCCAGTGGGCGGGCAGGCATAAAGGTGCTGACCTACTTCATTCCTCCAGAGCTGTAGCCATTGAGTGGCAAAGCCTAGTGATGGGGACAGCCACCACCCACCCACCCCGCTCCTGCTCTTCTGGGTACTGGAGAAGGGAAGGGAGGCAGCCTGCCCAGGAGGAAAGCCCACCCTGCTCTGGCCTGGCCTGGCCTGGCCCGGATCACAGTGCTAGCAGGATTTCTCTGCTGGTCCCAAGCCCAGCCCTGCTAACCCACGGCAGCGGTGCAGGGTAGGGCAGGACGTGCAGGGGACACTACCAGCACAAGGAACATGGGCAGCAAGTCCCTCAGCAATATATGGCCACCCTGGCCGCCAGGCCCCAAACAAGCAGGCATGCAGGCAGCCCTACAGGAGGGTTAGGGTGTGGACACCAGGAGATGCACCGGCACCAGATATAGCACCCCATGAAGCTGCAGCCCCACCTCTAGGAAGCACAAGACCAGCAAGGCAGCTGGCAGAGGGACAGGGACACCACAATGGTAGACGCAGGAGGACGGGGCCAGCTTTCTGGGCACCATGCTCCCTAACTGGTACCTACTTCGTCAGGCATCTGTCTCACCCTGAGCTTTGACCTCACCACTGTTACTGTGTTTACAGACTGATTCATGAAATGCTCATCCCTTCATAGTCCACAAACAAGACACTAGCATGGTCTACTCCCATGGGAGAGCTCGAAGACAGCTGGAAGACTGCTGGCCCTGGCCCCCTGCCTGCATCACGCCCCCCACCCTCAGGGCCTACATTCCTGCCTGCTCTCTGGGAAGGGTGCACACTGCCCAGGACTCAGGTCAGCACGGGCACTAAGACCAGGCCTGTGTGCAGGCCCAGGTGTATCAGCAAGGCACCTGGCTGCAGTGTGCTGGCCTCAAGGAGGAGCCCGGAGCCTGCCGACTCTGAAGAAGGGGGAGGACAGGAGTCCAGCATGCACAAGGCCTTGGGCTCAATCCTCAATACTGAGGAGAAAAAAAGGACATGCCAACACAAGAACAAAACAGGCCAGGCATGGTGGCACACACCGATGGTCCCAGCACTCAGGAGGCAGAGGCAGGAGAGCACTGTGAGTTCTAGACCAGCTTGAACCACACAGGGTGACCCTGTCTCAAGAAACCAATTGAATAAACCCTCAACAGAAAAAAAAAATTAAAGCAACCCAGGGGACCTTCACAGCCCACAGGTCACTGACACCCACGTGTACACAGCACAGTTAGTACTGACACTGAACACACAGTGGCTCATGTTTTCTGGCCAACTGGCCAGGAAGACAAGTGCCAAGGATGGGGTCCTTGACCAGGCCTCACAGGTACTTGGAAGCTAAGCCAGGGCCACCCTGACACCAGCAAGGCCTCGGAGGGCGCCTTGACCCCAGCCACCAAACACAACCAAAGGTGTGGGCATCAAGAGGGCTTCAAGGCATCTACCCTCAGACCAAGGACACACACAGGGCTGCATCCCAGAACAGCCCCTTGTCCTTTAGCAGCCACAAGTGAGGTCATGGGTGCCAGGTGCCCTCAATGACAGCCACGAACACAGGTGTGACATTAGCGGACACCTCCCAGGGTCCCTGCGGCCCATGTGCTGTCACCCAACCAGACAGGTCAAAGCACACACGCGTATGCACGGCAGAGCCCAGCTGGAGCTCCCGGTGAGGGTGAGGAGTACACAGCCGTCACGCACACGCTCAAATGAACAAAGTCGAGTGAGAGCAGCAGGTGTGGCAGCAAGGATGCACATGGTCATCCCCAGATCAAATACGCAAGGTGTTTGAGGAGAGAGAAGCATCCGGACGAGGACCAGTCGTGCCTCTGTTTTCCCTTCTGGTAATCTGGGGACACCCTTGCCCAGTCATTGTTCACCTGTATTTTTCTGAGATGTGTTAAGTTTTACTATGCAGTTCAGGTTGGCCTTGGCTGAGATTAAAGGTGTGGGTCACCACACCCCAATCACCTATTGTTAAAAATAAATTTGGCTGGGTGTAATCCTAGCATTTTGAAGGAAGGCAGAGGGAGGACTGCCACCATTTGAAGCCAGCCTGGACTACATAGATCAAAGCCAGCCAAGTGAAGCCCTATCTCAAAAAAAAAAAAAAAAAAAAAAGCAAACAAAAAAACCACATCACTGGGCATGGAGGCACAGTCCAAGGCCAGCCTGGGATACACACTACATTAAAGGTGTCACTGAGCTACCAGTGACGCCTTGTTCCAAAATGCCAATACATAAATGCAAATCTCCCATCTCTAGTCCCAAACAAAAGTTGAAACATGGGGCAATTCCACTCACCATGGGGTGAGTTACCCCCAGAGCCCAGGAGAGGCTGTGGTTGGCATTTCTCAGCACTTCCTCTGGGCAGAGGAAGCCACAGCATTGTCAACACTGGAGGAAGTGGCTATGCTCAGAGTCAGGTAAGTCTCCAGCCAGACAGCAGACACTGTGGGCCGGTCAGTGGAGCCCAGGTGACCACCATCTGCCCTCCCCTGGACCCACCCAGAGCCACTGGGCACAGTGCAGAGTGGTCCAGGGCAGGACAGGCTGCCTAGTACCCCTGGTCCCTCGGGGGGGCTCCTGGCACCAGGAGAGGAAAAGGATGGAGCAGGGAGGAAGCAGAGGAAAACAGCTCGGGACAGGGAAGGAAGGCAGGTGTGGAGGGCAGAGTGCGGGGCGGCCTCCTGGACACAGAACACAATGTCTCTGGCAGTTTCCAGGTACACCCTGTCACACTAGACCTGGCCCCACCCATATGTGACGTGTCAGCCCCCAAGGCCACAGCAAGACTGACAGCAGGAGGAGGGTGGAGGCCACCAAAATACAGCCACCCGCTGGGAACTTCCCTCAGCCAGGGCTGGTCCCGTGGCCCCAGTAAACAGGTTTCAAAACCATTAGTCAGCATTTTGCCTGGCAGATCTGTGCCTCGAGCTGCTGGTCCCAAGGCCAGGCACCCAGGGCTCTCAACCCTGCTCCACCACCCCTGGGGCCCAGCAGGGGCACAGCGTTGGAAGCCGGCTGAGTTGCAGGCTGGCATGCTAGGGCCCGCCAGGCCTGAGGTGGCCTCATCCGGCAGAGCTCTGTGTCCAGCAGGCCCAGCACCAACAGCCAGCAAGGAATCTCCGGCAGCCCCTCCCCCGCCCCCTCTGACGCAGGGAGGTTCTGGCCAATGCCGAGCCACTGGAACAGTGTCAACAAACAAGCCACTGGCCAGACAGGTGGGCCCGCCTGGGACGCCAATCTCAGCTCGGGCCACTAGGTCAGACAGTGGATAGGGGTCCCCAGCGGGTAGAGGCGCCCATGCAGTCAGCACAGCACCAACGTGGTCCCCCCCCTTCCCTCCCCAGCCAAGCAGCTAGGCAAGCTGGGGACGTTCTAACACCCAGGGGAGCCAGACGAGACCCGTACAGAAGTCTCCAGGCCCCAATGGCCTCAGAGCTTCACATTGGGGTGTCTGGCTCCTTCCACCCAGTGACATCCATCTGGGATCGTCAGAGGCCTCCACAGGTCAGACTGGGTGACACCGCCCCTCCCCCACACCAGTCGCCAGCCAGAGGCCTCACCTGGAAGTCGTACAGTGCCACAATGTTCTCGTGCTTCAGCTCCTGGGACAGAAACCCAAGTTTCTCACAATCCAGGTAAGGGCTGGCCCGCTCCCCTTCCCTCTCAGGCACCAGCTCACCTTGAGAATTTTGATTTCCTTTCCCAGCAGCGTTTGGGACTTGGCCAGATTTTTCTTGTTAATGCACTTGACCGCGACCTCCAGGTCATGCTTCTGAAAATCAAGCGTGGTTTTTCAAGGCTGAGGACACGACGACCCCTCCCCTGCCTGTGGTATGGTCCCGGAGTGGGGTCCCAAGAGGCAGCCCAGGCAAGACTCTCAGATGGGGGTGGGATCCCCGGGGAAAGAGGGTTGCAAGCGGAAGGTCTGGGACTGGATTACTGAGGCAAAACGCCAGGTTGGCTCTTGGGGTGGGGGTTTCCAAAGCTGAGGGTCCCTAGGACAGGATCCAGGGCGGGCTTCCGCGACTGGCATACGCGCCGGGGTCGCGTGCGCACCCACCTCGCGGTGGCGGCCCTTGAAGACCACCGCGAAGGCGCCGTGGCCGATCAGGTCCTTGCGGGAAAACTCGAAGCGGCCCACGGTCTCCACGCCGCCGCGGCCGGGATCCATGGCGCGGGCAGACCAAGGGTGCGAGCCGGGGGTCTCCGGGCCGGGCGCGGGGCTCAGGCGGAGGCGCGGGCAGCGGGCGGGCCGGGCGCGCGGGGTCGGGTGCGCGAGTGCATCGCTGGGGCCTCGCGCCCCATCGGGCAGGCCCGGGCCGGGTCCCAGCCCCGCGGGCCGGAGGGAAGGCCGTACGGTACGCCGCGCTCACAGGGGTCCGCCGGCGCACTAGTGGACCGACAGGCCTCGCTGGCTCCTGCTCTGGCGCCCACTCCCACTTGGCTCCGACTCCGACTCGGCCCGACTCCGGCTCTGACGCGACTCAGACTATGGCTGCTGCTCGCGGCTCGGCTGGGAAACAAAAGAGCCGCGGCGCCCGGGCCTCTGAACCTGAGACGCCGGCGCAGCCGCACTGCGCGGGGGCGGAGACTTGGGCGGGGCCTAAGGAGACTCGCGCTAGGGGAGGGGCGGAGCCTCGCGGGTCGGAACCCAGTGAGTGGTGGACCTGGTAGTGGGCGGAGTCCCGAGGAACGGAACCCTGTGAGTGGTGGGGCTGGCGGCGGGGTTGGGCCTGCAGGGCCAGTCTGTAGTGTAGCCCACTTCGAGGCGGGGCCTCGAGGGCCGAGGCGCGGGAGGTGGGAGTGAAGGCCTGGAAGGGGCGGGTCTAGAGGGCGGTCGAGCCTAGCAATTGCGGGGCCTGGGCTGATCTTTCCGTGGGCGTGCCCGTGGGCGTGTCCGGGCGGGGCTACTTGAACGGCGGGGCTGGAGCTGGCAGCCGGGGTGGAGGAAGCTGGCGCTGCTACCCAGGTCCCTCTCGAAGTCCGTCGTCCTCCCCTGCTAACTCCTCTGTGTGCCGCGGCTTTGCCTTCCGTCAGTGGCCCGGTGCCCTTTCTCTGGCCCACAGAACACGCCTTGAACACCTGCATACGGCAATGCCTGAGGCCTGACCCTGGGCAGTGAGGTACATTGGCTGTTGCAGCATGTGCTTTAGCAAGCGTGGGGCCAGCTTTTACCCCCAGAACAAAAAATATAAGAAACCCCTAATACTAAGCCCAGAACATTGTTAAAACTTAGAAAAGAAAAAAAAAACAGGAAAGAAGGGGCCAGGGATTTAGCTCAGTGGCTCAAGTGCTTGCCTGGTAAGCACAAGGTTGTGAGTTCCATCCCCAGTACCAAAAACAAAAAAACAAACAAAAGAAAACTTAGGAAAGAGCCCATCTGTCTGCCCTAGAGGACAGGTAAAAGTCGGTGTTAGATCCTGCACAGCCTCTGGGCACAGAGTGGCCGGCCCTTATGCGCTGGTGTAGGGAGCAGCACAAGTAGGGGGCTCCTGAGTGATCCAGCCAAATCGGCAGCCCCGCCCTCCCTCCCAGGAGCCGGTCTGTTCCCATGGTTCCATGGGGCCCTTGCTGTTCTATCCCATTTTACATATGATGAAGTTAGGTGGATGTGCCCAATGTCCACAGCTGGCAAAAGAAACTGGCAGAATTCTCACACCAGAAGCTGTCTACAGGCTTGGTTTGGGGACAGAACCCGGCAACAGAGGCAGCCCTTTCCACTGTGCAGAGCTGTACAAATTTGACTATTTTCTTCTTTTTTCTTTTGTCTTTCTGAGACAGGGTTTCACTATGCAGTTCATGCTCGCCTTGAAATCACTCTGTAGCCCAGACTGGCCTCTAACCGGCAGCAATCCTTCTGCCCCAGCCTCTTGAATGCTGTGATTGCAGGCATGCACCACCATTGCTGGCATCATTTTGTGTTTTGAGATAGTCTCGATAACAGTCCAGACTGGCCTTGAACTCATGGTGTAATCCTCCTGCCTCAAGCCTCTTGAGGGCTGGGATTGTGGGCCACCATAAACAGCTACATTTAAACTGGTTTTATGGCTGCATTTGCAAAAGTGTAATTCTAAATAATCCTCACTATCCCTGCCCTGGGCCTCAGTGGAAGCAAAAGTTAGCTCGACCCCCTCCCCCAACTCTCTTCCCACCATCAGGTCACTGCAGGGCTGGGCCCTCTTAACAGGCTCCTGGGCACACAGCTCGGTGTCCTGGGAGGAAGCCAGCCACTCTGGCCTCAGCCAGGGGTGCACTACCTTGGATGGGAGCCAGAGGCTGGAAGGGCAGAGGGCTGCTGGCCCAGTGCTGGGCTCTCCAGGTGAAAAGGTGGCTGGGGCCACATGGTCAGCTGCTGGCCACGTGTGCCCTGCCGTTCATCACAATGGTCACTGGATGTCACTGAGCGCCCCACTTGAGTGGGACGGAGAATCAGGAGCTCAGTGTGGGCTGGGGTGGAGCAGCCTTGGCTTCTCCGCAGAGGAAGGGATGAGAATGTAACATGAACCAGTCCTGGTGGCACACATTTGCAATCCTAGCACCCCACAGGCTGAGGCAGGAAGATTGCTGTGAGTTTGAGGCCAGTCTGAGCTACATAGTGAATTTAAGGGTAGCCTGCACTATACAGTAAGACCCTCTCTTAAAACGCACACACACACACACACACACACACACACACAAAACCAGAGCTGGGAATGTAGCTCAGTATATAGCACTTGGTGAAGATCTTGGGTTCACCAATTCTAAAAAAAGGCCAATAAATTAATTGAGTCACATGTGGTACCACACATCTGTAATCCACCCCTCTGGGAGGAGACTGAGGCAGGAGGATCTCAAATTGGAACCCAGGCTGATCAACTTAATGAGACCCTAACCCTTGAACTAAAAAAAAAAAAAGAGAGGTCCAGCACTTCAAGTCCACAGGTCAGGGGTACCAAGCACACACGCCTTGGGCCGCGCAGCCCTCGCCACTGTCGTTGTCCAGAACATGCTCGCCTCCCACTCTGCACCTGCTGAACATGACCCCCCCGTCCAACCCCCGTGGATCCAACCCAAGGAGGCAAAGGCGGGTGTGTCGGTCCCTTCCTCCCTCTCTCTGTCTCTCCGGCTTCTCTCTCTCTCTGTTTTTTAAAAACTTTTATTGTTTTTTTTTTTTTAGTACCAGGGATCAAACGCAAGACCTCGAGCTTAGCAGGCAGTTGCTTACACCACAGAGCTAAATCCTCAGCCCTCGTTTGCTTTTTTTGAAGACAGGGTCTTGCCGTGTAGTCCAGGCTGGGCCTCAGCCTCCTGACTGCTGGCACTACAGACATTCCTGGATGCACCTGGCTCTTTTTCTTTTTTCTTTTTTTTTTCTTCATTTATTTTTGTGGTGTTGGGGCTCAAACCCAGACTTTGGAGCCAGCCAAGCGCTGTACCATGGGGCGGTACCCCAGTGCTCTGGGTTTGTTGGTGGTAGACTGACAACAGGACCTTTGCAATGAGCTGCACGCTGGCCCCTTTATATTTCTTGTATGTATCTACTTGGAGACAAGGTCTCCTTATGTAGCCCATGCTGTGTTCCAGTTCACAGCAATCCCCCTGACAGCCTCCCCAGCACACCATCACACCCAGTTTTTATTTTTTATTTTGAGACACAGCCTCCCTAAATCACTAAGTCTCCCAGGCTGAGCTGGAATTTGTGATTCTCCTGCCTCGGCCTCTCCAAGCAGTGCAGGGATTCCAAGGGAGTGCCACCACACCCAGTGGGCCTGTTTGTTTTATAAACAGCAGGCTTAGTGTGAAGTGTTGGGTCCCCCCAGTGTGATTTGCGTTACCATGGCTCACCCTGGAGAGGCCTCTGGCAGCACAAAGCCTTGCCCAGGAGTACCCTTCTGGGCTGACTCAGGCGGTCTCGGCGGGCAGTTACCCCGTGCCTTCCTGGTGTGGGGGGCAGGACCCCCTCCCTCATGCAGACGACAGAGGACAACACAGCCCAGACCGCTGCCTGTCTGCATTTGGGGAGATCAGTAGCCCCAGGTCTGAGGTAGCAGCCCATCACGGGTGCTGCTGGCCACCGCCCCCCTGCTAGGTCCTCCCGGTGTGCTGCCAGCAGGCAGGACAGCTAAGGACAGCAGTGTGGTGGTCCAGCTCATTTTCCCAGACAGCGGGTGGAGCCAGGCTGGTAGAGCGAGTGGAACACACCTGGACCCACTGTGGCTGGCTTGGTGAGACCCTGTCTCAAAATAAAGAGGACAACTTTGTAGACGGAACTCGGTGGGGACAAAAACGGGAAAGGAGAAGCCAGATACAGAAGGGTGTGGCGTTCAGTCCTATATCTATGAAATATCCAGAAGTGGCAGGGCCGTGTGTCACCAGCTGGAGTCTCAGAGGTTCCTGGGCCCACAAAACAAAATGCGTAGACAGAGGCAGAAAGCCCAGGACCAGAGGTGGAGCTGGTGGGTGAAGGGAATCAAGAGGGTGCCATGCTGGGAACCTCCGGGCGCAAGACCAGCCTGCAGCCTCAGTTACCCTCCCTGGAAAATGGGCACGATGCCAGGACCCGACCAAGGGCTCTGGGACATCGTGCATCCTGCTGCAGGAGTTGCTGGCCCCAGTCCACCCCAGCCCCAGCCCTGCCCAGATGTAGGATCTGAACAGCCTGGGGCTGGAGAGCAGGGCTTGGAGAAGGAAGGAAAGGAAGGAAGCCGGTGGGCCCAGCCCGGGGTGTCACATCTGCCCCCTCCCTTGGAAACTGGCCCTTCTGTACTAGAACTGAACCCTGGGCAGTACCTTAGGCCAGCGCTTCACCTCTGAGCCGTACCCTCGTCCTTTCTGTCTTTCAAGAGAGGGTTTCACTGTTTCTAAAGTACCCAGCTGGAGTTGGAAATTCTCCTGCATCAGCTTCCCAGAATACTGGGATTATAGGCGTGAACAGCCACACCTGGCTGGTAAAATTGATTTTAAAAGAAGCACTGAAGGCCGGGTGTGGTAAAGCACACCTGTAATCTCAGGTTTGGGGAACCTGAGGCAGGAGGTTCACTGCAGATTCCAGACCAGCCTGGGCTACACAGTGAGTTCAAGGCCAGCCTGAACTGCAGGTCGAGATCCCCTCCCTCCCAACAAAAAAGCACTGAGCCAGGGACCTGGGCTCAGCTTGTAATTCCAGCCACTCCCCAGGAGGCTGTGATGAGGACAAGGGCAGGAGACCTAGCTGTTATGAAAGGGTCCTGGCTTTAATCCTCAGTGCCTTGACAAAAGAGAAAAGAAAAAGAAAGAAAAGCAAAGAAAGTTAGAATCAATGAGACCAGCCACACTGTGGGTAAAAGAAACCAGACAGTCCATTTTGGTGGAGGCTGAGGCAGGAGGATCACTGTGAATTTGAGACCAGCCTGAACTACACAGCAAGACTCCATCTCACAAAACAAACAGAAACAACCAGGCATAGTGGTAAACCCCTATAATCCCAATTCTTGGGAGGCTGAGGCAGGAGGCCTCTGAGTTGGAGGCCAACCTGGGCTACATACACAAAAAAGGAAAAGAAGCTGGACACAGAAGGATGCGGCGTATTACCCTACTCCTGTGAAATGTGCGGAAGTGGCAGGCCCTGTGTCACCGCTGGGTCTGAGGGCCCCAAAGCTGAAATGAGAAACCTCACCCACATGGTGAGCCCTGCAGAATTCGCCTCAGGGAACCGGCCGGCCGTCGGCAGGACCTGGCTCGCATCTGTGGAGGTGGTGACCTGTCCTGGCCAGGTCTGGCTAAGGGCTACCTTTCCACCTGGGCGCGGCCCAGTGCTGGGACTCATCGCTCAGGGTGAAGGAAGCAGCTGGCCCCAGGGGTGGGGCGGCTGCCCGGACTTGTGTTTCAGAAAAGGAGAAAAAATAAACAAGCTGGGCTCCTGTCTTGAAACTAGTTTTTATGTTTCTTTCTTTTTTTTTTGGTACCAGGGATCAAACTCACGACCTCACACTTGCCAGGCAGGCACTTAAGCCACTGAGCTAAATCCCTAGCCCTAGTTTTTATGTTTTAAAGTGTGATTTTTTTGGTTTCCTTTTTGCCCTGCGTTTATTGCCTGACTCTGCTCTGTGGGTGCCGGTCATGGGCTCAAGTGGGCTCTGTGGGTGCTGGCGGCTTGGGCTTGCACACCTGAGCCTTGTCCTGAGCAGGGCCGAGGAGGGGACCGGCTGGCACTGCTCCAGGTGGCGGGCGCTGGGCAGGAGGAGATGGGGGGACTCAGTGGCCCCAGGATGACCCTGGCTGGGTCCAGCTTTGGCCTGGCCCTGGCGTTGTCCTTGAACCCATACCTCTGGCTGGGTCTCAGAGTGCTTGGGGCCTTTGCTGCTCACCAGGGGACTCAGTGGATAGACATGGCCAGCAGGGGACCGGCAGTCACACGCCTTGGAACGCACGGAAGACCCAGAGCCAGGGCAGCTGCCAGAGCTGCTGCCGCTCTGGAATCTGCAAGGGCCTGGGGCACAGTGGCCGGAGATCCAGGTCTGGGATGGGGCCAGCCTGTCCTGCTGTCCACTCGAGATATCACCCCCCGGTCCCTCTGCCTGGTTGCCGTGGAGCCCACACTGAAACAGCAGTGAGAGGGCCACCTCGGGAGCCGCTGTTCCCACCCCTGGCTGTCGGGCCAGACTCGAGGGTCTGAGAGCCCAGAGGAGGCCTTGACCGGCCGGAGGAGCCAGGAGCTGTGGCCACCAGGTGGGGGCCCCGGCTCCTCCCAGCAGGGGCACAGCTCACTGGCTGCAGCCTCCCGCTTGTTCTGTGTGGTTTCAGGACCTCCGACCCGGGCCAAGCTCTGGGGTCCAGGAACCCAGGACCCAGGACCCAGGGACGCAGGGCACAACACGGGGGCCGAGACCTGAGGACAGGAGTTGGGGGACAGGAGATGCAGGGACCCAAGGCTCGAGGGTCCCAGAACGGACACCTTGACTCAACTCGACCACTCATCCGTGGCGTCAGCCTGGCTGGCGCTCCACAGGGTGTGGGCGCGGCCTTGGGTTCGGGTCCTGGCTCCAGAATCTGAGCCCAGGGAGGCCCAGGGCCAAGTGTCCCTGCAACGCTTGCCACCCCGTAGGAATCGGGCGCTGTCAGTGGCCAGCTCAGCCCCCAGGCCTCGGGGTCCCTGCTGTGACAGGCAGAGTCCAAGGGCCACCTCCCCGGGCCAGGTGAGAACCTGGGCTCTGCGCCACCTAACAACAGGATCCAGCGCCATGGGGACCGGGTGCTGGCCGAAGTGAGTGGACAACCAGGGCCTGAGCTCCACCCTCCCAGCGCCGCAAACGCAGAACATAAAGCAAAGTGAATGTACCTTAGTGTGGCTGGGGGGGTGCACACCCGTTACCCCAGCAGGCTGGGAGGCTGAGGCAGGAGGATTGTAAATTCAAGCCCAGCCTGGGAAAACGTGCTTGACTGACCCCTTAGAAAGGGCTCTGACGGAGTCCTGGGTTCCAGCCCCAGTGCTGAAACCAAAACATGGTACAAGGCCGCTTGTGGTGGGCAGCACAGAGCCACGTGGCTGGCACAGGGCCCTTACTCCCCCTTGACGGCAGTGCCTAGCATCTGGGGAGTAAGATTAAAAACAGGTCAAAAGGAGCATAGGAAGTGATGATTTATGGATTTATTTAGGCTTTTTAAAACAGGCCTTCAGCTGGGGGCTTAGCTCAGTGGCATAAGCACCTGCTTGGCAAACTCGAGGTCATGAGTTCGATCCCCAGTACCCAATAAATAAATAAATAAATAAATAAATAAATAAACCAAAAAGCCCCACAAAAAACAGGCTCTTGGGCCAGGGATAAGTGTCTGTCTGGCAAGCACAAAGTCCTGAGTGCAATTCCAGGTACCAACGAAATAAAACAGACTCTCACTATGTAGCCCACACTGGCATTGAACCTGAGACGATTTTCCTGCCTCAGCCTCCTGGGTTCTGGGATCATAGGCGTGTGCCGCCACTCGTGGCCTGGAGTCACCTGCAAGCCCATACTGTCCCGCTGGACTTCCAGGTGTGTCTCGCTCTAGGGCCTCACTGACCGCAGGAGCAGCGCTGCTGCCAGGAGCCAGCAAAGCCCAGCCACTTCCAGGGCGGGGGCGTGGCTTGCAGGTGCCTCGGAGGCGAGAACCGAGGCCTCTGTCCCCCACTCAGTCCTGCGGGCTCGGGCTGGGGCTCCGTGTGGAGGGGCTCACACTCCTGTCCCGGCCTGAACTGGGATTCAGCATGTGAGTGACCTTCAAGAGATAAGGCGGCTGCCACCAGCGCACCAGGGAGTGTCCTGCCAGGGCCCTGGTCTTGGCTACGCAGTTCAGGTGACCTTGAACTCACTTTGAAGCCCAAGTTGGCCTCAAGCTCTGTGATCCTCCTGCCTCAGCCTCCTGAGAGCTGAGATCACAAGCATGTGCCACCTCTCCTGTCCTTTAATCCTTTTGAGGGCCCCTAATGTCCTCCCCTTGCCCCAGCCCCGAATCACACAGGGAGAGCCCTGCATCGACCCAGGACCCTCACCAGGTGGGCACTGTGCCCGCCCCACCCCACGCCCCAGCCCTGCTTTCTGCTTTCTCCGGCTCCCACATGTTCTTGAACCCCAGCTGCTCTCCCAGTGCATCTAGATGAAGCCCTGTCTATTCCAGAGCTGGACATAGGAGCCCAGGGTGGAGCTACACACTTAGAATCCTCTCTTCCACTCAAGAGGCTGAGGCAGGAGGGTTGCAAGTTCAAGGCCAACCTATCCAAAAAAAAAAAGAAGAAAGAAAGAAAGAAAGAAAGAAGAAAGAAAAGAAATTCACCCTAAATCGTTGTCACCCAGTCCTCGGGATGGCTGGTGCCATGCAATGAAACACAGTGGGCATCAGGCTGCCCCCTTCAAAGGCTGAATTTCCTTTTTCAAAGACAGACCCGCCTGTGGATGGGTGCCAGGGGCTGGGGGCTCCTGAAACCTGCTCACCCCTGTGGGTGACCACTGCTCTGCTCAAATCTGAAATCTGCTATATTGGCCACAAACCTACACCCACAGATTTATAGTGAGATTATTTCCCAGAAGCCACGCATGGTGATGCATTTCTGTAATCCCACTGCTTGGGACGCTGAGGCAGGAGGATCACTGCGAGTTCAAAACGTACCTGGGACACATAGTTTAAGGCCCATCTGGACTACGTAGAGAGACCTTGTCTCAAATAACCAAAAAAATTTTTTTTCAAGTCAAAAAGGGGAAACAGCTCAGATGCTTACTGAGGAACAGATAAAGAGCGCCAAGGCTGAGGGTATCGGCACGGTGGAATACAATGCAGCCTGGAAGAGGGGCCAGACTGCACAGTGGAGGTACCAAGGACACCACTGGGTAGAGGGGGCTGCACACACGGAAGGGCAGGTGCTGTGCCATGCTGTGGGGCAGGGGCGGAGGCAGAGAGGTGCGGCAAGGCCGAGGCGGGAGGACGTGGGTGGTGGGTAGTTTCCTGTGGGGGTGCCGAGCATCTTGGAACCAGAGCTGGTGGTCACGGTTGTACAGATGACCTCTGTTTTATACTTAAAAACCGTGCAAGGGCTGTGTGCACACGAAGGGCGGGCAGGGTCTTCCGCCTCAGAAACTGGGCTTGTTTCTGATCCCGGGGGTCGAACCAGGGCCTTCACACTTCTGGGCCCCAGGCTCTTACATTTTGTGCTCTGAGGCAGGGCTTTCCTAAGTTGCCCAGGCTGGGTGTAAACTTGTAACCTTCCTGCCTCGGCCTCCTACAGTACCAGCACTTGCTTCTTGGAAACCACTCCGTGCTAAGGTGTGACTCAGCCAGGATCCGGCACCTCAAGAGCTTGCCCTGCCGTGTCGAGATGCCCAGTGACCTGCTGTGGCTAACTGAGGTGCATGAGCCGAGCACCAGCCCAGATGCTGCCCACGGCGAGGCCAGGGCATCGCCAAGAGGACAAGGTCCAGGCAGGGGTGGAGGGTGCTGGGTCTGGGCTCCTGGCTGATGCAACCTGGCCACAAGACCTCCAGGCCCCCGGACGCCTGAAGGAGGCGACAGTGAACTGGCCCCGGCTGTGGTGATTTGTATTGTCACAAGGCCACACGGTGTGACGGGTCACACAGGGGTTGCGTAGCTCAGCCTAGCCCTGAACTACGAGTGCATGGAACTCACCACCACCCTCCTGTCTCAGCCTCCTGAGGGCTGGGACTGCAGGTGTGCATTCCATGTCCAGCCCTGCACGCGCAGTCTGCCCATGGGGCCTCAGAAACTCTGACACCCCCAGTTGCCTCTGCCCTTGGCCCTCACAGGGTCGCCATGCACCCAGGACCCTGAGTCCATCTGGGCCACCCTCTGGTTTCCAGATGGCTTGTGGCTGGTCACTCTGTGACAGAAGTCTTGCTGGGGTCCCCTTCCATTCACACGCACGCCGCCGGCCTTGGTCCTGGGCCGGCCCCATCTTCCACCTGGGGCAGCATTGGGCTCCCACCTCCACTGCACCCCCAACCCTGCAGCTCTGGGTCCGCTCGACCACCGGGTCACCCAGCTGCGCTGTGGGCACCCAGAGTGTGGCCAGAGAGGAGCCCCCGGCCCCACAGCATCAACAGCTGCTCGGGAGCCAGCAGCAGGTGCCAGGGACGGGCTGGAGGGTGTGAGGCAGGGCACAGAGACAGCTGGGGACAGCGGCCTACGGGCTGCTACTGCTGGGCCCCAGCGGGGCTAAGGGAGACATCTTGCCTCGGTTTCCCCTGTGACAAGGAGCTGGAGTGGATGCCTCCCCCCACCATCCCACAGGCTTTCCAGCCCTGCAGATGGGGACAAGCTGGTCACCAGCGTGCTGTGGCCACTCCAGTGCTGGGTGCCCTGACCTCCCGCAGGCCCAGGCCAGAGCCCTGGTGAAGCCTGGTGACAGTTGCCCTGGGGCGGCAGAGCCGAGGTGGGCCTGGGCATCGGTGTGGCCAGGGCGGGGGCTCTGGGTACCGCGTACAATGGAAAACCACACATCTGACTCACGAGACGGGGACGGCAGAGGCCCAGCCCCAGGCCCACCGCCCAGCTCCACCCAGACCCTGGGGGCTGCAGGGCTGAGGCTAGGGCTAGGGCTGCACAGCACCCCGACTCCAAGGCTGGTGTAGAAAATTTTATTAGGGTTTGGGGCTTAAAATAAGGAGTGCAGGGTCGTGTCCCTGTGGAGGGCGCCTGCCCAGCGCATCTGGGTATGGGACGTGCGAGGTGTGCAGGGGCCTGGGGGAGGGCCAGGGGGTGCAGCCTGCACAGAGATCGAGGTGTGGAGCTCTGGGGGTGCAGGCACCTCTTGCCCTGGAAGAGGTGGGATGCGGGGAGCCACCTGCTGGCCCAGCCCACTTGCTGCAGGGCACAGGGCCACCTCTGCCCAGCGCTGCCCCAGGGCCGCTGCCTGAGGGCTTTGGCCGTCCTCTGTGCTGTGCAGGGCGGTGTGTGCCGGTCACTTGAAGCCTGGCTTCCAAGGGTGCTGCCTCCACCTGGCCCGGCCCGGGCAGGGAGCGGCGTCCCACACCTGCAGGGGCCAGTCGTGTCCCTGTCCCCAAGGCAAGGCCCGCTGGCTCTTTCCCGTGCCCTCCTATGCCAGGGCGGTGAGCCTGAACTCCGGGGCCCTGGCAGGTGCCTGGGAGGCCTGGCCGCGGCCCACAGAGGGAGGTCTCCTCCCGAACAGTGGTGAGGGTCCTGCAGGCTCCGGTGCAGCTCGGCCTCAAGCTCACTGGGCTGTCATGGCCACCCTGGGGGGACACACGGGTGCCCTCTGCGTGCTGCGCTCTCCACCGGCTCCTCTCCTCCATCTCACTGTGACCCCGGGAAGCAAGACCCAGGCCCGTGAGGGGCAGCGAAGCCAGGAGGTGCCTGGGTCAGAGCGCACCCAGGTGGAGGCACAGCAGCCTCTCCAGGAGGGCAGCGGGGCGCACGGCCCCGACCCAGCCCCCTGCAGGCGGCCACTGCAGCTCTCTCGCACAGGGCTCATGGGGCCCGGGCCAGGGCACCCAGTGCGCTGGGCAGCAGCGGCGGCAGCAGCAGGGGGAGTGTGCGCCTGGCACCGGAGCAGGAGCACACGGCCAGGCTGTCCTGCACCCTGCTGCGGCCCTGCGGGCCTGCCGGCAGCCCCTCCACACTCGCACCGGCCTGCGGCTCCCCGCACACCAGCCAGTCCCGTGCTGTGGACTGCGGGTACCCAGGTGCCACCTCCAGCTCCCCGTCCAGCACCTTCCAGTACTCCTGGCCACGGAAGAAGTAGGAGGCCCCTGTGGGAGAGGGGCAGGCTGAGCCTTGGGCACTGAGATGGACGGGTACGGGGGACAGGCCTGGCTGGCTGCTGGGACCCCAAGATGACCCAGACAGCATGGGGCTGGGTCACTGTGGTCACCGCCTGACCCGGGCTGGGCCTGTCTCCTGGTGACCCTCCCGCCTCGGCCTCCTGACTTGTGGGGCTGTGGGCGAGCACTGCTGTGCCTGGCTCCTATCAGGACACTGCCCTGTGCCCAGTGTGGTGGCGCTGGACAGGAGGAGCACACTCCCTGGGCTGTTGGAGCTGACTCAGGGCATTTCTGGTTTGGGGGTGCAGGAGGAGTGGGGCGGCGTGCGTGGAAACTGTCCTGGAAGCCGCAGGGCTGTGGAGCCTGGGGCGGGGTTGTGAGAGTCCTTCGTGGGCCTGGCCCTCACCATCCGACCAGCGCATGGCGTCGTCCAGCCTGCTGGGGACCCCCCTCCACAGAGGGCCCTGGGCGGGGAAGCCGGGGTCCATGCGCCGCGCACGGTCATCATAGCGCCAGTACAGCTGGTCCTTGAAGAAGTAGGTCCGGTCATTGTGTGCCCAGGTGAAGGCCGCGTCCACGCCGCCCGGTGGGAGGCTGAAGTCGGAGATGGGCCGCGGGTACCCCTCCTCCACGTTGTTGTCCTTGAACACCCAGTATCTGTCTCCTGGGGGCAGAGGTGGGGCTGAGGCTCGGCTGCCCGAGGGCCAGGGGCTCAGCCCTCTCCCTGGGTCCAGCTGGCCACTCGCGTCACGGCGCCGAGCCCTCCTGGATGGGGGCTGAGCACCTGCTGTGTGCCAGGCACAGGCCTAGGGGTGGAACCCGGTCTGTGGCCAAAGACTCTGGCTGTACTGTGGGCATCATGATGGGCACAGGGAGACCTGGGGACAGCAATGGTGGGAGGGCGGACACCGGAAACAAACATTTCAAAGCCCTCTGCTGGACAAAACCTTGGGTGTTCCAGGGAAGACTCCTGTCACCCCAAACCCCAGAGGCCGAGGAGGAGGGTGGACGTGAGTTTGAGGCTGGCCTGGGCTGCACAGTCAGGCCATGCCAGAGCCAGCAGGGCTTCCCAGAGGTCAGTGAGCATGGGACAAGTCTCTTGCACCCTGGTCGGCAGGAGACATGGTGAACCCCACGGAGCTGGGGCTTGGGACAGGAAGTGGACAGAGGTGCCATAGGAAGTGAGTGGTATGCAGGGCCCTGCACTCCACACCCTGCCCGAGGCCCACGCAGTCCAGAGCCAGGGAGCAAGGGGATGAGGGGATAGGAGGGGGGCATGGCTGGACTCCACACAGGGCAACCTCGGAGCATGGGTCTGTGTGACCCACATGCTTGAGGGCAGCCCTGGGCCCTGGAGTCCAGGAAAGCAGGACGGGGCAGGGAGGAGAGAAGAGCTCTGTGCTCTTTCGTGGGTGGCGGGGACAGCTGCATGGCACCAGATGTACCCAACAGCCCCGATATACCCAACCATACTTTTTCAGTGTTAAAATGACCAGATGCAGTGGTGCATGTCTGTCACCCCAGCTACTCAGGGGCTGAGGCAGGAGGGTCACCAGTCAGCAGACCCTGTTTCACATGAGAAGAGGGCTGGCGTAGCTCACGGCAGAGTGCCCGCTGGCAGGGTGACGCCCTGGGCTCCGTCCCTGCACTGCACAGCAGCAACCCTAACAGAAGAGGTTAAAATGCTAAATGTCGTTGGTTTTTTGGGGGGTTCCAGGGATTGAACTCACGACCGTGTACCTAGCAAGCAAGCATTTGAAGCGCTGAGCTAAATCTCCAGCCCCTTAAATATCATTTTTTTTTTTTAATGACTGAAGATGAAAAAGGGGTCTGGGGTACAGATCAGGGGTGGGCACTTGCCCAGCATGGCCCTGGGCTGGGTCCCCAGCCTTGCAAATAAACAAATAAAATAAAAAAGGTCACCAGCTCCCTGCTGGTGATTGGGGGCTGCTGGGTCCTTGGACGGAGGGGCCCGGGCCGGGAGTGGACGGCAGTGCCCAGGTCCTCAGGAGAGGAGATCCGGTGTGCAGACGCTGTGCCGGGTGCTCACAGGCCCCGGTCTCCCCAGGGCACCCTGGCCACGGAGAAGCTGCTCACTCAGCCCGGGTGTCCCTGGGAAATCAGGAGAGAGGACCCTGGGGAGCCAGCAGTGGTTCAGAGGGGACCCAGGCCTGCTGGCCTGTGTGGGGAGGCGGCTCCTGGGGGCTGGGCTGGGGCAGCCCGGGCTGCACGGGACACCAGTGTCGGGTCACGGGGGTCTGCACTGACCCAGGAGCAGCAGGCCCTGAGGTCTGCAGGGGCCACCGCCTGGGAGAGGCGCGGTGAGAGGTGCGCATGGCAGCCCAGGGGACTGAGCCCAGGGCGTCTGCACTGAGCTGTGTTCCCAGCGCTTATTTTATTTCTAAGATAGGAGCTTAACTACTCAGGCCAGGATCAAACTTGTGATCCTCCTGCCTCAGTCTCCCCAGTGCTGGGATTACGGAGTACCCACATCTGGCGCCAAAAGAATTCCGACCAGAGGTTTCTTTTCTTTTTTTTTGAGACAGGCTCTCACTGTGCAGTTCAGGCTGGCCTCGAACTCACAGTGACCCTCCTGCCTCAGCTTCCCCAGTGCTGGGATTACAGGTGTGTGTCACCACGCCAGCCTTTGTACATTTTTGAGACAGGGTCTCACTATGTTGTCTAGGCTGGCCTTAAACACCCTAAATTGCCCAGGCTGGCCTGGAACTTCCTGTGATCTTCCTGCCTCGGCCTCCTGAGGCAGGAAGGCTAGGATGTCAGGTGTGTACCATGCCTGCGAGCAGGTTCTATGAGGGACTCGGGGCAGCCCCCAGAGACAGCAGGTAGGAAAGGCAAGGGGCAGGCAGCACACAGGGAAAAGAAGACTGTGGACCCATCTGTGTGGCACTGAAAGTCACAAGGTCTGCCCGGCTGGTGCTCCTCAGAGGGCCCAGCCAGGCATCGTCCCAAGGGCGGGTGCCAGATGCGCAGCCTGTGCGGCCGGCGAGGAGGCCCAGGAAATACAGTGATGCCACCAGCTCTGTGGTGACAGGGTCCCCAGGGGCGCAGCCTGGCTTCCTGGAGACAGGGTCTGTTGTGTCCTTACTCGGGATTGGATGGGGACACAGGCAGGCCTGGCCCAGGCCACCGAGAGCCCACACTGTCCCCCGGGCCTGGCCTCCGCCTTTCCACCGTGGACCTGGAACCGGGTCTGAGACAAACCGGGCTGTGGGGCTGGCCTGGGGCGGGGACGTCACCTTCCACCCTGCATCCCGCTGGCCCTGTGCCCGCTGGCCTGCTGGGGCTGGCGGGCATCTGGACTGGGTTCCTGGCTGCCACCGAGGCCGGGGGGGACAGCGATGCCCACTCACCTCGGAAGAAGACGATCTTGTGGTCAGTGGTGCGCTCGTACACGGCGTCCACACCGTCCAGGTGCCGTGGCAGGCCCCGCCAGAAGCGGTGCATTTGGGCCGGCTGCAGCGACACCAGGTGCCGGTCCCGTGTCAGCCGCCAGAAGTACCTGCCTGGGGATAGAGAGGGGCTGGGCAGGCTGGCCAGCGGCTGCGCCCCCACCCAGCCCGCTGCTAACCTTTGAAGAAGAAGGCCTCGCCTCGGATCTGGGCCACCGCATCGAAGTGGGCACTGCACCTATGGGGCACGTTCTGCTGCGGCCTGCGGGCACAGGGAGGTGCGTGGCTAGGGTGGGGCCAGCTCGGGCCCCACAGCCCCAGTGCAGCCTCCTGGGAGGAAGCTCAAGGGAGGGTGCTCGTCCACCCACACCAAACTCGGGAGAAGGGAGCCGGACGATGGAGCGCCCACCAGCAGGGCTGGCGGAGGACTGCAGCTTACGGGGTGCTGGACCGATTGTTGGGGGGCTCCGGCAGCAGGGGAGGTTCTTCAGGCTCGGAGGCATCCGGCTGTGCTGTGGGGGACACGGACTCCCGCACACCTGGGAGACAGGAGGAGGTGCTGACCTGGCCCTGTGTGTCTGGGGCCTGAGACACCACGCACTGGGCCTCACAGCCGACTGGGCCTCGGGGAGCGGGGGAGGGACCCAGCAGAGGGGTGCCTGCTCTGCCTGGGCACAGACAGGGTGCTGCCGGCAGGGTGGCACAGTGGGTGGTGGGCACTTCGAGGGCCAAAGTGACCTGGGCCTGGCTGGACAGAGGTACTCCCACAGCGGGGGACTGGCCAGGCACCGAGGCCTCCATGCCATGGTGGGTTAGACCATCGAGGCACCGTGTGAATGTCCGGCACACAGAGGAGCCCAGGGGATGGATGTGGAGATGCTGGGGGGGGGAGCGTCCCAGTACATCTGATGGTAGGGCCTGTGGGGCCAGCAGGGCTGGTGGCCATAGGTCCTGGATGTCACCACAGGGAGGGGTCCTGGCAGGGCAGGGCTGGATTTTTGGTATGTGCTTGAGAGAGACCCTAGCTATGGAATCCAGGCTGGCCTTGGGCTTGCAGTGATCCTCCTGCCTCAACCTCCTGCGTGCTGGGATTACAAGTGTGTATCAACGAGCCTGGCAGGAGTCCTGGCTTTGCACCCCCCGGAAGGGGCTGTGCTGCCTCTGTCCCTCTGGTACCTTTGGTCTCCTGCTGTCAGTGGGCCCGGCAGTGGGGCCGCGGCTCAGAGCCCTGCCCAGCTCTGACCGTGCCTCCACAGGGAGCTGTCAGCGTCCAGGCCTGCAGGCTTCCCCAGGCTAGGTTGGGGTGGGGTGGGGGCCGTGTCCTGTCCTCCCCATGCCCACAGGTCCCCCTACCCTGTGGCCACGTTGGCTGGGACCACTCACCGTACAGCTGCCACACGCGCACCCTGTCCTCATAGGGGAGCCCATAGCGCAGCGGGTCACCCACGGGGCCCTGGTAGTAGGGCTGCATGATGGAGCTGGTGGTGGCCACGTGACCCAGCCCAATGGCGTGGCCGAACTCGTGGACAGCCACTGCAAACAGGTCCATCCCCTGCGTATCTGTGGACAGGGACACGTGAGCCATGGGGTCATGCCCCTTGCCAGCAGAGCCGGGCCTGGCGGGGCTCACCCAGTGCCGTGTGGGTCACGGCTGCTCCCCCGGTCAAGTACACGGTGGGGACCAGTTTGTTGGGGTTTGGCTTGGTTTTCAGTCCTGTGACTGAAGCCAGGAGTTTTGAACTGAGATAAATCCCCAGTCCTTTTAGGATTTATTCCCACTAAGTCACGAAGCTGCCCACATGTGCTCAGACTTGGAACCTCCTGCCTCAGCCTCCTGAAGCGCTAGCATCACAGGTGTGCGCCACCGAGACTGGCCACCTTTTCTGTGCAAGGCCACCAGGTGGTGCTGCAGCTCTGCAGCCACCAGAGCCCTGCACACAGCGCGCCCAGTGTCCCTCGGGTCCTGGCACCCTGGGTCAGGTCAGCAGGCCTGTCAGTGCCCCAGGGCTGGGCACACCCAGACAGCCCTGCCCGTGACAGCAGGCGCAGGTTTCAGTCCCGGCTGCTTCTGGCCTCCCAGGCCCACGGGCCCTAAGGGCCCCAACTCTGGGTCCCCACACGTACCCGAGGAGCGGAAGGTCCAGGCCTCATCGTCGTCGAAGTGGGCGTCCCCTGCGGCGTGGTGGTCGCCGGGGAAGAAGGCGTGGGCCACGGTGCCGCCGGGGCCATCAAAGGGGTAGCGGTCATTGTGGTCGGCACGGGAGAAGTCGATCTGGATGTCGGCCGCACTGCCCGCCACCTCGTGGAAGTCCAGGGGCGCGATGTCACCCCACACCTTCAGCGCGTAGTACATGAGCGCCCGCACCGTGTCCCGGCCCAGTGGCGAGTCCCTCGGGAAGGTGCGCACCCTGGGGAGGGCCAGGCTCAGCCGGGCACGGTCTGCGCGGGCGTCCCGGGCCTCTGTGCCCAGCCCCCTACTCTCTGGGGCGCAGAGATGGGGTGACGGAGGGGCCGGCCTGAGCTGCCCAGCCCTGAACCCCGGGCCCCAGGACACACAGGCCAAGGCCTGGGCCCTGCTGCTGGCAGCCACCCACCTCCAGGACAGGTTCCGCTTGCTCCACTTGGTCCTGGCCGGGGCCTGGCGCCTCCTACGCATCGGGGCGGCTGGGGGCAGGTCCGGGAGGGAGCAGCGTGGGGTCCGCATGAGGGCCAGGGTGGCGGGGTCTGCGGGGGAGCGGTGGGCAGGAATCTTGGCTTGGGCTTGGGGAGGCTCCCGCTCATGGCCCTGAGCCCTGGGGTGAGGGCATGGGACTGACCTAGGACACCAGTGGCCTCCAGGCCGCCGAACTGCTGCATGGTGGAGATGGCTTTGGACAGCTCCTCCTGTGTTTGCAGCTGCCCGGTCTCGGGGTCAGCTGGGGGCAGGTAGCCAAACCTGCTCAGCCAATCCTAGGGCAGAGAGCAGAGTGGGGGGGTGCCCCTGGGGAGCAGCCCCCCGCCCTGGCCCTAGCAGGCCCCTTCCTTACGTCCCTGCCATCTGCCCAGGCCCTATTGGGTAGGGGTGGGCTTGTGCAGTGCACGACTTGTACCACTGCTCACCACACTCCTCCTGGGGCAGCAAAGTGCCCAGGGTATGTTGAAAAAAGTAAAGCTGCCTGGATGTGATGGCGCACCCCTGGAACCCCACTATTCTAGGAGGCAGAGGCAGTTCAAGTTCAAGCCCAACCTGGGCAATTTAGCAGGTTCGTGAGACCCTGACTCAAAGAAGAGAACTTTTAAATTTTTTTTTTTTTGAGACGGGGACTGAGGACTGAACTCAGGGCCTATTTATTTTTATTTTTTGTTTTTTGGTTTTTCTTTGAGACAGGGTCTCACTTTGTAGCCCAGGGGGTCCTCGAGTTGCAGCAACCCTCCCGCTCCAGCCTCGGAGCTCTGGGAGGGCCGCCATGCCCGGCCAGCAGGGCCCTCTTCATGTTTCAGCTGAAGCAGACAGAGGCCCTCTCGAGTTTGCCCAGGTTGAGCCTGAACTCAGGACCCCAGCGCAGGCGCTGAGTGGCAGAGACCACTGGGATCGGCCCCGGCTCGGGCCTCTTGAGCCACCAGAGGGCGCTGTGGGCTATAGTGACAGCCGCTGCCAGCCAGGGCCCCTGGGCAGGCCCAGCGCAGAAACCCCTCCATGGCCTCCTCTGGACCAGGAGTACCGGGGTGTGTGGCCCAGCCTGCGAGTCTCCGAGCGCGGTGACACAGCCACCCCAAGGGTGTGCAGAGGGCCACTGTCCCTCCTTGGGACGTGTAGCATGGGCAGCTTGTTCGTGGCCTTGACCCCCTACAGGCCCGGCTGCCAGACAGCAGGGACCCCCACGGGCCCTGCTCCTTCAGTCTCGGCTGACGGCATGCCCTGGGGTGTGTGTAGAACTGGGGGTCACGGGGATCCCCAAGGGCCTCTGAGTGACCGTCCAGCTAGCACTGGCCTGCCCACCCCTCCCCACTCTGGCCTTGGCACCCACACTGGCCGTGCACTACGCTGTCCCTGACAGTGACGGCCACCACGAGTGCCGGGATCCTGGCCCAGGCGCCGAGGGCCCACGGCAGACTCGTGGGAGACAAGGTGGCTTCCCTGAAGTTTCGCAGATGTTTCCGAGTTCTGATTCTGCGGTTTCCTTTCCAGAGGTCAGAGAACGGGCACACGCTCACTCCCACAGCCCGGGGCGACATCAGCTGGGTCTCGGGGCCTGAAACCCACCAGGCAGACCCCTGGTCCACCCCGGATGGGGACTTGCCTGCCTCCTGTACTGGGGTGCAGACCCTGCAGACCCTGCGAGCTGTGGCCGAGGCTGGTGACCTGGGCCTGAGGCAGAGGCCGGTGGCCTGGGCCTGTGACCTCATGCCAGCTTGCAGCCCGTGCCCCAGCCTGGCCTCCTCATGCCCAAACACGTGGCTCTGTCCCTCGGGGCCCTGATAGGCGCCGGCTCAGGGGGACACTCGGACCCTGGGCTGTGCCTGTGTCCCCTCTCCGGGTGGATGCAGGGCTGGTGGGGGACTGGCTGACCCCAAAGGATCACCTGACGCTGGGGCCCTGGAGGCACCCATTGACCCCAGCAGCGGGGCAGCCCCTGGAAGGCCACCAGTGCCCCCTGCTGCCCAGGCTGGCCCGGTACCTGCAGTGCAGGGATGGCTGTCCTGACCCATCCTGTCCCGCCGGCTCACTGCCTGCGGTCCTCCCTGCTGTCGCCACAGAGACAGACCGCTGTCTCCAGGGCAACGGAGGCTGCAGGAGGCGCGCCGTGAGTGGTGTGGGGTGAACCTTCCAGAAGGCCCCGGGAGGGGCAGGGAGCCCACCATGTGGTGGCCATGACTCTCCTGTGCCTGTGGCTCCCTGCGGGGGGGGGGTCACAGGGGCAGGGTCGCAGGGTCACTGAGGTCGAGGCAGAGGGATCCCCACTTGGTGGCACAGACAAACGTGGTTCGGGCAGCCCCCACAAGCCCCCAGGCTCACACGCCGCCCATTTATCATCACCAACGTGACACATGCATCTCTTCACAGTGCTGACTCGTGGTGCACGCGGCATCAATCCCTTCTGTGACTTCAGCAAATTTACAGTGAGTGCGGCCGGCACCGCGGCTGTGCCATCTCCCACGGCCTCCTGGTCCCTAGTGAGGCAGATGCCCGCCCAATGTGACCTGGGGGTGGGGGGCGTCAGCCCCCACTGCACAGACAAGGAAACTGAGGCTCAGAGGCTGCTACAGGACCGGGGCAGAGTGACCCCTGTACCCCCACATGGACCCCTACCAAACCACGACGCATGGCCTTCGGCCACTACCAACCAGGCCACAGTGCCTGGCCAGCGCTGGTGCTTTGACCACGAGGCCCCTGATAAAGGTGCCCCCCCCAGACTCCTCTGCAACCACTGCCAGGCTGGCTGAGTCCCTCCTGGCTCCCTCTGCCCGGCCTTCTGCCTGTCCAGGAGCACGGCAGCCCCAGCCCTTCCCACCACAAACCTGCTCCACTGCCACAACCCTGGGATACAAGGGGTGCTGGGGCACCCTGAGCTCAACATGGGGCTGGGGGCACTGCTGCACCTCATCTCGGGGGGAGACCGAGGCACAGAGAGGTCAGGGCACTGATTGGTAGCCACACAGCCAGGGAAGAGCACGGCTCCTGCACACAGGCGTTCATGCCGCAGCTGCCAGGATGGCGGGGGCAGAGGTGCCCAGTCACGGCACTCGGGGAAGTCACCCTGGGTGACACACGGGCTGGTGAGGGGGGGAAGCCCCGTGGAGAAGCAGCGGCCCTGAGCCCTTGCAGGGTAGGGGAGCGTGGTTGTGGCTGTGCCGGGAGGCCCCAGGCTTCGGAGTGAGTCTGCATGCCTGCCGCACCTCCCTGCCCCAGCCAGCTCCCATCCACTGTCAGTGAGCAGAGCCTGCCGGTGTCGTGGTGCCGTGGGAGCCTGGCCGTGGACGGCACCATTGGACGCCCCACCCAAGCCCATCCAGCCCGGCAGAGGCATCTGCCTGGGGCCAGACGCAGCGGCTCTCCTGGACCCTTGTGGGTCCATCCACTTCCCAACCACACGGGAAGCTACAGGAGGACCTGAGCGGGGACATGGAGACCTGTTCCTCTGCTTGGCACACACCCGCTGTCCCCGGCTCTTGGGGTTGGACCTGGAATGTGTGGTCGAAGCTCTCAGAGACGGAGGTGGTGGCGGCGTGAGGATGGTGCCGATGGCCCTGTAGGGACCCTGGGCTGGGCACGCAGCTCCCGGCAGCCAGGCCCGGCTTGGTCAGGGGTCTCAGGTCACCCAGATGACTGTCTTTCGGGAGGCTCCGCAGGCGTCCGGATGGGGACAGCTGTGTGGGGACCTAGGTTTGGTGGCTAGGGTCGCCTCAAAATCCTCCCCTGCTGTTTCCAGTGTGCTCCTGCCCACAGCTTCCCTGATGGCGTCTCCAGGAGGGAGGCCAGGGTGCTGCTGCTCGGGGGTGGGTGACGGAAGGCACCACCAGGTGGCTGGTGCAGAGAAGGCCGGCACACGACAGGTGCCAGTGTGGCCGTGCAGGGCTGGAGCTCTGCACATGCTCTGGGGGAGGCACCCTGACTGCCCCCAGGGTGACACCACCCTGCCCAGACCCCATGGGCCAGCAGGTCCCAGGGCTCCCTGCTGCGGAGGGCTGTGTCAGCCATGCAGAGGACTTGGGGAATACGCGAAGCAGGACGACTCAGATGGTGCTTGGGACAGGATCCCCAGAGGAGCAACAGGAGTGGGGCACGGGCGGTGAAGTGGGGCCCTGGCCCGGCCTCACGCAGCACCCAGCTCTGACTCCTCTGACACCGTCCCAGGCCTCGGGGCTCCTGCGAGGGCACAGGAGAGGGCACAGAAGCTCCTCCACCAGCTCCAGCACGGCTCCTGCGTCCCGAGTTCCGGGCCTCAATCCCCGCTTTGTGCTCCGGGAAAGGACCTTGGGGCGCAGCCCCTCCCGCCGCTGGGAGCCTTAGGCACAAAGGCTCCCTTCTCCCAGGAGCTGAGACCAGGGCGGCGGCGCCCCGGGGGTCTGGAGGCCTGCAAGCCCCCAGCTCCCGCCCACCTCTCCAGCCCATGCTCTCTGGTCCCGAGGGCCACCAGAGGGCGCCCCCGCCGCGCTGGGAGCAGCAGGCGCCGATCTGCACCGGGAGGGTCCTGGCCTGGCTGTGTGCCCAGCCGGGCGCTGCTGCGGGATCCTGGTCCTCGCCCATCGGCTGCGAGTCAGCTCCGTCCCCTGCTCAGCGCCGCCCCATCCAGGAGCGGGGACGCAGACCCGGGGTAGCGGAGCCGGGCAGAGCTCCTGGGAGAAACTTCCCACGGTGCCGACCCCCGTCGCCCGCTCAGTCACGAGTCTCGTCCCCACCCGGGCGCTGCCCGACGCCGCACGGCCCCTGGAGTCTGGGGCCCGGCTACCCCCGGAGGCACTGAGACATACAGTCCAGCCAAGTGCGCACCCCCGGCACAGGGCTGCGCGGGGTGGGGTGCAGGGTTCCGGGGCCGCGGCCTGAGCTCGGTGGCCCGGGTGGCCTCAGGTGGCCCGGGTGGCTGCGCCGCTCTCCGACCTGGGACGGTCCTGAAGCCGGGGCTGCGGTGCCACCCGGGCCCTCGCGTCCGGAGCTCAACACCGCGCGCGCCTGCTGGGAGGCCCGGGGCTCCGATGCCAACGATGCCCGCGCACCCTACCGGACCCGGGAAGAGACTGCCGCCCGCCGGGCCCCTGACCTGCTCCGCCGCGGCCCTCCTCGCCTGCTCTGCCCTGCGCGCCCACGCCGGGAGTGGGACGCGGGCCAGCGCGGACCCCAGGACGCCTTGCCCGCAACTAGCCTCAGTTTCCCCCGGCGCGCACTCACCACCCCCAGGCTGAGGTCCTCGGCGCGGGGCGCGGGTGCGGCGCACGTCCCGTGAGTAGCCAGCGCGAGCAGCAGCAGCAGCAGCGGCGGCGGCGGCGGGCGCGGGGCAGGGGAGCGGGGCGGCGGGCCGGGGCCACGAGCTGCTCCGCGCGCCATCCCGCCCGCCCGCCGCCTGCGTCCGCAGCGCCCGCTCCGCAGCGCCCGCCGGACTGAGGCTCTCTGCCCGCCCGCTGGGGCGGGGCCATGCAAACGTATGCTAATAATCGCCCGCCCCGCCCGCCGCCTAAAAGGGCCTGCGCCCGCGGCCTGCTCCCCTTGCGGCGCACCGCTCAGAGGGACCTGCCGCGCGCTCCCCGCCTTCCCGGGGCGGGATCATACTAATATTTGCAAAATACCCGCTCGTCCGGCCCGTCGCCTTAAAGGGCCCGCGGCCCGCCTGCCAGTGGCGTGGAAGGCAGGCTTGCCCCGTGGGGATCCGGAACAGACCCAGACGAGGAGTCTGGGGGCCAGGGCCCTCGCCCTCTTCGGAGAGCAGACCCTGGATCCTTGAACCCCCGCCCGGCGCCCGAGGTCCATTCGCGGTCACTCGGGATCTGCCGGCCGTGTAGTGCAGGACGGTCGCGTGGGGGCGCCCGCGAACCGCGTGGGATGGGGTGGGCAAGCGTGGGGAAGTAAGGGGGCAAGCGCGTGGAGGTGGCCGGGAGCCCCTGGGGCTCCCGAGGCCTCGGGTGGGCGGGTACCCGGGCCCAGCCGGATGAGAGAGCAGCCCATGCGTGCTGCGAGCTCGCGCGTGCCTGGTGCGTGCTCTGCGCCTTCCACGGTTCCCTTTGTGTCTTACAGCCCCGTGGGAGGTGGAAAGCACGAATCGCAATTTGCAAGAAAAACAAACTTTAGATTCCCAGTACAAGAAAAAAGAAACAGGCCAGGAGAGCTGTCACCCCTGGGTGCTCAGGCGCAGGTGGCAGGCTGGGCCAGACCTGGTCAGGGACACACGGAGTGGGGGGGCTCCCTAGGCCCCGCCTCCCCGGGTGGGGGTTTGGGTCGCGGTTCAGCAGGGGCACGGGGGACGCAGCCTGGCCTAGGCGGTCTTGGGAAAGGGCCACGCCGGAAACAGCATCCTCCCGGGGCGACTGTGCCCCAAGCACTCAGCGGGCATTGAGATTGTTCCTGCATTGGGGCTGGAGATTTAGCTCAGCAGCATAAGTGCCTGACTTGCAAGCAGGCAGTCATGAGTTCAATCCCTGGTACCGATTAAAAAAAAAAAAAAAAAAAAGAATGGGATTGTACCTGCATGGCTGTCGAGGCCACCTCCTGGCACTGCAAGTGGCCAGAAGACAAGTACGACGACATGGCCTCACCCTTGCCAGCGCCCTTGTGTGGAGGGAGCGCGGCTGCAGGGGTGGCCGGGAAACCGGGAAAGTGAAGCCAGGCATGGTGGGACACACCTGTGATCCCAGGATTCTGGGAGGCCGAGGCAGGAGGACCGCTGGAGTTAAGATGCGATGTGTCCATGCGCCAGAACTTAATCACCACGTTTGCGGGGACTAATAGAAAGTAAGAATTTGAAGACCAAAAAATCGTAATATTTTGTAAAATTAATTGACACTAATAAACATATATTTAACAATAGGCAACAGGGCCTTCCTGGTAAGCACCAAGTCGTGAGTTCGATTCTGATTACAAAAAAAAAAAAGGCAGCAAAGGAAAAAGAAAGATAAAAAGGGCTCAGTGTGAAGGCCCTGGGTCCAATCCTAGTGCCACAGGAAAAAAAACCAAAATCATAAAGGGTTCAGGTGCCACCCAGAGCAGCCTGGGAGAGCTCGCCTTGCCCTGTGTGTGTGCGTGGGGCGGGACCTGGGGGCCTGGCCATTTCCCTGATGTGACCCGAAAGTCCCAGCGCTCTCTGGTGCTATGTGGTGGCCTCTGACCTGCACCCCAAGGGTGCTCGCAGGTGGCCCCAAGGGTGCTCGCAGGTGGCCCAGGGAGCACTCCGCAGCGGCACTGCTCCAGGGCCAGCCCCTGACCCCACTGCACAGCCCTGCTCTGCCCTCTCCCGGGCCAGCATCTCCAAAGCCTCCTTCCATGCCCTCCACCCACGGACACCAGCACGCTCTGCACAGCTGTTACCACTGGCCCCCCAAACCGCACCCTGGCTGGGTGGACACCGATGCCTGGCCCTCCCCAGTGCTGGCGGCCCACAGGCTGTCGGGTGACCAGCCTAGCTCACTCCTTGAGATGTCAAGGCCCAGTGTCATGACCTATGTCAGAACTTCCTTTTCCTGGCTAAGTAATCTTCCCCACTACGTTCGCCAGGTCTGTCCGCGCCACCTGCTCAGAGCCCTGGTGAACAGCACCACGGGAACTTGGCTCCTCGGCCTCCTGGGCCTCTCCCAGGCAGGGCTTCACTCCCAGCCGTGCACCCTGCAGTGCCAGCGCCCTCCTCCCTCACTCCCTCTGGCAGCTCCTCCCCTGCCTGCAGCCCTAGCTGGTGAACAGCCACCTCCCAGCCCGCCAGGCTCCCGGAAGCCTGTGCCAGGGATGTGGGCGTTGTTCTTCCTGTGTCTTCTAGAGCAGCTTGGATGGCCTTATCCCAGAAGTGCACGTTTCGAGCAACACCAAGCAGGGAGGTGCTGCTCTGTGTCTTTGCTTTATTAAACCTGCAAACTTTCAGCTCCTCAGCTTCAGCTACGTGTTGCCGAGGAAATAAAGTAACTGATCATTGATTCTTGGGGCATTTGGGACAATCAGCCTTGCGCCTGGCGTGGGCACTGTCCCCTCGGGTGGTGCAGGGCCCCATGACTCTGGGCAGCTCCGTGGGGGTGGTGGCCAGAGTGGGGTCTGTGGCCTGCATTTGGGTTTCCCAGCAAAGCCCAAGCCTGGTGACCTTGGCAGCCAGCTGGCTTCACCTGGGGGGCTTTGCCCCAGCGACCGCAGTGCTTGAGTCCGTCACGGATGGGCCCACAAGACCCTGGCTGAGGAACAGGTGCCTGCACAGCCCACGCAGGAGGTGAGGCATCGCCTCCCATCATGGTGGAGGCCCCGGGCCATGCCCAAGTCCCTGGTGCATGCAGTCGCCCTGACGACATGTCCTGTCCTGAGCGACAGTGACTGTCCAGGCTCCTCTGCAGGACAGCGTCTATTCCCCGCCCTCCTCCACACCAGCGAGGACTTGGGAGGACAGGGCCTGCAGACCTGCAGTGTTTCCTTGTTCCCTCCCCTTCCCGCCAAGGTGGCCTTGGCTGTCGGTCCAGCACTGTCTTCCCTCTGGAACACAGGGGACCTCGGTCTTGCCCTGTGTAGGTCCCGCCCTGCCTGGGACACAGGGCGGGTTCTCAGGCACTGCGCCTCTGCTCATACCCTCGGCCCCGCCGGCTCCCTCCTGAGCCCAGCACCTGAGCCCCCAGTCCTCTCTGCGGTCCACCTCCACTCTCAGTGCACACACAGCCCCAAGGCTGCGCCCCTGACCCCTGGAAGCTATGGGGGCCAATGCCACCAGACAGGGCTGGTGGGCAGCACAGTGGCACCGGCAGTGGCGCTCGCTCAGCTGGGTGGGACAGGGCAGAACTTGAGCCCAGCCCTGCATGCTGGGCCAGTCCTGTTGGGCGCCAGGGCCTCTGCTGTGGGCAGAAAGCTGCCGGCAAGGGCTCTGCGGGTGCCTCTCACCTCCTCCGCTCCGGTGCCCGCCACATGATGAGTGATGAAAGTGACTCCGCCACTGAGGGAGCTGCATGGCACCGCAGGGGAAGGGCGCCGACCTCACCCTCCGCAGATACCTGGGCCTCCCACCCGCCCAGCACAGTGCCACTGGACCCATGCTGGACGCAGGTGGTGGCGTGCAGTGACAGGAAGGGGTGGAGGTGGGGTCGTCAGGAGCTGGCTGTGCTGGGGCCTCCAGGGCAGGGCAGGGCAGGCAGTGGCATGGGGAGGGTGGGGCCCTGGACATCTGCGCGGAGGCCTGGTACAGCGGGTACCTGCTGAGCGGCGGGGCTGCCTCCTGCTGCTGCGTTGGCTACCTGGGCCCAGCACTCCCTGGTACCCCAAGACCCCAAGACCGCAGTCCTGACCTGGAAGCCTCAGTCCGTCACAACAGAAAACCCGCAGCCAAGCAGAGACAGCAGGGAGACACTGAAGCTAACACGGGCAGGGGAATGGCTGCATTTCCCAGCCATTGGACCCCAGGGCATGAGAGCCCCCCAGCTGTCAGAAAAGCCGCCATCTACACAAAAACGTGAGCCTTTCCACACAAAGAGAAGCTCGGCAGGCACGGTGGCATGTGGCTGTCATCCCGGCACTTGGGGAGGCTGAGGCAGGAGGATCATAAATTCAGCTTGACTCTGTCTCAAAAGAAAGGGTAGGGGACAGAGCTCAGGGACACAGTACCCCTGGGGTCTGTCCTGTGCTGGGGAGGGGAGAAAGAAATGATGAACAAAGCCTAGGGAGGAGCAAGTTGGGACAAAGCTGGCAGTGAGACCTACCTGCCGGGAGGCCGGCTCCTTCCCCTTGGCAGCTACAGCTTGGCAAGGAGCAGCAGTGGTCGGCGGCCCACAGGGTGGCCAGCGTCCCGAATGCCAGTGTGCACAGCAGCCCTTCCTCCCCAGGGACACTGTCAGGGTAAGGAGGGGTCAAGCGGCCTGCTTGTCACTGCTTCAGCTAGGACCAGGAGCACAGATGCCGTTCCCGCAGTGCATGCCCCTGGGCAGGCTGGGCTGCCCCGGGGAGAGTAGGGCCACCTGAGTCTGCACCTGTCCAGGGGTCAGTGTCATGCTGGACCTCACGCCACAGGCTGCTGGGCCTGGTTCTGTTTCTAGTTCATGCTGGGCCCAGGCACCTCCTTGGTGGAACCCCAAGGGACAATGGGGCAGATCCTCCAGCAGCACTGAGCCACTGTCCCATGGGGCACACAGCCACCAGGCCAGGGCGTGGGAGGCACAGCTGGCAGCAGGAAGATCACGCACAGGGCAGTGCTGCCTGCCTATGGCGGGTCAGAGGCCACCTCATTGCATGGGCAAGCCCAGCTGTCATCATGTCCCCATGCCAAGAAGGAAGAGACAGCTGAGGCTGCTAGCTAGAAAAGGCTTCCTCCCATTTTATTCGATAATACATTTTCACAGAAACATGATATTATTTACAAATATACAGGTAAGAGACTGCTGGTCAAAAATTTGAAACTGAAAATATCATCGAAAATTAATTTACAAAAGCCACCCCAGCCCAGGGCTTCTGGCGTGCGTGGCCACAGGCCCCAGGCGGGTCTCAGGAGGCGCTGGTCTGCAGGTTTTTGGAAGCTGCAAGCATCGCTCTGACTTTGGCCATGAGGTCCTGTGTGGGCGAGACGGGAGGGGACCTGTGGGGACGGGGCAGGGTGCCCGCTCACGCAGAGGGGAGGCGCTTCCCACCGGGAAATGCAGACCCACATGCACCCACAGGGCCGTCTGGACACAGCCTGCGTCAGGGCAGGGACAGGGGAGGAGTGGCAGCAGCAGGAGGAGGAGACATGGGAGAGACCACAGCCGCCTTACCTGAGTTATTTTGCTCTGCACAGAGGAAACGATGGCCGAAGAGATCTGACCTTCTTTTTCCTGAGAAACTCCCCTGGCACAGACAGACAGACGTGCGCTCACTCACAGCAGAAGGGGACAGATGCCCCCTGCCCCGTGTTGGAGCTAGCGCTGAGAAGCAGGCACTGCAGCAGCCCTGACTCAAGACAGCTGTGTGCGCGTGATGCTGGCGTCTCGGGCCGAGAGTGGAACCCAGAGTCTCACGCACACCCCCGCGCTGCCGCCAGTCCTCTGCTTTTATTTAGAAGCAGTCTCCCTGAGTTGCTGAGCTGCCCAGGCCGGGATCCAGCTCCCTGCCCTCCCACCGGAGCCTCCTGGAGTACTGGGGTCATGGTGTTGCCACCACGCCCAGCTAGGTTCATTTCTGCACCAACATTACTGCAAGCAAAGGTGAGAAAGGAAGGGCCAAGAGAAGGACCATGGCGTCACCCTCCTGGGGTACGGAAAGGCTGCCCAGACAGCGGCTCATACGAGCCGTGGGCCCTGTGCCATGCACTGTCGAGAAGGCCGGCAATGCAGAGTGGTGACATCCTGCCACAGGAGTCCTCCCGCGGCCCCAGCAAGGCAGGACAGCAACGCCCACCTCAAAGCTGCCTGTCTCCTGGTCCCTGGGAAGCTTGGGACCCATCAAGCTGGGATGCTGCTGGTTAGACCCTGGCCTTTGAGATGCTGCAACCCTGGGCATCTCAGGGGGCTCCCTCTGCCAGAGTGCCCTGCCGCTGCTCCCCAGACACCCAGCTGGTTACCTGGAGCGCTCCTGACTGGAGCCCCGGCTCTCCACAGGAGAGATGCTGGCTGAGTGGGCCGAGGGTGCAGCGGGCCGGTGTGCTGCCTGTTTGCTCGGGGACGCTGACTGAGACCTGGCCTTGGCCTTAGTCCGAGACTGTGACCGCCTTTTCTTCTTCTTCTCGTGGGGGCTTCTGGAAAGGAAGTGCTCCTGAGAGAGGGCACGCAGCTGCTGAAGGCACAGAGTCCCCCAGTGCAAAGTGCAGGGCTCAGAACTGAGGCCCGGGTGAGCGGAGCCTCAGGAAGAGCCTCTCCCAGGGAGGAGGCGGCCTCCTCCAGTGCCTGGCACCAGGAGGCACCACCAGCCTTCTTTCTACATGTGCTGGAAACACCTGCGTTGAGCAGTTGTGGTTTATACGCTGATTAAATGGGGACACAGGAGACAGGGCTGACACTGACGCTGCACGCCGCCGACACCAAGCCCACAGGAAGCCTGGCAGACACGCGGCTGGGCCCACATCCGGGTCAGCTCAGCACTGACAGCGCCCATTCCCTCAGAGGGAAGCCCCCAGATGGAGCTCTCTGTTAGAGCCACTGTCCCGCCCTGCTGAGCTCCAGCTCCGCCCCGCGGTGACCTGTTCCGTCCTGAGTAGCTTTTTCTGAGGTAAGCATCTTGCTACACAGCCTCAGCCTCCCGGGTGTGGAGACCACAGGCACACGCGCGTGCGTGGTGACAGCTGCGTGCTGTGCAGCTGGTCTGAGTCCTTCCGCCCAGGCCCTCCAGGCCCCAAAACGCCCCCTCCGCACTCTCGGGTCGCACAGGGAGCTGTTCATCTGGGTTGCAGGGGCCTCCCCTTCTCTGACAGGATGGGTACCCCTGACTTCCTCAGGCTGGGAGTGGCACCAAGGCCCTTCCCATCAGGCTGCCCTCTCTCCTCCAGGACACAGCTGGGGCCCACACACTTGCCTGCCAACCCAACCCCAGGCCAGCTCCTCCCAGGCTGAGCCCCTCTGTCCCTTGGAAGGAGTGGCCATGTGGCTCCTGCCTGTGCTGGTGCCTTCCCTGGTCTGAGACGTGCTGCTGATGGCTTTATTGTGTGCCTGATCCACGAAGGCCCAGCCCAGCACCCGGCACTGTAGCGGGCTGACGGCATGCTGTGCAGGTGGGGTGAAAGCAACCCACGGGCTGCAGAACACAGCAGCATGCAGCCAGGCCGTCCTGCTGCTGGGGGACAGTGACCCTGCTGAGCAGGGCTGAACACCAGTGACCTGGTTTCTCCTAGGGCACAGGGGTGAACGTGGGTGCTGCTGTCAGAAGCTGCCGGTGCGAGGGGGTGGCTGTGCTGTGTGAGGTCTGCGCCTCCTCTTTTCTTTAATACTCAGGCGAACCCAGGTCTTTGCAGCGAGCTGTACCCTGTGTCTCTGTTGCTGGGCCAGACCGCGTGATTCTCCTGCCTGTCTCCTGGAGCGCTGGAATTACAGGTGAGCTCCACCACACCTGGCTCTCTCTGTGCAATTTTACTCCCTAATTAATCCTAATCAGTGAATTCACATTCTACTCCACTGGGGTTTCAAAGGAAGCAGCAAAGAGAACAGTGAAGGATTTGGTGGCACATGACTGTTGACCAGCACGGTGGAGCCCCAGTCTGGCTGCTCCACGTGGCTGCCTAAGGAGCAGGTGGTGGTGATGCTGCCTGTGGCTCCAGAGGCCTCCCTGTGAAACCGGCTCAGACTGACTCAGGCTGACCTCAACGGTGGGCTTCCAGGCCCCTGCTGCAGGAACCTGGGAGCAAGGAATCCACTCCCAAAGTGGCTGAAGCCCACTGTGTATGTGGCCACAGCACCCATTGTGGATGAGCCCCGCACCAGCAGCAGGCTCAAATTCTGGAACGTGTTCTCTCTCTCTCTCTCTATCGGAGGTGACCTTGGTGCTGACCTCAATGCAGACTGTGGCTCCACAGAGCAGACTGTGTCACACCCAGCCGGCAGGTGCCTGTGCGACCTGTTCTGGCAACCAGGGCTGAGCCACCTCTGGGCCCGAGGCTCATGTCCATCAGAGTCCATGCTGGGTGGAGCAGCAGGCAGCAGCTCTGTGAGGGTCTGGGCCGCTCCCCAAGTGGCCGCACTGAGCCCTCCACCAGGCCACCACACCTGTGCTATCTTTCCTGCTTGGAGCTGCTCTTCTGGGCGGCCACTGCAGGTCTTGGCCCCTCGAGTCACCAAGGTAGGGCTTGGCCTGTGCTTCCGACAAGCAAAGGGAAGCCTTCATTGCCGATGCCGGCTGACCCTGTGGCCTCCCCTTGCTGTGGGGGGCTGTGGCTCTGAGGGATCCCAGGCACACATTCCATCCTCTGGGCACTGCTTGGCGCCTTGGCTACAAAGACCTCCGGGTTGGTTCTCGCCGATTGCTTGGGCACCCTGATCAGCACCTGTGTGGCTGTGCTCGGGGCCCTCTGGGTCTCTCTCCCCGACTCCACTGTCCTGCCTGCTGTCCTGAGGCTGCCACCACATGGACCCGATCGCTGTGGCTTTCTCGTCAGTGGTGAGATGCCGAGGTCAAAGCCCCCATGTCTGTTTCTTCTCGAGACTTCTGTGGCTGCTCCTTGTCCCTCTCAATCGCACACGAGCGTTGGGTTGCAGCTTGCAGCTGCGGGTGTGTACAGGGATGGCCTGGAAGCATTCACGACACTGGGCAGAGGGGTGGTGCTGCATGTGCAGGGCTCTGAGGAGATGTGGCCTCTGGTGGCACTGCGTGGGCTCCACACAGCTTTCGAGGCAGGTGCTCTGCCCTGAACATCTCTCCGTCCTTCATTATCACTCAATGCAAAACATCCACCTCCTCTCAGGACTTCTCTGACTCTGAGCAGCTGGAAAGTGTGCCCTGCCCCCCGGGAGACGTGGCCTCAGTCCGCTATCACTTTCGCACACGTGGTGCCCAGCAGCCTGGCCACGCTGCGGCCCTCCCCAGTGAGCTGCACTGGGCTCATCTGTCTTTGACTTCCAACTGATTTCTGTGTTCATGTTCAGAAACGATCCAACCTCAGGCTTCTGTTCCATCACTGGATTTCGATCTGCCAACATTCAATCCAAATGGACATGCTGTACCCTGGTCCTGAGCCAGGGCCTTGGGCAGTGAGGGACATGCTCCCCACTGGACACCCAGCTGAACAGTGGCGATGCCGAGCCGGGATCACAGGCCCTGACCCTCCTGTCTCAGCCTTGAGTGCTGGGATTCTAGGTCTGTGCCACACGGCTGGCTGAGCAGTTTTAATTCTATCATCTTGGTTATTTGTCCCATTTGTTGCCTGCAGTCCTTTCTGCTTCCTTTTGAATTTAGTAGAGCATTTTTAATCATTGCATAGCCTCTATCAGCTTTTCAGCTCCTTTCAATTGACTGCTGTGGGCCCACAAACATCGCCAGGCTGAAGAACATTTATGTGTAACCAAGAGCCTTCTGGCGACACAGCACCCCCACCTCTCCAGGACATCTACCCCTGCAAGCTTGCACACAGCTTTTCCCGTGATTTGGCTTCACCATGACAAAGCTGATGGTGCGTCCCGCAGCAGGGGCTGCAACACCTGACCAACATTCTCTGACAAGTACTTCTTGATGTACTCAAATGTTTGGTATGAACTTTTTTTTACATTTTCACATTGTACTAAATTTTCAATACCACAGATCTGGACTTCCAAACGTGTACTTGTCCTGGTTAGGGGCAGGGAAGGTTTCGGGCGAGCCCGGAATCGCCTGCCCCAGTGTTGGGAGCAGCGGGAGGAGTCAGCAGCAGTGTGGCACTTGCTGCAAAGGGCTCTGTGGGCTTGGTGTGAGACAATGTGATGTCACAGAACCGTAAGGCAATGTATTGCTGCACCCCTAGGAAGCACAACCTGAAGTTTTGAGTCCACAGTGATGTAACGGAGAGCAAAGCGTTAGCTAGTCAGTGCAGGGGGAGCGGCGGGGCTCAGCTGGCAAGACTGGGGGATAGGCGCTGCTGGGGATGGCTCCCACAACCCCCCGGGGCTGGGTCTGCATCTTCGGTGCAATGAGAGAGCCAGCAGACTGGGCTGTGGGCCGCCTGTGACACGGCACACACCACCTGGAGACACAGGCAGGAGGGCGGGGTGGGTGTTCACTGCACGGCTTAAACCGTCCCATGGCAAGAGTGGGGAAGAGGTGAGCAGCATCACGGGACACAGTCTGACTGAGGGTGAAAGACCTGCAGCCCCAGTGAAACATGCCGCCTGCCTGTGCACAGCCTCAGCCTTCAGGGTTAGGACAAAACAGGCATCCAGTGTGAACACGTGCGCTGCTACCCAGTGCCAGCGGATCCGCCAGCTGCCATCACCACGGTGGGCTCAGGCTTGGTGCATCTTCGAGGTGAGGGGGCCGTGTGCGCCTCACTCCTGTCACGGGCTTCCTGCAGCCACACCCGAGGTCTTGAGTCCTCACATCTCTGTTTTAGTGCAAAGGTTAATTTGAGGGCAAAGCTAGAACTCTTCTGTTAGGAGAGACCAATTCATTTTAGGTCCTGCCCTTCCCGGATACCAGAACTTCGAAGGTCAAGTGAACTGCTGGGGAACGAACTGAGGCACTGCAAGAGCTGTGTGTGCTCGGTGCAGGATTACCAAGGCATGAACCTCATACACCAACAGAGCGGACTGGCAAGACAAACTGTGCTGGCACCAACCAGCTGTCCAGGGCTCTGCACATTTCCCACTTTAAGGAGCCTGCTTCTCTGCCCCAGCAGAACCACCCGCCCCCCCGCCTGAGCTGTGACACTCCCGGAGCCCCCATAAAGGCAGTGCTGGGTGGGGGTGCACTGCTGTGGCTGCTGCTCAGAATGGGTGGGCAGTAACAAGGGGCCCCGGCGTCGCTGTACACCCCTCCTATTCTCTGGGTGACGTAGGGCACCAAGGGCTCCTGGGAGCTGACACCACAGCCCTGGCTCCAACAGCGAATGCTCGGGACCAGAGAGGATGTGAAGTGAAGGGTTGGCACTGTTGACAGGTGAGGGGCAGAGCTGGGGGCGCCCAGCAAGGACAGTGCTACACAGGACCTGGGGTCTCATGGTCACTGCCCTCAGCTGTCTCACACAGACGGATGGCAACCTCAGACGTTTCCATAAGGAGCCCCAGGAGCTGGCCCCCGGGCAGAGGTGGCCTACCTGGAGCGGGCTCGTTTTCGGCTGGCCCCAGGGCTGCTGCTCATCCGGTAGGCAGTGGGCATGCTTCTTTCTTCCCGCCGTCTCTCAGGGGAGTGGGCTCTCCTCCGAGGGGACCGGGAACGGGACCTGGATGGAAGACGACAGGTGGAGGGTTGGCACTGCAGCTTGGGCGTCTGGCACGCACCTGTGCGTGGCAGACCAGCATTGATGCGCTTGCAGGTGCAGCGGCACGGCGCTCGCCTGGGCAGTTGGGCCTTGCTGTCACTGGGCTCCAGCCCTTGGAGGCAGCTGCCCCTCCACACGTGAAGTACCCAGGCTGGCCTGGGGGCCTGCTCTCCCCTCTGCCTATAGCTTCCTGTGCACCAGTGCTGCGGACACAGCCGGTGAGGAACAGAGCTGACACAGCCGGCCGTCCCCTTATCTGAACACTGGCCTGAAGTGCGACCCTGAAGGCCCTGGAGGTGGAGGGCCATGCCCGCAGCTCTTGCCCACCCTGGTCTCAGGCTGCTGCTGGCAGGAATGGGCGGAGCGTGCTTCGGGCACACTGGCATGGGCCCAGCTCCAGAGCATGCCATCTCACGGTGGTGTGGGCTCAGCTACTGCAGAGCCACCCCTAGCCTTCCTTCTTTCCTAGGGCTACAGGACCCATCTACCCAGCCCACATCGGGCACGGAAGGCCCATGACACCCTTGGTCAACAAAGGAGCTGGGCCCCCAATGTGGGCTCCCTGGATGGCGCTGGGACTTTTACTTTAGTTCTTTGTTCATTCAATGAAATTACTGATTTAGGAAAACCTGCAATAAGCAGAAGTCAGGGGGGAAAACATCATTTCCCCCACTCTGTTTCCATAACAACCCAACTCAAAAACAAGAACAGCAGCTTGATTTTTGGCATTTAAAAGTCCTCCGCTAAATCCTTTTAGTTACATTAAAAGCCCCAAAACAACACACACGGGTGTTGTGATCAGTGTAGCCCTCCCCCGGCCAGCCTGAGCACTGGTCCCTCTGGCACAGCGGCCACGGGGCTGCACAGGTGAGGGCCGTCTCCCCGGACCTGCCCTAAGCTTCCTGCGACAGATTACAAAGTGAGGGCAGTTAGACACCTTGACATTTTACCAGGCTTCCCCTCAACAGAGCTCCGGGAGTCAAATCTGTCCGAGGCCGAGGCTGCCTGACAACTCTCTCGCTGGGCTGCTGCTGCCACCGCCGCGCGGCTCTGACAAGGCTCCGTGCTCAGGGTCCCTGGGGAGGCCGTGCGCCTGTGGTCGGAGGCACACACTTCACACTCAGAATGGGCTGTGTGCTACCAGAGCTTGGAAAGGGCTCTGCTTACCAGAGCTATAGCACCTACGGAATGGAATGCTTAACACAAGAGTCTACGGTAAGCTCAGGAGGCAGGACAAACAAACGCGTTAGCACCTACAGACTCGTGACTTTGACTTTGCGAGATACCTGCTGGTGGGGCTATGGGACTATGGTGTTACCCTTCTTCAGGGTGCAGTGGTGGCGCAGGCTTCCCATCAGCGGGGAAGGCCGCCCACCCCAGCGCTGGGAGCAGTAACAGCAGTAAGCAATTCTCCATGTGCAAGCAGCGTCAGGGACTTTCACCGTTAATCAGGCTCTCACCACGGCTACCAGGTCTCATGCCAAGGGGGCTCCACCTTACAGGAGGCGCATCTCCACCACGGCACAGAGGCTTTTGTGTTGTTTGGTCTTTCTGAGGCAGGGTCTCGAGGTGCAGTTCAGGCTGGCCTTGAGCTCACTCTGTAGCCCAGGCTGGTCTTGAACTTGCGGCAACCCTCCTGCTTGGCCTCCCGCCTCAGCCTCCCAAGTGCCGAGATGACAGGTGTGTGCCAGCACCCTTGGCCACAAAGGCTACTTGGAGCCAACATCGCCTGGGTCAATGAGTGCCGAGAACTGTGTCTCAGATGCTTATCTTTGTTATGTGTAATCAGAAGGGTTTGCTCTTAAAGGCATAAGGAGACCTTTTTCGGGGAAAAAAATCCCAGAAATCTGATCTGAGCCAGTGAGTATGTTTATAAATAGCTGTTCTTCACTCCTCATGCCATGCTCGGGCCCTCCAGCAGCTGGGAAGCCGCAGGCCACTGAGCAGCCAGTGGCCGCTCACAATGAGCCAGGCAGCGCCTAGCTTCCAGTTTACGCTGGGCACGCAGGCCCCGCTTCCTGTCAGCAGCACGACTCACTTCACCACCTACAGCAACTGTCCTTACCCCAGCACGGCTACTGCCTCCACACCGGGCCCTTCGAGAACCCGTTTCTTCCTTTAAGAAGCAGGATTAGAAGATTAAATTTCATCTTTTATTGGTTGCTGTGCAGTTTTTCACACGGAAAAAAGGACAGTGAAGAACTGTAACTTTCAAATTAAAATATGATCTCGGTTTTGCCCGTTACTATTTTTGCTTGAACTCTATTTTTTAATGTTAAACTATTAAAATAGCTATGCTACTCCCCAGAGGCTCCCTGGGGAGCTAAGTGCTAAACAGGAACCCAGGTGCTCACGCAAGTCCTCTACACGGGCGGTCTGAGGCCCGCTCAGAGCCCTGGGCCGGGCCGACATGAAAAGGGTGCAGTCCTGGCCGAAGCTCAAAGCCAGAAGCAGTTCCAGGCTCCAGCGCTCTTGCGTGCTTTAGCAAGACCTGTGCCTCCTGGCGACCTTCAGCTTTAGGTGTGAGCCACCCATGTGAATGTGTCTTTTCGCCATGAAGACGGAGACCCTGACCACTACCATACACAGATGGAGCAGGGACAACATGGGGAGGGAGAGTTGGATGCCACTACCAGCATGGAGGATGGGACACCAGAACCAGTGCACCTCCAGAGGTGACAACGACCTTGGTGATCCAGGAGAGACGCTCGCCGTGCTGGCTGGTTCCTGGGTTCCTGACCACCTCTCCTCTGGGCCTGCAAAGGCAGCGGGGCTCCCCATGGTGTCAGCAGCCTCATGGTAAACAGAGACTCACGACAGAAAGGCGCCGTCTGACCTTTCCATCCAGCACTGTCTATCTACAGGACCGAGGTGACTCACTTCAGTGCGTGCTACAATGAGACATGGCCACCATGGTGGCCTTTCACTGAGCTGGGAGCAGCTTGATAAGGACCAACCAGCCTGGTGGACCCCTCGGGGACGGTGAGTCTGTAACAGACCGTGCTAGCTGAAGAGAAGTGACGCAGAAGGCAGCAGGAGGGAATCAGTGCTGTCAGGATTTTGGGTGAGAAGCAGCTGTCTTCACGTGTCAGTAACCTCTGCTAGGGAGGCAAACGCCATCCCCGCATCTTATCTGCAGCTGCAGCATGTGCAGTCACTTGCGTCCCCGAATAGGAGGCCAGCCAGGCCCCGACTCAGCCTCCGGCTTAGAGAGCCGCAGCTCCCAGCAAACACCCGCCCCAGGAAGGCAGGAGACATTGGGTGTGGCTGCCCAGGGTGATCCCATGGGCACCATCTCCTCAGGCCAAACCTGCTATATATTTCAACAGCTGGAAGGTTTGTTTACTAATATTATCAGTCTTTACTGCAGTCTGAACCCAAGGCTGTCCCACTGAGCTGCACCCCCAGCCCTTTATTATTATCCTTAGTTTGAGACAGGGTTTTGAACTTGTGATCCTCCTGCCTCGGCCTCCCAAAGTGCTGGGAATCAGTCTTTTATATAGTAAGGTTGTACTTTGCCTTGTTATTTTATCTATCAAAACTAAATTCCAAAAATCCGACTTAGTACATTTAAGTCAGTTATTTCACTAAAGTCAACTACAAGTCTTGTGAACACTACCTCAGCTCTTGAGAAAGATCAGGAAGTTTGAGAGTGGCAGAACACTCAGCTCTGCTGACCTTACCGAATACTGTCACTATAGGTCAAATTAAGAAGGAACTGTGGCCTACCGTCACGGCAGAAACTGTAATCAGAATATTCTTCATTTTTTTTCTTGTACCTGAAAGTTACAAACTAAGGAGTAAGATTTCCATTTTGGACTTATCAGTGCTGAATGTATAAAAATAATAAGATGCATTTTTGTGTAAATCTATTTTAAAATAAAAAATTATTTTAAAAGAAAAAGTAACACAGGAACAAATTACTATATTATAGACTAGTGCAAGGAGACTAATGCCCAGACTCTGACACACCACAGGGTGTGAGGATACCCAGGCCTCCCCTTGCTCCACAGGCCCTGAGTGCTGGTGCTGGGGCAGGGCCACAACTGGGAACCACAGAGGACCCCCGCCTTCACTCCTGAACACTGCGGGGTCACTGGGTACGCTGTGCCACAGGGACTGGCTCAGGCCCGTGGCACTTCTTTTCAGTTCTGTCATGGCATAAGAAACTTTCTCAGCAAGGGATTTAGCTCAGTGACATAAGTGCCTGCCTTGCAAGCGTGTGGTCTTAAGTTCGATCCCTGGTACCAAAAAAAAAAAAAAAAAAAAAAACAGACCAAAAAAACACAAAAAAAACTGTCTCAAGTGAGAAATGCTCTACAAGGTTTTCAATACAAATTCCTGGGAAAATTTAGACCAAAAGTATGTCAGCAAAGCTATCCATTCACTTAATTTGATTTTTTCGGTGCATGTGTGTCATGGTAGGAAGCAAAGTGATGGACTTTGTGCTAAGGAGGAGGAGGTGGCATCATAGCACAAGGACAGGCCCTGCCCAGAACCTCTGGGCAGCCTTGGTCCACTCTGCACTCCTCCTATGCACACTCAACCTCACTTCCAGGAGCGCTAGGTGCCTGCAGTTGGGTCTATGAGGGAGGTGCTGGCATCTGGGAGTGAGGGACACGCAGGCAGACAGGGGCGCCCAGGAACTGGACAGTCTTTCTGAACCTCATGCAAGCTGGCCAGCTGTGCTCTTTCTGATGGGGGATCCAGGGGTTAGGGATTTAGCGCAGCGGCATAAGCACCTGCCTTGCAAGTGTGCGGTCGTAAGTGAGTTTGATCCTTGGTACCAAAGGGGCGAAAAAAAAGCACCCACCTTGATGGGGAATCCAGGACCTTGCACATGAGCAAGGCCGTTCTGCAGCTGAGCACCCAGCCTGCCCTCCCTCTTCTAAAGTTTACCCTGAGGCAGTCTTGCTACGCTGTCCAGGCTGGCCTGGAACCCCAGGTCTTCCTTATCCTCCCGAGGATTAAACTGTGCTGCTAAGTAGTAAATTCTGTGTAGCGCTGCTGTGGCCAGAAATGGGAAAGCACCTTCTCCAAGGTGGCCCGGGGAAGGAAGGCTCTGTGCAGCGGTGGGGATGGATGAGGGAACAGATCTGCCCTGCTACTTCCTTACCACCCGGGTACTGTGGACTGGAGCAGACTATGGGGTAAAGATTTCTTCTGTTTTGAAACTTACACATGTGCGCCCCCCCCAAAAAAAAACCAGCCCAGAGAGATCACCCACATAAACAGAGAAGGACCCACACCCCCTCCCCTGCAGTTTTTTGTTTTGGTTTTTTTTTTTTATCGGTACTAAGGATCAAACTCACGACTGCCTGCTTGCAAGGAAGGCGCTTATGCCGCTGAGCTAAATCCCCAGCCCTCCCCTGCAGTTTTTACACACTGAAATAATTGCTAGGCTGGTGCCTGTGACCTTGATGGGGAGCATTTAAATAAACCTTGCTTATTTCTTTAAAGCCAGCAGTAGCGAAGAGCTCACAGCAATGGCTATGATACTAAGAACGGGACGGAGCAAAGGTACCGCACACCCACTGTGAACCTCTGCCCCACTCTACTGGGCGAGCACCAGCTCACGCAGGGTCCTGTGCACGGGGACAGGGGACCCGCACGGTGCTGGGGCCCTACATACCCACCTTGACCGCCGCACCGTCCGGTAGGCACTGGGAAGCGAGTGCTTTGCTTTTGTGTGGGATCTGGACCTGGACTTCGACGATGAGTGATACTTGGGAGAGCGGGATCTAGTCCGAGACCGTTTTTTGTGCTTTTTCTTCTTCTTCTCTTTTTCTTCTTCTCGCGGTGGGTCTTTGCTTTTGCTTGAAGGCCTTTCTTGAGGCTTCACTTCTGAAGCAGGCAGAGGTCTGCTTCCAGTCAGCAGTGGACAGGGTGCAGCACCAGCTTCCTGAGGAAAACAGCAAATTCATGGCATCAGCAGAGAAATGCACAGTGAGAAGCCCAGGTGACATTTAACTTCGGGCCTCACTTAGCAGTGCAGCTGTTCCAGCAGGGACGACCCACCCCACGGCTGGTTAGCAGCTTGCCCTCCTTTCCCCGGAAGGCAGCTCAGGTGGAGGAGTCAGCCCTCCCCGCAGCCTGCTGGGCTGTGGACAACCCAGGACAAGGGCAGCACCAGGGACCCTATGTCGGGAAACCTGCACCCATGCGACAGCAACTTCCCCCAAACAGACACCATGGCATGCCGTGGCTGGTCTCTCGAGCTGCAGATCTGGACAGAACCACTGAGGTGCTTGGGGAGGGGACGGTGGCTGGAGCATGGGTGCCACACCACAGGAGGCACTGCCCGGGTATGCCCCTGCTCACCTCAAATGAATTTTAACCAGTCACAAATACCATGCACCTCCACATCATGCGCAATGAAGGTCTAGCTTTGTGGGTTTTGGAAAACTTCAACGGAGCTGGCGGCCTTCCCCTGGTCCCCTCTGACCAGGCCGGAGAACAGGTGCTGCACACAGGGCCACTGCGTACGCCTGCCCACGCACATCCTGGGTGCTGCTTCAGCCCGGGTCAGGGCCTGTCCTGGACCAGCTCCTGCCCACAGGGCCAAGGCCTGTGCGGCTCGGGGAGGGAGGCACCACCCACAGTGTGCAGCTCAACCTTCTCGCCCAATTTACACCACTAGGTTCTTTTTTTATTCTGCCCTGGGGATTGGCCCCAAGGCCTTGCTCACACCAGGAAAATGTTCTACCACTGGGCCATACCTCAACCTTTGAAACAAAAGAAAATTCTAAGTTTTGAGACAGGGTCAAAGTTGCCCAGGCCAGCCTCAAGCTTGCTACCCTCCCACCTCCATCTCCTGAGCAGCTGAGACGCACAGGGTTGCCCCAGGACTCAGCTGAGCAGGACTGTTCTTGAGGCTCTGCCTGGAAGATCTCCAGAGAACCCAGCCCAGCGAGGGCACAACGGCGTTTCTTGAGCCAGTCCTTACACCACAGAAGCTTCGCAGTCTGTCATTACAAGCACTCAGCATCTTCAAGGCGCACCCAGAGCCCAGCCTTGCCCTCTAAGCAGCCCTGCTTCCATGCTGACCCCTATGCTCACACAAGATCCCTGCCCTGTGTGGGAAAAGGAGCACACCTGGCAGCCTGATGCGCATTGCCCACGGCCCGTGACGCAGACTAGCCAGGGCACCCCTGCAGACCCAGACAAACCAGCTCCTACATGGGGAAGATCTCAACAGCCCTGGCCTCTCCTGAGAGCATAAGCTGACTCGAGGCCAGACTTAGGATGGACAGCAAGAGTTGAAGACCCCATGGTTGCCAGCCCCAGAATGCTGTGCCCCTGTGGACCCTGGGGGGCTGCTACCCTTTCAGATACGAGGCCCAGGACTCCCTGAGAGGGAGGCCGAGACACACCCACCTCTCACAGGCTGTGAGTCAGGGGTGGCTAAGCCTCATTGTACATCCTCATCGCCGTCATGAGTGCTAGCACAGCCACAGGGTCACACAGAGACAGATGGGAGTGCTCTACACAGGCTCAGGGCCAGCACCAGGGTGCAGCCAGGCAGGGGACGCATCCTTAGGGTCCTCACAGCAAGCCCAGCACAGTGCACCTCTAAACTCTGTGACTGTTTCTCCTACCTCCACCTCAAGTAATGCCTGTCCTGTGATGCTTCACTGACTCACCACCTGCTGCCAAGGCTGAGTGCGCTGCCGATAAGAGGGGAAGATCAGAATCGGTGCTTCCAAACTGTAGCACGCACTCAGCCATGCAATCTCCATATCCCAGCAGGATGACTACCCTTTCCAGCTGCAGGGGCACATGCCTGTTACCTCAGCTACTCAGGACACTGAGGCAGGAAGATTTGAAGTTTGATTTCAGCTTGGGGAGTCAGTGAGAACTTGCCTCAAAAATAAAGAATAAATAGGGCTGGGCAGGTAGCTCAGCGTTAGAGAGCTTGCATAGCACGTGCAAGGCCCTGGGTACTTATCCCTAGTACCACAACCAGCCAGCCAGCCAGCCAGCCAGCCAACCAATGAAGATTATCCTTCATCAGTAAGTCAAAACCTGCTAACTGTGGTGACCTTCACAGGTAGAATCTAGATGATTCATCGTGGTCAGCTTTGTTTTTTAAATTAAAAGTACCAGAAGAATATTTACAAATTTGGTATGCAGACCTGAGAACAAAAAAATGAATACCAAATACCAGGCACCACATCCAGCTGCCGGTGGCAGGACAAGTGCCTGTGGTGTGTCCCCCGGGCCGGGGAGCCAGCACCACACCCCTTCAGCGAGGGTGCTGGGCTGACGCTTGCTGTAGTGGAGGAAGGTGGGGTGGGGAGGGCCGGCCCTGTGCCTCCTGCCCAAGCGTCAGCCACCTCGGACACTGACGAAGGACTGCGCTCACTGCCTCTCTAAGCAGTACCGACAGTGCCTCTGGGTGCTCTGCCTTAGAGGACAGAGGAGGGGGTTGTGCATGTGAGTGTGTGTGCAAAGTCAGCAGGACTTTGGCTACGAGGTACATGCTGCACCTCTGGGGTGCACAGGGAGGCATACCTGCAGGCAGAGCCGGAACCCACTCAACCCGAGACTCTGGTGATGCTCACAGCACGTGCGGCAGGGGATGCAGCCCAGAAGGCCTCACCTTCCCTGGCCATGGTACTACATGTAGGGACAGGCATGAGCTCCATCAAGCCGGGCACAGCCAGAGGGACCCCATGCCAGCTGGCTGGGCAGGCACAAGGCTCCCTTCATGAGTCAGTCACAAATCTCTGCCAGGCTGCAGCCCTGCAGCTAGCCCATGAGCCCGGCCTGCATGCGGCTCAGCAGCTGCTGAGTGCACCCAGGTTCCAGCGTGCAGTCAGAGCCCTAGCTGGTGCTGAGCTCAAGACTTCACAGCCATCAGACACCCTCAGCCCCACCTTGGTCTCACTACCAGGCTGGGCTGGGGTGACCCTTCTATCCCAGCCTCCTCGGCAGCAAGTACTATAGGTACATACCTCCCTGCCTGGCCTCAGAAACACCAGAAAAGCAGAAAGCAAGAGCCACCCACCCCTCCTCCCCCAGGCCCTGCTGGAGGTCAGACCATTCTCCTGCTGTGGTCGGCTCAGGCAGTAACACAGGAGTGGCTCTGGAATTCTTCCCCTCTCCTCCACGGAGGCAGCTGGTACAGCTGGTGGCTGCCACATCGCAGAATGCACATCTCAAAACACATTCTCAAGGTGAGCACTATTCTGGCCTAACCAGAAGACCCTGGCTGCACTAATTTAAACCATCCCAGCAGGAATAGCCTGGAGGGCAACTGAGTGGCTGCCTCCGGAGTGCAGACTGTGCCTCCGCCAGCACCGTGTCAGGGGTCTGGGGCACCTGCTGATGCCCCTCGTACACCATGGCCAGGGAACCAGAGCCGCCTTTTCAGGGTGAATTTAACAGAGGCAGAAAGCAAACCGCGGCTGGGTGTAAGGCCGAGGTTAAGTATTGTTTGGGAGACCGCAGGAACTGCAGAAAAGCAGTGATTCATGCGCTGTCAGGACGCCTGTTGCCCACTACTTCAGCAGCGTGGAGAGCTGTATTGATCAGTCCTTTATTACACCTGAGTGTTTACTTGGCAATATGTTAGCATGTGAACCAGCATCCACCATCCCCTGCAGCGGCCCAGTGAACTGCTGGCTCCAGAGCGGATTAACACGCTCTGGCTGAGGAGCAGGGGACTGCTGCGGGCATCCTTGGGGATGCTCCTGGATCCCACCTTGGGCCTTGCCTGGCTGCACACGACGGACAGTTTCTTACATCCCACATGCCTCAGCACCTCAGACCTGCAGGGACTCAGCCGATGCGGGCTTTTATTTCTAATTCCTTTTCCAACTATCACATGATTCACAGACTCAGCAAAGCTAACAGCTTGAAAAATAAAGACTGGAATCTACAGGGGCCCTGAAGTGCTATTAGTAGCAAGCAACTGCATAACTCAAGGGGCCACAGCTGGGCACTGTGGTGCACACCTATAATCCCAGCACTTGGGAGGCAGAGGCAGGAGGATTTTAAGGCTGACTCTGTTTCTCACACACACACACCCTAAAAAAGAAGAGGGGCAAAGCTTCTGATTTCTCTTCATTTTGAATTAAGCACACAGGTACTCACCAAAGGTGAGGATGGTATATACGCAGGTGTGTATGTACTATGGATGCACACAGTCTCTCTTGTACACTGCTTGAAACTTGGGGTACTACTGAGTGTTCTTGTTAATAAGCGCATGTTAAGACATCACTTAAAAGCTTGCTCGATACACAGTATATGGCCACCTCTTCCAGTGACTGCTGGAGCTGAATGGGGTGGTGTGCAGACACAGGTCAGGTATAAAGGGGCCCAGCACATGCACAGGGAGATGCAGACCAGTGAGTGTGTGTCCAGCTCTGTGTGCCCCCCGCAATGTGTGTGGTGGAGAACATTCCTGGTGCTGACCAGACTCCAGCAACGTGGTGTGGAGAGGTGAGCGGGATGGCGGCTGACACAAGGCAGAGACACAAATGCCAAGAACCCCGAGCGGACTCTGAGTACCCCTCAGTCACAGTCACAGCAGCTCTGCTGCTCCAGAACACACTGGCAAGAAGATGGGCGAGGACCTCGGGGACGGTGCCACCACAGGGAAGCAAAGCTGCCAAGGTCCTTCTGCAAACACAGCCGCGCATCAAATTAAGACAGCAATTCCACAGCCAGGGCTCTGCCTGGCGATCCTGGTAGAAACCAGACACAAGATACAGGACCCAGGGTTGAAGGGGCGCTGCTCAGAGAGAGGAACCCACACTGCACCTGTCGCTTCCAACACCAGGGGACAGTGCACCCCAGCAGTCATAGTCCCACACCCTTCAGGAAGCTGCAGACCACCAAGCACCGGCCCAGCCCTCCACACCACGCTCACGACCCCTCCTGTGCACACACACATGCACACCCCTTACCACCTGTGGGCCACAGGTTACCTTAGACTACTTTAATCCTTGTGCTCTACTAGGCCATGTGAGTGTTTGTTCTGCAGAAAGTCTTATAAATCCATCATGTTATAGGAAATTCAGGCAGGACCCTGAGTCTCCGTGGAATGCTGCTGGGACAGCATGGGACACTTTGCTAAGAAGTGTCCGAAAGCAGAGCCAGAGATGGTCACATGGGTAGCTAAACAATCAAGTTCTCGTTCTCTGCACTTTACCCTTCCCACATCCCACTTTTACTCTTTGTAAAGCAAAGACTCTAATATAAAGCCAGAAAAAACTGTAATGGAGCTATCAGTCCTGGAGACTAGCACCCGATCCCGTAACTTTGCTCGTCGTTTTCTTTCATCCGCCACCCCTTGTTTTTGGGATCTGTTTCCTCATACAAACCGACAACATTCTCAACCTCCCCGTTGTGGAACCAGCCATGCATGCCCCTTACCACCAGACTTACAGTGTACACAGACACAGGCTGCGCCTTGAGGACACAATCACCCAACGCAGTCCACGCAGACACTGAGACACAGGCAGCCTTGCAAAGGAAGCAAAATGCGACACAAAGCACGACAGAGGGGAGGTGAGGATGCTATGCTGAGTGAGAGACAGGCCGCTGTGGAGGTTCCTGGGGCAGATTCAGGGGGACAACAAGTGAGCTCTGGGGACAACTTGCAGATGTGCTCAGGGCACGGCCTGTGCTCTGCGAAAAGGTGGACACATTGGGACTTTTGAGATGAGTATTTTACCCCGGTAAGAGCAAAACAAAAAAACCCACACGTCCACAGGAACAAAGAAAGGACAAGTGAGAAGACTTCCGCTGCTCACTGCACCTTTCTCTGCTATCTGTGCCTTTCACATCACTGCCTTTGCAAAAGCAAACAGACGTGGGATGATGCCTGTCCCCAGCGCAGTGGCCGAGTGGGCTACCATGGGACTCTGAGCAGAAGCAGGCCAAGGCCTGCTCACCCAGGACCTGCTCTCAGCTCAGGAGACGGGCAGCCCCTGCCCTGTCCTGTCCCTTCTCCACTGAGAACCGCGTGTCTGAGTTGCTGGGCCAAAAGCGCCAGCACCGACGAGCACATGCCCATCAGAACAGCAAGTGTGTCCAGCACAGCCCGGCCCAGGAGCTCCTCAGGCTAACGGCACTCTGAGGCCCGACTCTTGTCTACGACAATTCCAATTTAATTACGAGTATTTTTTTTGTCTCAAAGCAATTAACGACATTTATCACCATCTGCCGATACCATTACATTTCTGTTGAAACGGCTTAGCAGCCGTGCTCTGTACGCACGCACACACATATCCAGGGGAGCATCCCGGAGATTTAAACGCTGATTTCCGGGGATTACAGCAACCTCTGGCTGGGAAGTGGGCAGAGGGAGGAGGCACTGGGCTGGGCCTGTGCTTGTGGAAGAGCCTGGCAGCTGAGTCCAGCAGGCCAAGATGCCGGGGGCCGAGCACAGAACTCAGCCGACAGCGACAGCGCAGCAGAGCACAAAGCGCAGCCTGGTGACCCAGTGTCCCCATCTTCAGGCACCTCTTGACGAAACCCTTTACTCCGTGCACAGATGGCAGGAAACAAGGGGCGCCAGTGGGCTGTGGACCTCTTCCCAACCACAGCGCACACCGGCTTTCTGTTCCTCCCCTCCTCACTACAGACATCAGTTTTATGTCCACAACCAGAAGGCAGAAACATTTTAGCTAGGTGTGGCAGGGCACGCCTGTAATCCTATGGGAGGCTGAGGCAGGAGTGTCACAAGTGAGGGCCTTGGGCTCAATCCTAGCACTGCAAAAAACAAGAACAACAAAAACAAAGCAGTGAAGGTGCGTGTTCTGCTTCTTCCTTCTCCAGGTCAAAGCATCTCTGGTGTGGCCACAGCTGGTGCACAATTTGCTGAGAAGTCTCAGCGCTGAGTGGGCAGGCAGCAGGGGGCATTTCACGGAGAGCACTCAGGAGGGGCTCTGGGGCGCCCTCAGGCCACACCTGGGGAGCCCAGGATATGGGGGAGGTGGCATGGCAGAACGCGCAGAGCAGACACACAAGTGGCATCTGGTCCACTGCTCGGCACACCACATCCTGCTAAGACGCTCACTGCCTCCTCAGGCCGAAGAGATTTCAGGATCCCAGCCAAGAAGGCAACTCCGCCTCCAGCAGAAGGAAGGCTCAACCCTGAACTCAGGATACTATGCTGCTTTTCACAGAAACATAAAAGCAGCCAAGAGACTCCACACAGAATTGCCTTGGAATAAACAAACTTAGAAATGGCAAGGTACACTCGGGAGGCTGAGGCAGGAGGACTACTGTTGAGTTCAAGGTCAGCCTGGGCTACATAGTAAGACCTTGTCTCAGACAGACAGACAGACAGACAGGCAGTGAGCAATGTAATCAAATGGGAAAAGAGGTGGGGGGCTATGCTATCAGGACATACCAGCCACAAGACAGTGGATAAACCTAGACACATGGCTGTGGAGTGAGGGACACACCATGGTAACAGGCACGGTGTTCCCCAGAGAGCACTTTCCACTGTGGGACATGGGCACAGTGACTGGGACAGCCATCACCACGTCTGCACTCGACCTACAGATGGTTCAGAGAAAGCCAGGGAGCACTCGCGTGTACACACACACACACACACACACACACACTCACACACACGGGCGTGGGCTGCCAGCCTGGGAGGCTCTGGCTTCCATGTCTTTTCAAAGGGTGAGACTTTGTGCAAGTAAACTTCCTGCAGCTTCTGTTTCTCTTAAACAAGGGTCTCTGGGCTGGGAAAGGTTTGCGGTGAGTGTTCTGAAGCTCCTGGCTGTCGCCCGTGGCCCGCAAGTGGCCGTGATCAAAGGTGCCGCTCAGCACACACCAACCCTCACACGAGGCTGCCTGAGTGCGACCCCAGCAGGCCTGAGCTGGCCGCCCCCTGCGTCCCAGCAGGGATAGGAGAGGAGCTGGGCTGCCAGTGCCTCGCCAGCCAGAGCTCCTCGGCAGGTGACCAGTGCATGTCTCTGGCCGCTACACCCCAGTGATGAGGGGATGTGGTCTTCCTTCAACATACCTCTACACTGAAAGGGCTTTCCTCCATTTTTCCAACTTCTGCTTCAGGCAGAGGATTTTTCAAGGTTTGCAAAAATAAAGCCGCTTTTCTCTTACGTTCTGCCTGAAGCTGCTTTTCCTTTGATTCCTTGGACGCCTGGGCAAGCTTCTCCCGGGCAGCAGCCGCAAGGCGGTCCTCCAGCTTCTGCTTTGCTAAAGGAGCAATGAGAAAGAACTGGAGTTTGGAGCAAATGTGCTCGTATCCTTCCACCTCCCTTTCACAGCAGCCACAGGCCCCACACGGTCATTCAGAAAGGAGCACACGCAGACGGGAGGCTGGACACACAGCGGACAAGACACATTCCAAGAGGATGAGCACACAAGTGTGCCTTTTGGGGCAGGGTACTGGGGGTCATGGTTGGCAGGATGCCAGGGTCCCACACTAGTGGAGGCTGGGAGAAGGGCACCCTCGGAAGTGCTCTCACCACCCCCCCACGGCAGGCAAAGACTACTTCAGAATGTGTCATCCCGGACTCGGAGCCTTGGAGCAGACCCCTGGGGAGCACAGGTACAGTGTCTGTGCTGGACGGGTAGGCACAGGGGCTGGAGTTCCCTCTCCTAAGGGCTGCTTCATCCATTTGTGTGTACACCGAGACAGCAACACAAGAAACCAGAATAGATACCCCCCCCCAAAAGTGGCAATGAATTCTTTGCTTCATCCTGGAGACAGGCTGTGACCTAGGAAGACAGCCATGCTGAGGCCTCCGCCCGTGCCAAGGGCAGATGGCTCTGCTGAGAGCCAGCCTCCCGGGGGTATGGCTGGGAGTGGGGCTCAGGCTCACCCTGCGGAGCTGTCAAGGCCGGAGGCCTCCATGAGCGCTGGCAGTGCCTAGGCTCCCTGTGAACAGATCACCAGGGGCAGAGGCACCGTGGCTGTGCTCCTGAGGAGGAGGATGGCTCCCAGCTCAGACACCTTGCGCCACATAGCGGCTGCATGGCTCAGCGGCAGGCTTGGGATTTCTGGCTTAGTGGCCACGTTTCACATTTACTTCTTTTTTGTTGAGAACTTGAAAAGCTAGCGACAAACCTTGCTTTGCTTCTAGTTCCTCCTGGGTAAGCTGAGGCTTCTTTTCCTCGACAACTGCACAGGGCGGGACTGCAGCCGGGCTAGTGTTGACAGCACTACTAGAACTTTCTTGGCCCTCTTTGCTTTCTTCATCATCATCACTGTCATCGTCTAGCTTAACTCGGTTTTTTTCCAGGGGAAGGAGATCATTTTCTTTGGCCTTGATTGCAAAGCTTATTGGAGCGAATGAAGCTATTAAGAAAAGGTGAGAAGTGTGACACATTTTTAGGGAGCTGGATGGTGGGCAGGATTGTCACAGACCCCATCCCGGCATGAGCATGGCAGGGCAGGTGGCACCCACAGGGTTGTGAGGCCCTGCTGAGATGTCTCCACCTGGAGCCAGGCTGGGTGAGGCCTGGAGCACACTCAGCAGAGGGCCTGGCCAGAGCAGCAATCTACCCAAGACAGGTGGCCTGTGTGGCCACAGTGTCACTATGGGCCTGCCGCCTTAAACTGTCGTCTTGTCACTTGCTTTTTAAAAAAAGCCCATGGCTCACCCTGTAACCGAATTTGCATAAATAGGTATGTGACGCAACTCCACTCTAAAAGGGCATCTTTACAAAGTTCCAAGCTAATAAAGCAGCCTGTCCTCACAAAGCGTGAGCCACAGAATCCTTTTCTTCCCTGGTGATGTTTTACCAGGTGCCGCTTCATGGATGGCATGTTAGACCAGGCTCCGTGACTACAGAAAACCAAGTTTGGCTTGAGAATTCGGGTAGCACAATTTATCCCCGGTAGGGTCCGTAAGGCACTCTGGGGATGCTAAGGCCCCACAGGGGACCTCTTCCCAGCCTCACCCCCAGCAAGTGCTGATTTTGGTCTCTTTAGTTCCTGGCCATAGCTCTAGTAACAGCTGCTTGGGAGCAGTCCGGTCCTCTCCAGGTAAACACCACTGAGCACTCCCTTAGGGAAGGTACGGAAGCCAGCCAGCCCTGGGAACTGCCAGGCACCCGGAGGAAGTGGCTGTGGGAAGTGAAGTTAGGGAGGGCTGAGGTTCGCTGGGCTGCCCCACCCTAGTGCCTCTGCCCCAGGGTGCAGGGAACAGCTGCTGGCCCCTAGCCACCCCAGATCTGTGTCATGCAGCCACCTGTCACAGACACCAGTGCTTACAGAGGAGCAGGGTGGCCCAGTGGTGTCTGCCTATGTTCCCAGTGGGAGCCAGAGGGCCACACAGCACACTGTCCTTGAACATGTTTGATGCTTTCCACATTAAACAAAGTTTAACAAAAGGAACCTCTGACTGCCCCAGCAATTCAGTCTTTAATAAACACAGGGTCAAGGAGCTTTTTAAAAGGAGAGAAAACTTCACAAAAGATGTTAATTAATGAAATCACTCAAGGTACTAGACTGAAATATATGCAGAATAGTTTGAGAAACAATTATTCCCACACCATCTCTTCCCTCAAATTAGAAAAGCAATCAACAAGCACAAGGTTGAAACGAATGCCCTGTGGCACTTCCTATAGCACGACTCTCTCCATGCAGCACAGGCCCAGCATGCAACTGAGGTAGGTGCCTGCTCATAGGAGGGAGGCTGAGGCAGGACACGGCTCACTGGCTTACCAAGGCAAGCATCCTGCCTCCTTGCTCACTGCTGCCAGCCGCCAACCCTACGGCACAGACAACAGGACAGATGCCCACTCAAGGGAGAGAGACAGGCTGAAAGCTGTAGTAACCTTCTGGCCGCTCCTGCAGACGCATGGAAGGCCCTGCCGACAGCCTCTGGTGAAGGGTTTCCCTGAGATTACTGCAGGGTCTGAGCTCTCCTCCTCCCAAAGCCTCCAAGGCCGTTCGAGCAGGCGCTCCAGCACCCCCTCTCCTGTGCCCAGGGTGGGGTGGGCAGGGCTGTGCCAGGCTGACACCAGCTGTGTGGCCATGGAGGAACACGAGCCCCAAGCAAATCCTCCACCTTCCACACAGAGCAGGGCAGGCTTCCACTTCCCAGGGACAGCGCGAACCTCTGCGAAGCTGAGGAAATGGGGATGAACCCAGCAGAGCTTCAACTGCGCTGCAGGTCGGGAGAGACCTGAGTGTCCTCTGTGGGCGTACTGTACGCGTGCAAGTCTGTACACACACTTGGAGCCACAACTGCTATTCCACTTTGCAGCCACGTCTTTCCTCGTGAACGTCTCAGAACAGATGCTCCAGTGTGGGCCGCGGTCTGACAATGACCCACTGCTGCACGGTCCCTACCCTGGGGCCTGGCTGTGCTGCCTGGGAGGGTCCTGAACTCCTGGGCTGGGACACGGCATGTGACACCACTTGAATATTCTTTTCTGAGAGAATACACTAAAAATGGCTAAATACACTGGCTATGCTCCTCTTCCCTGAGCCATCATTTCCTGTTGTTTTCTCCGGGAGCACTCAGCTTTCCTTACTGACTTCTAAGAGCTCCTGCGTGGTGAGGGCGGTAACCTGTGTCTTCCAGGATCAGCGGCTCCTACCAGGAGATGCTTGCCACCTCACTTTATTTAGCCCTGCTTCCATTAGACCTCTTAGTCTCTATAGCTTATGACTTCAGTTCTCAGGGGAGTCTTCTCCTAACTCCCAGATTATAAAAAATTACCTGCATTTCCTTCTATTTTATGGTTCTTTTGAAACACTGAAATACTGAATTCATTTGGAGTTGTTCCTGTGTGGTCTTATTAATTTTTGATCAAAGTGCAAAGCCTGTTTTTCCAGCTTCAGTTACCAGCCAAAGATTTCCTTACAGAGTGTTCCAGAGGCTCCCCTGCTGAGGTAACCACGCCAGGAGATGGATGCAGTGCCATGCTGGGTGCCTGGCATGGGGCCGGCCTGCTTATGCCCATCATCGCTCCTGCATGGCCAGGTCCACCTAGCGTCCCAGCACCTCTGCCTGTGTGGCCATGGCCTGCAGCCTGTGGGCTGAGCGCAGAGACGTTGATGGTTCCCACGGGTGCGTTAACTGACCTTGTGGACCTCGGCCTCCCGACTGCTCCTGGGCCCTTCCCCAACATCTCACACTCTCAGGCCTATGGGTCAGTGTCAACCTCCTAGCTCTTCTTGAACTAACTTTAGCGTTTTTTCTTTCTTTTTTGACTTTTTAAAGACAGGATCTCACTACGCATTCAGGCTGGCCTTGAGCTCACTTCGTAGCCCAGGATGGTCTCAAACTTGCAGTGATCCTCCTGCTTCAGCCTCCCGAGTGCTGGGATGACAGGTGTGTGCCACCATGACTGGCACAGCATGTTTTGAGAATATCTTTCACTGATCTTCAAATTCATTCAAATGTATGATTTTATATATATAAAATCCTGGGTATTTTAAAAAACACCAGTGGTTTTCCTCCTCATCTGCTCCTTAGTGTTTTCTTTTTCTCTATTGAATGTGCCCAGTGCCTGGTATTTACTGGTCTTTCCTGCTCCGACTTTTCCTGCTCCCCATCGATGCACCTGACCGTTTCCTCCTGGGCCTTTCCTTTTCCTCCTGCCTGGTACTGGGACTACACGAGGGCCGTGTGGACACTGAGGCCCAAGTCACATCCTCCTGGCCGTCTCCCACGGGGCAGGGCTCACCGGCGCCCCGCCCTGCCTCGAGCACGGACTCCTTTCCCAGCACAGCCTTTGCCTTGTGCTCAGCTCCATGGCCCGTCTGGGGCGCCGCCTGCCTGACCTCCTGCTCTGGCACTCGAGCCCCTCCATGTCAGTGCCCTGCTTCCACACCTCTCCTCTCCTTGTGCGATTTCTGAGGAAAGGAGTCTGAGGACTCTGACTGCAGTGTTCCCACTGAGTTTATTTCTTTGCAGTCTTCTGCAGATGGGAGACGCAGCTGGGCTCACTTCATGAGAGCGCTGACCGTGAGAACGCAGGCTGCAAATGAGAGCGCTCCTCCGGTGTGCTTTGGGGATTTCTCCGCGCCCGTGTCATCCGGGTCCCACAGAAGGGCAGGTCCTCCTTAGTATCTTCCCAGAGGGATTAAAAACATCACACCAGAGCAACAGACGCCTGCTCCTCTTTACAGTGGTACACTTCGTAAGAAACAGCCCCAATACCCGTGGAGGGGGATGAACGGATAAAGAAGATGTGGGGCTTGTATACAATGGAATACTACTCTGCCACAAAGAAGGACTCGCTTAAGACACTTCTAGCTAAATGGGTGAATCTTGAGACTGTACACAAGTGAAATAAATTGGACACACGTGTATAAACATTGTATGCTTTTGTTTGGTGTGAGAAATCAAAAGTACATAAAGACCAAAATGTACCAGATACTGGGAAATAAAAACATGTTCAAATGAGAAGGGGAAGAGGAGGGAGAAAGCAATAAGAGAAAACATGAAATAAGCTTTTGTAAATAAAGAAGGGATGAGGAGCTGAAGGGTGTAGGGGAATGGACCAAAGCAGCAGCAAGAGATACCACGTACAGGTACACACTCCCTGGGATGAATGCTACTGTTAAGTACATCTAGAATGTCCCAACTAAAAGAAACAGCAATTCAGGCTGAGGAGATGGGGCGGGCTCTATCAGATGCTGCCGAGTCTGTCAAGCCTCAGGCCCCAGGTTGCGCAGGGACCCTGCGAGCGCATGTCCCCTTACGGGTCCCGGCCTCCCACCAAACACCTTCGTGTCGACAGTGGCTCCCTAAAGTCAGCGCCCGAGTCCGCGCTCTTCTTCCCTCTGTGAACCAAGTCCCAGAGCCAACTGTGGCCCAACGGCCCTGCTTGGCCTGTGTCTCTGTCTGCTTCACTGAGAGCCCAAGGCAGCCAGAAAGGGAGGGGATAAATGTGTATGCTGAGGCAGCGTTCTGGACAGCGACTGCCAGCGACAGCTCTGTGCCCGACAAGGACCCCTCCGTGAAGGCAGCGCTGTCTGCCACCCCTCCCCTTCCCGCCCGCTGCAGCTCCCTCCCAGCCCCTCTGCCTCGCCTCCTCCTGCGCCTACTCGGCCTGCGTGCTTCTGCGCACCATGTCCAGGTTGCGGTGACACCTCCCCTCGGGCTGCGAAGCCTTTTCTGCACAGTGCCACTCCTTCCCAGCAGATGGCCTGCTCCCTGTCCCTTCCCTGCACACCCCAGAACAGAGCAGGAGGGCTGAGCAGCACTGCACACAGGAAGTGCTCCAGGACCCCCTGAATGTTACCATGCCACTATCTGCACAAACGCAGCTGCACAGGTCTGCGGGGGATGAGACCATGCTTGACGCTTTGGGAGCATTATCACTAAACTGCTTGGAGCAGGTGGCTGTGCAGACAGAGCCGGGACCAGTTGGAATAGCAAGGCTGCATGGCCCGCCCGCCTCGCCCCGGGCCCTCACCTTTCACCAGCTTCCCGTCCACTGCACCCTTACTGGATGCTGCCTCCTTCTTCCCACTGGGGCCGCTTTTGCCCATCCCCTCGGCAGCATCCTCGGGCACACTGTCCTCCCCGGTGTCGCTGGGCTTCTCCGGCACGGCTTCCGAAGAAGCCTCTTCTGGTGCAGACACAGGCTGCAGAGAGCAGACATCAAACACAGGAGTCATGCCACAGGAGCACTTCCGCCTCTCAGGGGACACGAGAGCTGGGAGGAGGAGGAGGAAGAGCCCACCCTGCACCTCCTGCACCAGGCCTCCATGCCCTTCCTGGGGAGCCTGATTACCGAGAGCACTTTCAGGATCCTGAAATATTTCCAACACCTGTTGATGGGTCAATTCTCTTCAGTTTGAGCAACTGGAGATAAAAGTTTGAGAAATCGACTGCTAAGCAGGGCCTCTCGTCTGATACCTATCAGTAAATGTCAGGGTGCCTGCTGCATGGACATAGCACCGGCGGGGTCCAGGGCACAGGCAGCATACAGGGCCAGGTCTGCTTCAGACACCTGCTCGGCGACCACAACTCAAGTGTTCAGATCTGGTTCAAAAGGGCAGCCAAGACGCCCAGTGCAGGAAGAAACGGGACCTTTATTTGGAGTGTGTGGGACAAGTGATCACCAACACACTGCAACTTCGAGGGGCTGTTTCAGCGAAGCCAGCCCAGGTCACCTCTGGGAGGCAGGGACAGCACAGGGCAGGGCCGTGGCAGACAGCGCCAGTGCCAGCTGGACCAGTCCTCCAACCTCCTTCAACTTCCTACAGCGTGGGCTTCCTGCCTGCAGCAGGACCATACCTGTGCGCCGTCGCCCCCTTCCTTCTGCAGGAAGAACTGCTTCTTAAACTCGTAGTAGGCGTTGTACTGGTGCCACGGCTGCAGGAACTCGAACCTGTGGGTGGAGAGAGCAGTCACTCAGCAGGCAGCACGAGGGGACGTCACCCTACGCTGAGGGAGACGGGCACAGGGTCGTGACGCTGTGCAGCTTGCACGTTCACACTTTACTACCAGAGGCATGGAACGTGATTTAACTTTTTTTTTTGTCGTTTTGAGACAAGGTCTCGCTATGCAGTTCAAGCTGGCCTTGAACTCACTTCATAGCCCAGGCTGGTCTCGAATTTGCAATAATTCTCCTGTCTCAGCCTCTCGAGTGCTGAGATTACAGGCATGCACCACCACAGGCAGCTCAGTTTAATTTTTTAAAAAAGCACTAGGCCTAGATTTCCAGGGTAGGCCCTTACAAAGTATGAATAGTAGCTCTTTATCTCAGCATGGACAGTTTGATTTCACAGTTAAAAACCTTCAGACTTAAGCAACTTAGCAAGATAATGTTTATATAGAGACATTCAAATCAAGAAAAAGATAAAAACACAAAGAAATTATATGGCTAGATTTTTTTTGGTATCAGGGATTGAAATTTTTATTCACCTTTTTTTTTTTTTGAGACAGAGTCTCACCATGTATTTCAAGGCTGCCCTTGAACTCGCTATGGAGCCCAAACTGGTCTTAAACTCCAGGGAATTTTTCTGCCTCTGCTTCCTGAGTGCTGAGATTACAGCTGTGAGGTGCCATGCCTGGCTTGGTGCTGGGGACTGAACCCAGGCACCCTGGTCCTTATTTTTTGTGTTTTGAGACAAGTCTTGGTAAGTCTCTAAGCTGCCCAGGCTAAGCTTGATTTTGGATCCTCCTCAGTCTCCTAGAGTTATGGGTTACAGATGTGTCCAGCCACAAATCCAGATTAAAAAAACAAAACAAAACAAAACAAAAAACCCCAAATCTTATTTATCCAACATGCTTAAAACTCCTTTTCCTTTGGTGCTGGGAATGGAACCCAGGGCCTTGGTCGTGCTACTCCAGTGTCCCACAGTCAGGCCCCCAGTCCAGCACATGAAACTCTTGGTCTCACCTCTGATCGTTCTTGGCACGAACGCTGGTCTCAAATTTAAGGCCATTCCGAGCGACGTACTCCGCCAGCTTGTCAATCACAGGCTGAATGTCAGGGGGCGGGGGGATGATGGCAGCCACGGGAGCAAGTGCACTGCAGGGGAGAGGCTGGTGAGCCACCCACATTCCCAGCAGGGACGGAGCCCAGTGCTGGGGGCTGGGGGTCTTCATGGCCTTGGTGGCCGTGGGAACACTGGAGTCAGATGACATCTGTGGGGGGCCCTGAAGACAACAGCTGCCCCAATACTAATAGGACTAATGCACTGCTGCAGATGGTGACAATGGACTTTCACGGGGCACGAGAAGCACAGACAGGCTTGGTCTGTGCCTACTGAACACTGCTCTACCTTGAGTGACCTCTGGGGAACATATCCAGAGTGAGTCACACGGTAACTCTTTGTCACCTTAGAAGCGAGAATATCTCAACACCCTTCCTGCCCGGTTTTCTCAGCACAACTGGCAAAATCACTTCTGCAGGGCATTGGTATCTTGCTGGCATTCCTGGGCACCTCTGCTGGGTGGAAGACAAAACACCCTGGTGACCACCATGAGTGCCAGCTCACCCTGTCACCATGTGGCCATGAGTTCAGAGGTGCCCAGCTTTATGAACCCTGCTTTCTGCTGACCACCGCAGGCCCAATCATGGGGCCCTACCCAGTGAGGGGTCAGATGAGGTTGGCCTTGTTGTGAAAGGACACAGTGGCAGTGAGGAGAGACTCCAGCTTCCAAGTAGCCAGACCTCATGCTAAGAATGTTCCTTCTCATTTACTGGTTCTGGGAATTGAACCTGCTGAACTAAACCGCTGACCAACCCTCCTACTTACCCTTTTAAGACAAAGTCTTGCTAAGCACCCTTGACTAGGCTCAAATTTGTGACCACCCTGCCTCAGCTTCCTGAGGAGGCGGCATCTCTCAGGCAACATACCCAGTTCTGAAGACTTTCCTGTCTGTCAACCTTGCCTTTAAAGTGTGGGCACCTGAATGCTGCTGCTCCCAGGGGCCCCAGAATGGGCACGCACCTTGTGGTGGTGGTAGTGGTGGAGGTGGCCCCGCTGCTTGTCTCGGCAGTGGTCGGGGGTGGCGGTGGTGTGGTCCCAGGAGGCGGTGGTGCAGTAGTCGTCACTCCAGGGGAGCTGGACACGGTCCCCCCAGCGGGCAGTGTGCTATAGTAGGTGGCCACGTTGATCCCCGGGGGTGGTGGCGCCAAGCAGTAGGTCCCGTCAGGCAGCATGTAATAGCTGTAGTACATGGCTGCCACAGGTGCTGCAGGGACAGCAGGGTGGCTGAGTGAGGTCAAGGTGGCCTCTGACCCTCCCCACCCATGTAGGACACAGCATGGCCAGCAACACCTAGACACAGTCAGGGCTGAGTGGAGGGAGAACAGCCACGGGGCTGCCCAGATGCCGCAAGAACCTTCCTGACGAGACCTTGGTCCCCTGCTTGGGGCTGGAACAGGAGGTGGGCTCTCAGGGATTACTGGTTGCCTTATTCCTACCCAGCTGGTCCAGGTGACCTGGGCTCTCGATGGTGTGCGAGGGCACTGCCTGAGCCTGATATTCTCTGGAACTTCCCCTTTCCAGAGCAGCCACGGCACCTGCCACACTGATGCTGTCTGTCACCACTGCCTCTGCATGACACCCTTGTATGCAGCCACACCAGCGCCCAGCTTCCCGGTCCTCAATGGCGGGGCACACAGCTTCTACACATTTTGTGCACAAATGTGACACTGGGAGATCTTGGCACACTGGTTAACAGTCAACAGCCGCGAAAGCTCTAGATGTTCTTCTGGGTGACGTTCAAAACCAGCGCCAAACACAGGCTGAAGGATGTGACCAGGATCCCTATTTGCCATTCTGCTGCAGAAAAGCAGGGGTCTGGCTTCATGGAGTCTAATTTCTCCTTCACTCGGGGATGGCAAAAGGATTCTCCTATGAAAGAACCATATTTTGATTTTCCCTTGGTTCACTGGAAACAAACAGGCTGATCCTGTATGCTAGGCAGGAAAACATGACAGACGGATCAATACCACTGCTCAGGAACACATGGAGGAAGTCACTCTGGCTCAGGGTCACAGGGACAGTGGAGACACAGGATCATGTCCTAGTTCTTAGGACGCCTCCACACTGCCCGCAGCAGTACTCCAGAACCCCTAGGTGGGTGGGTGGCACAGGTCTCTGCGCCAGCCCCTCACCCAGCACTGAACAGTATGTGGGACCAGGCAACACGAGGGCCAGAGCACAGGGGTCTACCGTGAAAGAGGGTGGCCTTGCCTCCGCTGACATACAGGGTCCTCGGCAGCATGGAATCCCTCCTCCCACTCACCCCCCCAGGAATGACCAAGTGGCCACAGACCTGCCTCAGCAGAGAAAGGTGAGGCTCTGCAGAGCCATGGCCCTAGCCTGGTCCCCAACAGGGAGGCTGGGGACACACTCCAGACACGTCTCAGCAGGGAGGATGACCCCGCCCCGACCTGGCCTAAGAACCCCCAGGAAATTCCAATTACAGCCTCAACAAGTAAGGCATTCCAGCCCTAGGAGCAAACGAAGCTCCCTGTAATTAAGACCAACTACTTGGCTTTTTCTTGGGATAGGAATGCGATGCCTGCTCTTTGAGGCGCGGATGTGCCACGGGGCGGACTCTGGCCTCAGAGCCTCTCCATCCCAAGATGTGAGCTGTAACAGGAAGGTTCCATCTAAACCACACTAGAGCTGGCAGTGGGACATGCGCCGTCTCCACGTGTGGAAATGAGACAAGCCCAGACCAGGAAAGGCCTCCTGGATGGACCTGAGGCCAAGTGCACAGAGAGGAGGGCGGAGAAGCCAAAGCTGAGTGCCGTGCCGTGTTCACTGGCAGACGGTCCGCTACACCTGCACTTCTGCACCCTCCAGCCTCCCCTGGGATGCTGTGATCACAGGCTGCAGAGGTGAGTGGAACCACAACCCATGCGGTGTCACACGCCTGTGATCCTGGCACTCAGGAGGGAGGCTGAGGCTTGATCACTGGGAGTTCAAGGCCAGCCTGGACTGCAGAGTGCTCACTCTGTAACAAACAAACAAAGAAAGCACCTTCCCAAAGATGGATCTGAAAAGAACGGTAACTGCTAAAGGGGAAACTGAATCATAGCTAAAAAGAAACAAGCGCACATTTTCAGAGGACTCGTAAGAGGAACCCTACGATACTGGAGCTTCTGTCTGCTGTTTTTCACTCAGGTGTCCATATGTCACCTAGGCCGGCCAGCAAACCCAGGCTCCAGCATGGCTCTCAAGTAGCCAAGGCAACAGGGCTCGGGCCTGTGCCTTGCTGGAGCTGGGTTTAAGCAAGGTAAACGCAATGTCCTCTAATTCGAGGGACATGTCTCAGTGCCTGCTGGGTTCTGAGGTGCAGCTGGCTCAGGAAGGGGATGCTGATGACTGCACTGAAGCCCAGGTCGCACCTGCTCCCCAGAGCGAGGGAAGTCACTGAGTACCTCCCGAAGCCCTCTGCTGCCTTCCTGAGGGCCAGCTCAGGAAGATAAGCAACCTGTTTGTGGAAGGATGCATGCAGCTTGTTTAAGTTGCATGGCAGAAAATTTGGCATTTTGTTTTTCTAAGACAATACAAGGATTGGCCCCAAGGCCTCTACATTGAGCCCCAGCCCCAGCCACTGCATCTTTTACTTTGAGACGGGGTCTTGCTAAGTTCCCCAGGCTGGGTGTGAAAGTGTAACCCTCCTGCCTCCGCCTCCCAGAGTGCTGGGATGATTGGCCCACCGCTCCTGATCTCTGTGCAGCTCTACCTGACGCTTTTCATGTGTTTGCTGCCCAGCAACTGAGAGGCAGTGGTGCCAGCTCCTTGCTTGTAATTTTTCCAGGCTCCCACAGGGAGGGACCACCCTTCTGCTCCAATCCCCAGCCAGGTCCCCATCCCCGCCAAGCCTCTCAGCCTTCCTTCCCAGATCTCTGAATTGTCTGGTTGCCACGCATCCTGGAGCCTGTCTGAGCTCAATGGCTTTAAATCACATCTACTCTCCATGACACAGAAATTCTGGCTCCCAGCCCAGCCGCACCTGTGTATCAGCGCCCTCTTAGCACCCCACCTGGGTGGCTCTGAAGCGATGGTGTTCACACAGTCCTGGGTTTTTCTTCTCATCTCTACACGCCGTCTTCCTGCATATCCTATCCCGGGCCCCCTGACCCACGACGCCAGCACCATTAACATCCTCAGCCCCTGCTTCCCTGTCCTGGTTACCACCCGCATTGTGGTGGTGTGGGCTGCACTGACCCATAGGATGCATGGACGATGAACTCATGTCCTGGGCAGGAAGCAGCAGCACATGCACAGTTGTACTGTTTATCTGTGGCACCTTCCAGTGCGTCTTTTCAGATCATGGGGGCCCTGGTGGAGACCTACAGGTGAGGGCCACCTCTGCTTCCCAGAGGCCCCCACTGAGTGGACACATGCCCGCCGGCTTAAGCCACCTGGGGTGGAGAAGGCACAGTTACACTTGTGCCGGCCACGTGTGTCACACTGGTGGCTTGGGCTACCCAGCAGTGAGATGCAGGAATTCCAGTCCACGGTGAAGATGGTCAGAGAAACAACAGCACTCTGGGAGGCTGAGGTAGGAGGGTCAGCTCGAGCTCTAGGCTGGTCTCGTCTACACAGTGAGTTCACGACCAACCTCAACTACACAGTAAGACTCTGACTCAAAAACCCAAAACCCAAACCAAATAAACCAACTAACCCTCCAGAAAACCAAACAAAAACGCCTCACCCTCTACCCCCACCATGACACCATGGCCATCTGGGTCTCTGTGAGCACATTCACGATGCTGGCACCATGGCAGGGGCAGCACACTCCCCTGAGATGCCCACTACTAAGTGAGCCTGGCTATTTAGATTTGGGCAAGTTATCTACCATTAATCTTGGTAATCCCCCATTAACACGCAGGCAGCAGCTATTTCTCTGGGTGTACCAAAAGGTGAAAGTGAATGACGAAACAGCCCATCTTTGGCTACAGTTAGAACCACAATAAGCCTTGGTACCAGCATTTCGGTAACAGAGGTGCTGGTGCACACAGCCGGGTCCCGAGGTGCAGCAGCCAGGGGGCTCCCTGTGCTGGCTGCACCTGTCAGGCCCGGGCCAAGGCTGCACATATAGGTCTTTCTGTGGAACTCAAAGCCAGAAGACCTTTCTCCTCCTACGTGGTGTTTGTTCTCTCCTCTCCTCCCTCCCTGTGTGCTTCTCTCTCTCTCTCCCTCTCTCTTTGGAGACAAGTTCACCCCATGTAGTTCAGGCAGGTCTTGAATTCATTGCATAGCCCAAGCTGGCCTCGAACTTGTGGCAATGCTCTGGCCTGTCTTCTGAGGGCTGCTAACTTTTTCAGTGTCTTTTGAGACAGGGTCTCACTGAGTCACTGGACAGCATCAAGGTGACTAAGGTGGCCTTAAACTTGTCTTCTGAGCGGGTGGGACTGCCGGTGAGTCTCATCATACCCAGCATGTCCAGTTTTTATGCAAGAAACATCACTCTCCTTCCCATCCCCCAAAACGTGAAGGCCCGTATCATGTGGCTCATCCCACCCTGTGTCTTGCATTCTGCAATGGAGCTGGCCCATAGAGACTACCCCATTACAACAAAGAACTCTCCCCAGTGGTCTGCTAATGGCTCTCAAATGTCACAATGCATCTGAGAAAACGAGTGCCAACGTGCGGCCACACGACTCATCTGCTTTGTTGTAACTTCACACAACCCACTCATCCTGAAAAAGCCTCCAAGCGAAAGGAGACTTGTTTTGACATCACCGGGTTGCATCAGGAAGGCTCACTCGGAAGGGTAGGGGCACCCCTGCCGAGTCCCAATTACAGCTCGGTCTCTCTTCTTGGTGGCCACTGACCCCCACGTGAAGTGTCCCAAGGCTCTGGTGCCATGCTAAGCTCCTGAGACTTGATATTCAAAAGGAGCTTCTCAGAGTTCCATACAGAGTGCAGGCAGCAGAGGGGCTGTGGGTCGGCCTGACAGGTGTGTGATGCCTCCCGGGGGCTTGACTGCAACATTTTCAGGACCCCATACAAGCAGCAGCAGGGGTCTTCCAGAGAGGGCAAGCAGGTCCAGGATAACGGATACAGGGCTGCCATGGCAGCCTGGGAGGAACATGACCACAGACCCCTGAGCTCTCCGGGTCACAGCTGAACCAGGAGGACAGGAGCCCAGTAAGCATGCAGGAAAGCCAAGCAAGCAGAAGACAGGAAGGGCAGCACTGAGCAGGGGCAGCAGCAGGCCTGTTGCCTGGCTGGTTGTGGCCATGAGGCTGGAATGACTTACATTTTCAAACAGCAAGTTAACAGACCAAACAAAACACTCTTCCATGCAGAAATGACATAAAATTCAACCCCAGCATCCACACAGAAGCTTCACAATGTGTGATGTTCACACAGAGCCACTTGACTCACCAGCCTGACCTGTACAGGACTCTGTGGAATGCCAAGGGCTGAAACAGTGGAGGACCCAAGGACATCGTCACATGACCGCAAGAGGTCACCCACACGGAACACACAACCAATCACGCTGGTACCAGATATGGGAGTAAGTGAATAGGAAACTCCAAGGGGGGAGCCCACAGAGCACAGCCAACCACTGGAGCAGGAACAGTATCAGTGGCCCGAGGGGCCTTTCCCTGGGTTGGGCACAGAGCAGCACTGGAAGCACTGAAGGCAGAGGGATGGAAGGGTGAAGCTCTCTAGAAGGACCCCCAAGGGGGCACTCCTGACATGAAGAAGGCAAGACAGCGCCAGCAGGCCTGCAGGTGGCTGCCAGCCATTGAGCTGCCCCCACCAGTGAGGCTGGGGCTTGGGTCAGGTGCCATGCCCCAGTGGGCTGCCCTTGTGTGTGGGGACTGGAGGCTAGTCTCATTCACCAACCCCTGAGCAAGGCCCTCCGCACACCAACAGCCGGCATGGCGGGTAGAGAAAGGAGGGACTCAGCCTCATAAGCAGGCAGCAGCCAGCCACAGCAGGACACACCCCAGCCAGGAAGTCAGGTTAGCTAAGAGCCCTGAGGAGCTGAGGACACACTTTCTGGAGAGCAATGGTCAATACATTATGTCAACTTGAGAAGTTTACTTAAGTCACTGAGCAGAGGCCCAGGGTCCTCACTGTAAACGTCTTCATTTACAGAGGAGTGTGAGTGCTACACAGGCCCTGGGAGGAGAGAGCCTGCCTGCAATCTAAGGGAGGAGAAGAGGCTTGCAGCCCTCTCCCTTGCCTTTTGCTCTCACTGCTTCTGCTGTCTTCTGCCACCTTGAAGTGTTGCCCCTAAACCAAGCCACCCTGTCTCAGAGCCGGCTGATTATAGACTGAAAACTCCACAAACTGTGCTAAATAAACCTTTCCTTCATTAATTCTAGGTGTTGGGTATTTTGCCTCACCCAAAAGAAAAGTAACTAAGACAGAATGCTCTCTGGAGAAGTGGGGTTACTGCTGTGACTATACCTGACCATGTGGTTCAAGAGATTCTGTATGTATGGGAGATTCTGGTCAGAGCTCAGAGACCAGAAGGCTGATAGAAATCCTACCGGTAAAGACCAGGCTCAGGAGGTTTTTGCTGGGAGGAACTGGATGCTGGACTCCAGGCAATGTGTGCTATGGCATGGCAGAAAGTCTGCTGCATTTTGCTCCTATCCAGAGACTTTGCCTGAGACTGAGGTTAAGGGCAGCAGACTAATTAATCTGGCAGAAAAAATTTTTAGGCAGTCAAATGTTGAGGCTGTGGCATGGCTATTGTTGGGGGCTTTTAGCCAGATCCTCAGAACTGGATTGAGAATCAAGAGCAGGGTGATTTAAAATGTGAGTCTGGCTGGAAAGGAACCTCCATTAAAGCTGTGTACTACAAAGATAGAGCTAAGGAGATCTGGATTGTGCTGATAAGGAACAGGAGAATAGAAAAGATGGCCTGAGGGCATCCCAAGAAACAGCAAGCCTCCATTCTTTGCAACCTCAAAATAGCAAAGGTGAAAGACTTTGCTTTGAGGAAAAAGCTGCAGAGTATCATGTTCCAGAATGGTGGCAGCACAGGAAATCCAGTTCCTCAGAACTGGATTCAGAGTGCCCGGTGATCCAGGCACCTGACCCCTACAGCTCACAGAGGAGAGCCTGGCTATTGCACCAGCTGGCAACAGACATTGGCATCACCATACGGTGCTGATTTTAGGCATATGGAGAATGCAAGAGTTTTGGGGTTAAGAAGGCTTCCACCTCAATTTCAGAAGGCCTGGGAGGCCAGGCAGTGTGCCCTGGAGAGGGCAGTATGTAAAGCTGTGAGGGTGAAGCCGAAGGTGCAGTGGAGACCCCAGAAATTTGGATCATCTAAGGAAACCTGCAAAGAGAGCAAAGCCAGCCCCAGAGAAGCCGTGGGAGCTGTAACCACTAGAACAGCCGTAGCACTGGAGCCACTCAAGCCCTCTGGAGCCCACGATTTGCCACGATTGCTTCAGGTGCTGCACACAGAACAGCAGGACATAATGTTTGCCCTGCTGGATTTTGGACTTGCTTTGGTCCCAATCCTTTGTATTCCCATTTGCAACTTTTGGAATGAAAATAATTGTTTATCTTGTGTCACTGAATGTTGGAAGTGTTTACCTTTTCATTTGTACAGGGGCTTGCAGCTAAGAGTGCCTTACATCTCAGAGGAGACTTGGGACTTGGACTTTGAGCAATGCTGAAACTGTTAGGACTCTTGCAGATGGACTAAATGTCTTTTGGATAAAGGTATGTGCGTGAGTCTTCGGAGGACCAGGGGAGAAATGTTACGGTTCTAATGTAATATAACGTTGATAGACTTAATACTGGTTGGTTCTTAAGGACTGTTAAACATGTTCAAGTTGTGAAATGGTAAGAATAAGCATGTCTTTATATCTGGAGACAGTTTAAAGAAATGTGTGTGGCTGCCAAGCAGAGAGGGGATGGATTTTAACAGTTGACACATGGTGTCAACTTGGGAAGTTTAGAAGTTTAATGAAGTGACTCAGCAGGGGCCCAAAGTTCTCAGTTTGTAAACATCCTCCTCCTGGACAAGAGAAGGGCTCAGGCCCAAGGATTTAGCTCAGCAGTGTAAGCGCCTGCCTGGCAAGTGTGAGGTCGTGAGTTTGATCCCTGGTACCAAAAAAAAAAAAAAAAAAAAAAAAAAGAGAGAGAGAGAGAGAAGGGCTCAGAGGTGGTGCGAGCCAGCGGTCGAGAGTTACCCCGCCCTGGGGAGTGACAGCCTCCTTACAACCTAAGGGAAGAAAAGAAGCTTGCTCTTCTTTGCTGGCTGCTGCCTTGAATGGTTGCCCCTGTGGCACGTCACCCGGCTCTGGAGCCAGCTGATTATGGACTGATAGCTCCACAAACTGTGAGCTCTGTCTCGGTATTGAGAGAAAAGTAACTATGACAGGGACTAACTTCTTCCAGTTTCACAGAAATAGTGTCAAAGGTAAAAATGCGTAACATGGAAAACAAATCTACAATCATGACCTCTGAATCTTTTTCTTGACTGTAAAGGGATCTTTCAGAACTAAGTTTTTTTTGGAGACAGGGTCTCCCCTATATAGCCTAGGCTGCCCTTAAAGCCTCGATTCTCCTGCCTCAGCCTCCTGAGCACTGGGGGAATTTAATTCTCTTCAGTAACGACTTCACTGTGGTTCTGGATTAGAAGTTCTTCTGTTGAGCCCAGGTAAAACAGAGGCAGCTTTCCGTCTAACACTAACATTCCAGTGACGCACTTGTCAAGGCTCTATTTGTGTGCAGGTTGAGGCAAGAGGTGCCACAGTCTCCAAGGCTGAAGGTGGCCCATGCGCTCTTTTCCACCTCTCCCAACTTACAAGAAAACGATTTTAAAAATTGATAGAGGCTTTTAAATAAGTATTACAACATCACAAAAAACATGGTTGGCTGTACCGTGAAGAGTATCTCAGTACTACTGCCCCCTCTACAATTATTCTCACTTGTTATAGCAAAAGACAACTAAGCCATAATCAAATATAAACAGTGCAAAAGTAGTTCACCATCAGACTTACAAACACTTTTATGCATCTGTATTTAAGCAGCTTCTACAAAAATGCTTTAGATCTCTTCCCAGGCTGTCAAAACCTAGAAAAACCTCCACCTAGAGAGTAAACACCAGAAATACCTGTGTACACCCTGGGGCTGGTTAAACACCAAGGATGCTAAGGCAGGCAGGACTGTCACACCCACCCACCAACACGGACTCAGGGCTCAGGGCTCAGGGCTCAGGGCTCAGGAGGCTGCTGCAGTTGGAACAGAGGCCCAGGCTGCCAAGCCACCTGTGGGCCGCACATTAAGGCCACAGAGCCGTAAGAATGGACTCACAGTAAGCACTGCGCACAGCTCTGCACGTCTCACAGAAGCTGCTAAGGCACACTGTAGGGAATCCAGGCAGTGCGCACGGCCAGCCCCATGTTGCAGCTGCGAGGGTGCCGGCCACCCAGGGCCCTTTCACACGCCCCCCTACCTCCCAGGGCACCACGCAGAGCGTGGAGGCCACCTCAGCTGCTGCTCAAAGCCTTGCAGGGGGGGCTGTCTTCACAGCTGTGCCCGCCCACACACCGCCACCTGACACAGCTGCAACCTGCTGGGGACTCGGGCTGCTTCAGTGACAGCCATAGAGGTGTCACGGCTGCCTGCATCTTCAGTCTCCACTGCTGACAGCTGAACCTGTGCCTGTGCCTAGTGCCTGCCTCTACCCTCAGGCGCTACGTAAGTGTGCTCCCACTGCCATCTTCCCACGGGCCGCTGCTGCACTCACCTCTGAACCACCCACACTGCAGGCCTCTCCCCTGGGACTGTCACAACTGATGGCACAGCAAGGGTCGTCTCCCCTGCGTTCGCAGCAGTATCTCCCTCCTGCTATTTCATACAATACAGATACAGAGCTGACTGTGGCTTAAAACAGAGGATCAGCCAGGCATGGTGGTACACATCTGTAATCCCAGCACCCGGGAGGCTGAAGCAGGAGAATCACTGTGAGTCAGAAGCCAGCCTGGCTATAAAGTGAGCTCAATGCCAGCCTGAACTGCATAGTGAAACCCTGTCTCAAAAGGACAACAAACAAAAAACAGAAGATTCTTGTCAATCACGGTAGTGAAAATGTTTAATCCTGGCACTTGGGAAGCTGAAGCAGGAAGGTCACAGCCTCAACTACACAGCAAGACTCTGTCTAAAAATAAAAATAAAAACCAACATAAAACCAAATCTTCCTCCTCAAGTGTGAGTCCCTTGCAAAGGATTCTCATACCTGGTACTTCCGCCCGTATGTGACTGCTGTCTCTCACCACAGGTGAAAGCCTGCAGCAGGGGTGGTGAACCTATGGTACATATGCTGCCGCTGGCTGTTACCACTGAAATCTCTAAGGCTTTGCCACTGCCGCCAGGGGAGATGCTGTCCTGAGACCCTGTCCTGCTGGGGTGCTAGTTCCTGCTCATCCCTCCTCCCCTCCCCATGAGCTGAAGGCTCCACCTTGCCAGGCAGCTGGTGCCAGGGCAAGGAGTGCAGTTCCTCTTCAGAAGAGGAGGACTTTTGCTTTCAGCAGTACAGGTTTTCACTTCCACTGTTTTTTCCAGCAAAGCCTATGAGGCCTAAGTATTTAATTAAAGTGTATGCAAACACGCAATTTGAGTGAGAAAAGAACTCTTGTTTTTGTGGATATGAAGCTGAATGCTTTGCAAGATTTGGATAAAACACTGCTTCAAGAAGGCTGCAGTGCAAGTGGAGAAGGGAGAAGCAGCTGCCAAGGCCTTGAAATACTATGCTTTCGATACAGTGGCCTGGCGGTAGAGCGCTAGGGCTCCTAGGGCTCCAAGGGCTCCACTCTGACAGAGATCACAAGGCAGGCGGTGCAGCTGGTGTGTGCGGTGGCTCAGGCCCAGGCCGGCACCCCAGCCAGCCCCAGCCACGTGTCTGCAGGGTTGAAGGGCTCCTATAGTAACCCCAGGTTCCACTGTCTGGTGTTAACCAGGGGTATTTTGCCCTTTATTATGCTTAGTATTTCCACATTCCAGCTCATGATGTTTTCAGGATAAAACAGGCTTGGAAGCCACTCCAGGTTTCAATGGATCTTACCAACATGGAATCTTTATTTTTTGTCTTTTTGAGACAGGGTCTCCTTATGCAGTTCAGGCTGGCCTAGAGCTTACTTTGTAGCCACAGGGCTGGCCTCAAACTCACAATGATCCTCCTGCCTCAGTCTCCCTAGTGCTGGGATGACAGGTATGTGCCACCATGCCTGGCTCAACAAGGAACCTTTAAGGTTCCTAGGATGTGGTACGCACTATCAGCGTTTCTACCTGGGAGATGACAGATTAATGCCCTGACTTGACAAGAGGGAAACTGAGGCCCAAGGTACCCAGAGGCTGTGCTGCCTGTCAACTCACAGGAGTTCTTGGGTGCCTCTCCTCCAAGCTTCCCCACAGCCTCCCCAGCATCCACTGCTTTCCCTGGGGAAGCCCCGCTGGTCCCCGCACAGCCTGGCCCTGGCCCCAGCCCACCTTGCATGCCTCTGTGGTGGCCAGTGGGGACAGCAGGCTGTGGGGCTGCAGCAGGAGGGTCGTGCTCACCACGCCCCCGTGTGCCACTCTGGGGCAGGCCTCACTGTCTTCCATATCTATGACGCACACATGCCTGCTTGCAGGGTTGAGTGTGCTTTAACAAGCGCGTGACCACAGACACACCTCGCAGCCCCACAGCTCCCACAAGGCCCTGAAAACCCTGTGCCCTGTGGAAGGTGTGGGCACCTTGCCCACCAGAACAGATGTGGCTGTTATCCTAGTGACACTCACCAATCCTGGGGTGCACAGTGCCCAGACAGCTGCTGAGCATGCTGTGTACCACACTCTGTAGCACAAGCCCTGGGCCAGCTGGGTGAGGTGGGGACCTGTGGAGCCAGCACAACCCCCACACAGCTGCTCCCTGGTCACAGCAGCCTTCTCGTCTCCTGGCAGGTTCATTTTAAAGTCCTCTATGGCTCAGTCTTGACCAGACAAATGAGCCCATTCTTCCCTTCCTGAGGACTGAAAGTCCACTGTTCCACTAAGTCAAGGGGAAACGGTGGTCCTGTGAAGAGCCACTGTGCCTGGACCCGATCCGGGTCTTGGATGTGGTGAGGGTGATCAGTCCACACTTGGACATGGAGCCCTTTCCAGGGCTGCTGCATCCCAGGCTGGGGTCAAACCTCTGAGAGTTTGGTTGGGGCCTTGTTTCTATGTAGAAGGTCAGGCTGTGGCTTCTGGAGGACAGGCCCTAGAGCCTGAGGTCTGCTCAGCTCAGGGTCACCCTGAGGGTCAGCCAGTCAAGACCCTCCTCAAGGGTACACTCTGGTCTGTTGCAGGCACGGTGGTGGGCTCCCCTCTTGCTCTGTCCAGGCTGACCCTGCTTCCTGCTGCTCCCTCAGAGCAGGGTGCCTCACACGATTCTTTCGGCAGGCACTGCACAAAGGCTTAGTCTGGCTTTGCAGCATGCACTGCTTCTACAGCTGGATGGGACACTCCGAGATCACCAAAGTGCCCTCCTTGCTGCACAGGTGAGAAGTGAGCACGAGATACACTGATGAAAACAGAAACATCCCTGGGTAGCCCTGACGACAGGCGTCACCACCCCTGTCCCAGGGAGACCTTGCCCTGGCCCTGTACATACAGCTCTTGTTTCAACCCAGGGCTGCAGTCTGATGCGGGCCACGCACCCATCCCCTACCCCTGGGTGCCTGCTCATGTCCACAGCCACGTCCACTGTGCACAGTACCCTGCTCTTGGAAGGGCAGCCAGAGCAGCAGAGGGTCTTAGCTCCACACGAGCCTGAACCCACGTCTCTGCCTAGGCCAGTCTTCCAAAAAGTGACCATTACCTTAAACAATTTTTAACATAGCTTTCTTCCTAGTAACTTTCTGGAGTATCTTCCCAGGTGAAAACTCACAAATCAAGCTCTCCTGAGAAAACTATTTAACTGCCTGTGAATATTACGCCCCTTCTGTACGAAGCCAGTGTTTTAGGAAACCAGAAGATTATGCTCGCCCAAATAATGCAAACAACACATGAGCGTGCCACAAGTGAGATTCTGTACAAGACTCTCACCGCAACCCCCAGAAGGAGAGGAAGACCCAGCACAGTGTGCGTGTCTGCCCCACACCCCATCCAGCATCCTGTCCTTCCAGCCACCCAGGCCCCCTGCTGCCTGGTCAGGTGAGGCAGACTCGCCAGTGGTGGGACCCTTCCCTGCCATTGAGAGCAGGGTCCTGGGAGAATCCGCAGATGTGATCTCCGTGGAAGCAGGGACCAGGTCATGGCTGCCTGTCCTCAACGCAGAGCACTCCAAGCCCCAAAGCTACACTGGCCTACAACCTTCAACAGAGGAACAGAAAGGACCCTGGTGAACATTCGCAAAGCAAAGAGTTCAGGAAGAAACCAACCATACCACTGCTTCGCAGAGGTGACTGAGCCCTGCCTACAGCTGTAAATGCAGCTAAGCTCTTGCTGGCAACTGGACCAGGTGCACTTAGCACAGGGAGCTAGACCAAAGCCACGATGGTCTTTGCTGCTGCATTTCAGCACCTGCGCCATCGACGGTGGCTGCAGAGCAACTGCATTCCACAGTAGGCCTGAGATTATGGGTTCCTCCCAAGTGCAACTTTCTGCGCCTGGCTGACAGCCGGCCAGAGAGGATGCCTGAGTCCACAGGCCTTTTGCCACAGACCTACCCAGCAGCGAGGTCTTTGGAGGCACAGCGGCTCATAACACTACGTGCCATCAGAACTAGGAAGTCTAGGTGGTAGCAGAAAAAGCTGGCATGCAGGGAGGAAGGTGGGCGTGCCACAGATGCACCTCAGGGACACGCCCCGGAGACCAGCATGAGACGAAGCCCTTAGCCTGTAAAAGGACGACGGACCCCAACCTCAGTCAGGTGTCTCCTGACTTCTTTGAGGTTTTACTGCCACTCAGACCCCCAAGTTCAGCTCTAGCTCTCCTGGGAAACTGAAATCAGGCTACCTGCACCTGTCCCACCTCTGACCTCCTGGGATCCTGGAGAGGCAGCTGTGCTCCTGGTGTCCCTTGGGGTAGAGGCAGTAGCAGGCATCTGGAGCCTACACATCTTACGTCAGACCCAGTCGACACCCTGTTCATTCACACACACAAACACACGCATCTCTCGTGTGAAGAAGCAGGGGCGGGAGGCGGTAGCAGCAGTGGTGGCCAGCGTTGCACAAGCCAGTACTGGAGCACAGCCATGTACCGACTGGGGTCTGTCCAGCCCTCTGACGCCCTGAACCGCCCCTCACCCCCAGCACAAGATGACATGTCAGAGTGGCCACTGCTGGCTGGTGCCACCATCTCACTCGGCCATGCACCGCACCATGATGAGCTGTGTCCACCTGTGCCCGTTTCTCCTGTCCTCCTCCACAACTGTGCCATGGCTGCCAAGACAGCATGCACAAGCAAGCACATAGTATCTACTATGAGCAAACCCAGCACACTGGCTGGGCACGGTCAGCAGCGAGTGGGGCGGAGATGTGTCCCTCTGTGCCGGGCTGGACTGAATGTGGCCAAAGATGGCCTCATGTGGGCCTGCTAAAGAAGTGCCCTCGCTCCTTCCCTCAAGGTCCACCCTGAAATCCAGCCTGTGGGACTGTGAGCCAGTATGCTGGAGGTGAGGACACAGGCCTGCATGACATTGCCATCAAGAGAGACCGCATGGCTTGATGTAACCCAACTCTGCAACTCTCAGGCCGTCTGTGGCGCTCAGGAATGAGCTCTGACTTGATCTGACCACTTAAAGAAACTATCCAAGCTTCTCAGAGGTTTTTCTGGGCAGAAAGTTCATGCAAGTAACTGATTTTCACAGTCTGAGAACATCAATTTAGCACAGCAAAATGATACCACAGTGTGCTGGTGCTAAGCAGGAAGCACAAAAGCAGCCGCCACTTTGCAGGAGCTGGTGCAGGCAGGGTCGCCTGTGTCCAAGAACGGCAGTCAGCCACTCAGGGTTGGGTCAGTGCATGGCCAGTTGATGACCAGCCCAGCTCCTGCTTCAGCCCTGGTCAGCGCTTAGCTCCAAACATAATTAGAAGAGGCCACAAGCATCTGATTCAGCCTGATTCAGCTTTCAGGAAACATCTTCAGGTAATTAAAAAGATAGAGAACAGCAATCTGCAAGAATCAGATGTGCAATGCTGTGGTGTGCATTGCAGCTGGCTCTAAATACCCTCAGATTCCATACCCACAGGCACAACTGAGCTCAGGGAAAAGCATTTGAGAAAATTACACTGATACTATACTAACTTTCTTCCTGGTTATTTCTTAAATCCTACAGCATAATAACTACTTGAACAACATCAGCTCCCTTCTGGGTGCTGGAAGTCCCCTGCAGGAGGAAGAGACCTGAAGGTTCTGGTATCTGCTAGGGGTCCTGGAACCCAGCCTTCCTGGATGTACAAGGGCTGCTGCACACCCGCCTTACGCCACCCATTTGTAAAGAAAGTAACTGAGGCAGAGAGTGCTAAGCGGACCCTGCGTCTGTTCTTTTCGTTTTTCTTAACAGAACTTTGCCTGCCCAATCCTGCACATCAACACCAGTGTCCTGCTATAACGTGTATCACAAAACCATCTATGGCACAGACAACGCTAAGCACCTACACAACATCTGTTTCCCTGGTCTTAACATACAACTTTGGTCCTCTGCAAGGCAGCAATGGGACTAACGGCCGCATTCACTTCCCAGCCCGAACTGCAGAGATGGAAACCACATGACACCACTGCAGCCTAGCGGGGGTTAAAAGATGTTGCAATGCGGTTTTCGGGAAAGCCCGGAGGGTGCAGGACCAGCCAGCAAGGCCCTCTGCCCTGAGCCCTGCCCTTCCTGCCTCCTGGAAGGCACAGCAGACACTGGGAATGGGGCAGCCTAGCAGCCTGACAAGAGATGTCCCCCATACTTTCCTCCCGGACCCCCGACAGGACAGGCACTGCTGCAGCAGGTGACGCAGATCGGGACAAACGCAGAAAGTACTCACAGTCTGTGGTGTACTCCACCTGGGAGGGCTGTGTGGGGGTGCCGTCTGCAGCGTGCGGGGTGGGGGCAGAGCTGTCAGCTTGCGCTTTGCGCACCAGGGCTGCCAGGGGGTGGTCTGGGTCCACCACCTTCAGGGGCTAGGACAGAAAAGACACAGGGCCTTAGCATCTCCTGTGCCTGAGCATGCACGCACAGTGCAGTGCACCTAGGAAAACCTCAACCACACACACACACACACACACACACACACACACACACTCACTCACTCACTCACTCACTCACTCACTCTCCCTCCCTCCCTCTTTCACTCACAGAAAGACTGCAGCCAGTACCAAGGTGGAGTCACCTAAGCAGGACAGAGAGGAAGAGGTCACATGCACAAGTGTGTTGGACAAGAGTGGCCAGCCAGGCAAATCAGGAACCTAGCCAGAGATAAGGGTCCTGGGACTACTTTGTCCTGTCTGACACTCTACCCTCCTTTACCGCCTGGATGTGCTACCCTCAGTCAGAGCCCCACACACCCAGACTCTCACCCTCTGCTCATTCCTGGAGCAAGCCTTGCACCCCAGAATCACTGTACCTGTCCCTCTGGGGGGCAACATATGTGGAGCCATGGGCAAGTGCTCAGCTGGCCCAGAAGAGCTCTGTAAGCACCTGGCTTTATCTCCACAACAACCACTAAGCAAAGGAAGGAGGGAGCACCAGGCCTAAACTCCTAGTGTCAAACTGTGAATGTCCCAGCTCAAAGAAAACTTGAAACCTTATCCTTCCTTACAGAGACTTCTGTTATTTATGTTTGTTTATTTTTGAGACAGAGTCTCACTATGTAGTTCAGCCGGGCCTCGAACTCATGGCAATCCTCCTGCCTCAGCCTCCCAAGTGCTGGGATTACAGGCATGCACCACCACACCTGGCCTGAATTTCGGATTTTTTGTTTTGTCTTTTTGACACAGGGTCTAGCTATGCAGTTCAGACGGGCCTTGAGCTCACTTTGTAATCCAGGCTGGTCTCAAACTCGCAACGATCTTCCAGCCCCAGCCTTCCCAGTGCTGGATTACAGACGTGTGTCACCACACCCAGGCTTGAATTTCTGATTTTTAATGAACTTGCATTGTGCAATCTGTTAGATCCCTGTCTGAGAGGCAGCACAATCATCATGGTGACAGTTCAAAACTGTGCCATGCACACCTCCTTCTTCCCAGGAGCCCCTATGGCTTCTCCCTCCCAAAAGTCTGTGTCAAAAGCTCAGGCATGTAAAGGTTTACCCAATCCCCTGCACTCTCACGAAATACATCAGTTCACATCATTCCCCAGAGCCCGTTCCCCATCAAAGCCTCTATCAGGCAGAGCCTGCCCTCTGTCTGCAGGGAGCCGCCACAGCCCTCTCTGTGGTGTCTCCCTCGGTGCCCCCCTCATTAAACTCTTCCGATCTCCTCTCTTTTAATATTCTGCGCTGCTCTAGATTGAGTATAAAGTTTCCACTCAGTCACAATCAACCAAGAATCACCCCCTCCAGGGATCAGCCAGGTGGCCAGGCTGCTGAAAACCATGTGCTTAAACCTCAAAGACCTCTGCTTTTTACATCACAAGTGGCGGGCTGAGGATGGCACTTTGGTTAGGAGGAACACCATGCAGCTCGGTGGTGAGGTGATACCTTCATGAGCTCTTCAAGACGGCTGCTCTTCTTGGAGGCAAAGAGAGACGGGTGCAGGTAACTCCCATCTTCCTCCTCATCCTCATCCTCGTTGTCAGAGTTCGTCCCTGACTCTGAAACCAAAATCATATTTCACAATTTTAGTGTCACTGTGCACATGGATTGCCACACTGTCCTCCATACGTAAGGTGGGAAGAGTCCGAAAACACTAGGCAAACCCTCAGCAGCCGCCAAGGGCAGAACTCATGGCCATGTCGGGGACCAGTGTACACACCCACAGAGCACACGCCCGCAGTGCCTGACTGGCTCAGAGAGCCAGGCGGGAAGTGGGAAGCCAGATGGCCTTGTCCCTGCTTGCGTCACAGCCTGCTCAGCTCTGACAACTCTGGGGGTGCTGTAAGAGCTCTGGCTTTATTGAAAGGCAAAAATCTTACTGATTCATAAAAAGTCAAACAGCACCAACAGAAATTAAAAAAAACCAAACAAACCAAAAACCCCATAGTGACGAAGTTGCGGAAGATGTGACCTGCAGTGAGAGGACCCAAGCGGGCTGGGGTGGAGCTCACTGCTAGGGGATTTCTTTATGTAACAGACTGGAGATGTTTGCTTTCAGCTGAGGAGAACAAGAGTGTGAAAGATGCACAGAGAGAGGCTCCTCCTTGGACATTACTCACAGGAGACTGGCCTCGAAAGAGATCCAACTGAACGAGCCACTTCTGCTCCCTAAACGCCGTGTGTGAGCATGCTCACTGGCGAATCACCTGACAAAGTGTGAAACTTACCACATTCTCTGTAAAATGATAAGCAAGCCAAAAGAAAGAAACTTTCCAACTAAGTCATTTTCTTTGGATGGGATCAAGAGTTTTAATTTTATTACATCTATCTCTAAAAAAGATCCGCTTAGAATGTACCCTGGGTGCCCCAGCAGGCTTGCTGGCCAAGCCCCACTGGCAGGACTTCCTCACCAGCCGCCAGCCGAGATCTGAGGAGGGCATCTCTCCAGTCTTCCAGAAGGACCCCTCACCCGCCACAGCCCTGACGGGCCCAAGCTAAAGCAAGACAAAGCAGGCCCCGTACTTTTTTTCTCTTCACTCTTGTTTTCGGCCAACACTGTGTACCGCCCCTCCTTCATAGCCTTCTGGATGAATTTGTAGTAGGGGTTGAGGTAGTGATCAAAGCGCAGGAAGTCAAACTGGGAGTTGCGGGCCTGCTTGGCTTTCAGCATGATTTCGAACTGCGCTCCCTGCTTGCACACGAAGTTGGCCGTGCGCTCGATGATGGCATGCATCTTGGCGGTGGGTGGCTGTGAGAAAACACACACCAGCGTTACTGACCTGTCCTCCTCTGATCTAACCAAAAGATGGGAGCAGCCGTGGTTACACTACCCACACCAGGTAAGGGAACAGTCCGGTCTGTGACATGGTGACAGCCTGTCTGCACCTGAGTCTCCCCAGAACTGATGGGAAAGAAGACATACCCAGGGCAAGGGTCACCCCACCTTTGCATAGCCCCAAAGGGTGAGGCTTTTCTGCACCACACAAACATGTCTCTAAGCCACCTGGGTTCTGTGGTGGGCTTCAGGGGTCAGGACTCCTAGGAAGATGCATGTGCACTTCTCATATACACACTCTTCCAGAAGGAGGGATGCACACACCAACTTCTCAAGGGCAGAAGACTCCCTCTGCCCCTTTCCTTCCTTGGCAGCTGTGCAGGCTCTCCTGGTGGGGAGAGCACTCCTCCTACCCAGCCTCTGGACATTGGGGCTCTTTCTCTTCTGCACCTCAACACCCTTGAGTTCCTATACCCTGCAGACCCAGCTTGTGGTTTCCACTTATATCAGAGTCCCAGACAAAGGCAGCATGGGGGCCTGCCTGTCAGACAGGGCCAGGGCACATGCAGGTGGCAGGTCCCCTCCTTGCCTTCTGTCCAGTTTCCACCAGCAGCCAAGGCCCTGCCTTCACTTGCTACTGAGTCTCATCTACCACAGCACATGCTTGCCTGTGAAGTGACTTTGCCAGACCCAAAGCTGGAAGCCACATCTCTCAGATACTCTCGATATCAAAGAAGCGATTCACACTAGAAAACCACATAAAAATAAAACTGGAAATTATTCTCATTAAACACAGGCAATCAAGAATTCAACATGTTCACTATAGTTTCAGAGACTCACCCTTCATAAAATGCAAAGGACTTAACTTCAAAATTTAATTTCTGAATTAATAATGTCCTTCACATTTGAAAAGGATAAATGTCTACACTTAAATTTATTTAGATCCCCAAATAAATTAGCCTGTGTTAAAAAGTCATTGTGTGCCAAAAGAGGAATCTGATGCAGACTGTCACTGGCTTTAGCTGAACAGGAAGATTCCTTTTTAAAAAATGGCATAATTCCATAAACAGGCAATGACTAAGGATTACTTCAGAACAACGAGCCTTCAGGGAAAATAGGCTGTTCAACAGACCAGCTATGGGGCTAAAATATGCACCAAGCAGGCCCATTAATGACCTAATATTCAGAACACAGTGGCTAAAACGCAAAAGCACCTTTTGAAAATAGTTCAAGGGCTGGGGATTTGGCTCAGTGGCTTAAGTGCCTGTCTGGCAAGTGTGAGGTCTTGAGTTCAATCCCCGGTACCAAAAAAAAAAAAAAGAAAATAGTTCAAGATCTGCTATCAGATTCATAGCACACGAGATAAGGATATCTGGCTTAGAAAAAGTAGGTCTTTTCCACTTTATTATGCAGATTTTAGACGAATTCTTTTCTACTGGAGATATCTCAAGATATCTTTGAGATTTCTACAGTGATATCTCAAAGATAGAGGCAGTATTAGAAAAAGTAGGTCTTTTCCACTTTATTATGCAGATTTTAGACGAATTCTTTTCTACTGGAGATATCTCAAGATATCTTTGAGATTTCTACAGTGATATCTCAAAGATAGAGGCAGTAGGGGCTAGAACGCATGTTGGTTCCAACTCAGGACCAGAAGACCAGCTGACACACACCTGATGAAAGGGTCCAGCTTCCCCGGGGAAGGCCTCAGCTAAGAACGCCCAGGTGCTGAGTGGATGGGCGTCCTGGGAGTTTCACACCACATCCCTGTAGGTTCAACGCAGCAAAGTACTGAGAAGTGGGACAGCAGAGCTGAAGCCCACCAAGACAGAAACTCTGGACTGAGATCCAGCAGGGGACCTCTGCCTCCACCCCAGCATGGCCAAGCACAGCAGCCAACCAGGTGGAGCAGGTGGCCAGATGACTGCCTGGTATAGGGACCCCTGAAAGGCGCAGCATGGAAGGGAGCTGGAAAATCAGCCTGGGCCCCAGCAGAGCAGCTGGGCAGGCTTTCTCCAACAGGGCAAGAACTGTGAGACTCCCACTTAGCCCAACACCAAATCATTGCAATCCAAACATAGGAACAAAACTGCAGCAGCAGGAAACACAGGGAAAGATTCCAATCTCTTGAGAGAAGGAAACATCTTCCCAAGCAAGCTCTGGAAAGTGACAGCACAGAAGAGTAGTGACAGACAAGTCATGAATCCCTGCCAGGAAAGAGCCCCAACAGTTACAAGATGGGCATCTGGATAAGCACCACAAGCCAGAGGAGAAAGTACTAGGCAGCTGAGAAAGGTCCTTGTACCCCAGAAGGAAAGCCAAGCTCTCCCTGGGGGTCCCTCAGCTTCCTCCTCCTGCTGCCCAGCCATGCATTGGGCGCCTACACTGTGGTGTCAATTACACTCATCTATGAGACACCTGGTAAGGCTGAGCCTCAGTGGCCCAAGCCCTGCTTGGATCCTTCTGTGACTGAGCCAGGACAGCTCCTGCCAGCCTCTCTAGCCTCACTGCATCTCATCGGGATCATGGTTAATGACTGCATCTACTTTGTCACTGTGAGCACCAGGTCAGCCACCCGGGTGCAGAAGCTCTGCTTGACGCTTGGCACACAGTATGTGCTCAATAAACACACATTATTTTTAACCTACAAACCAAAGTGCTGCACCCAGCAGCAACTAAACTTGGGGCTGCCCTTCCCTTCTCTCCATCCCCGAGGCAGTTTGTCTGAAACTGCTTCCTAACAGGCATGCTGAGCAGCATGGCTTCTGGGCCCACACCTGACCAGCAGCTGAGGGAAACAAGTAAAACTCTCGTCAGAGAACAAGCTGGGCCTTGACACCAGCAGACGTCACTCCTTAGCGTGGGTCTGGAACCCTGTGTGCCACCTGCAGTGTCTCAGGAGACAGGAGGGCAGCTTGGGGTGGAGGACACTCTCCACCTCCACCGCCAGCTGTGGTCAAGAACCAAAGCCACAGCATAGCACACACCCAGAGTGGAGCAAGAGACGGCCGGTGGCCAGCCCACAGCCAGCCTGGGAAAGGGACCACTGAATGTGCCACACCTGGATACATGCTGTGGAGTTGTGTATTTAGAAAAAAAATGCTTATCGCTTCTCGGCCTTTTGGCTAAGATCAAGTGTAGAAAAAAAATGCTCTTAGGCTCCAAAGGTCCACAGAGCAGAAAAATAGGCACACCAGATCATTCTGAAGTTAAAAGTTCACGCATGCCTATAACACCAGTACTTGTGAGGCAGAGGCAGGAGAATTGCTGGGAGCTCAAGGCCAGCCTGGGCTGCAGAGTGAGTTGAAGGCCACCCCAAACGACACGGCAAGACCCTATCTCAAACAACATCAAGCTAAAAGTTCAGGTGTCAGATTCAGCGATCAAGATGGAGTTTAGAGGCGTGGCCCACAGGGGGAGGAGAGGGTCTATGAAGTGGAGGGGCAGGTACCCAGCAAGAGACAGACAGGCCCTCGGCATGTGACTCCCAGGCTCTCCTCTGCAGGGTTTAGAGCCCCGGCATCCTGAAAGACCTGCTGTCTGCAGCACCAGCCTCCTCGTACAGTGCCTGGAGCAGGGTCCCAACACGCAGCCAGTAGGCAGGACAGCCACCTACACACCCTGAGGAGCAGAGTGTACATGTGCTGGTGTGATGGACCACTGCCCACCACCGGTCAGGAGGGGTGGCGCCCGTGTAGCTACTCCACAGACCACTGCAACTCAGTGATGCTGTGCCGGGGTGGGCTGTGTGTGTGTATGTGTGATGACAATGACAACGATGGACGCATGGCTGTCCCTCAGTGTAAGGGGTGAATCAAAGTGGCCAAACCACACCACACCTCTGCTTCTACACTTTCACAGGCCTTTAAGACGTCTGCAGGGGGCCAGATACAGCTCAGCAGCTAAGTGCCTGCCTGGCAAGTACAGGTCCTGAGTTCAATTCCCAGTTCCAAATAAAATGAAATAAAAAATTTAAAAAGTCTGCAGCAAGTGAAGTCCCAGAGGCAAGCTCTCAGGACAGTTTCAGCATTGAGTATGAGAAACGGAGCCAGGGTTGTTTCAACAGTCTTTCCTGCAGACTTGAGATTGGATCTGGGCATATGGGATGTTCTGTGGCCAGCACCGGGGACAGGCATGAGCCGCCTCAGGACAGCGCATCTTCAGAAGGATGCACAGCGGGAAAGAGGGCAACGTGGTCAGGCGCGCGCATGCACATGCAGCTGCACACCAGGCCAAGCCGGAGGAAAGGCTCTTACAGTGGCGCCGTGTGGGTGGGGCAGGAGCTAACGGCTGCTTGGTCATCTGCCTCTGTCACTTCACAAAAGCAGGGGGGAGAGGAAGAGCCATGGAATGTGCACTGAACTAACTCGGGGTGGCAGCAAGGGGCCCTAGAGAGAATGTTGGGTACTGACCACCTGCACAATGGACACAAACACAACCGGAGATTCCACCCGAACAATTGTGGTCCAGTTAGGGAAACGCCAAAGAAAATACTTTTGGCTGAGCATGAATACTTGGGAAACTTTTTACAGGTGGGCAGGTACAGTAAAAATACTTTAAACATCTCTAAGAAGCATGTAAAAACTGTGTAAATGCCAGCCATGGTGGTGCATACCCATCATCCTACTGTAGACGGAGAGTGAGGCAGGAGGACCACCTTGAGTTGGAGGCCAGGTAGGGATACACAGTGAGTTCGAGGACTCACTGGACTGCATAGTGAGACCTTGTCTCAAAAAACAAAAACAACATAAACACAAAATCCTACAAAGCGTAACAATGGCCAGGACAGAGACCCCAGGCCTGAGATTCTGCCTCTGGCTGGTATTCTATGACCGTCTACAGTTTGTTTCCTCACCTGTAAAATGGGGAGAGCAAGGGTATTTAACTTATAAGGGTTGTTAGTATCACAAGAGAAGATGCATAAAAAGCATCTTAGCCCAGGGCCTGGAGTGTAGAAATCCCCCACAAATGTTCAGAAACCAAACCAAATCTATTTGTTTGGCACCTGTTGTAGCTGACCCTCATTTTACCAACCAAGACCACGTGGTGAGACCATGTGGAGCCCCGCCTTGGCCATCTTCCTCTTTGGAAGGGCAGCCTGGATAGGGCACGGAGACAAATCACAACGGGACACTGCCCAGAGGATGGAAGGTGGAGATCAAGTGTCCAAGAACCACGCTAGAAGATGCCAAGACACGGTGCCAGGCTGTGTACCTGAGCACCACCAGCTCTGACAGTCTGCCCACACCAGGTAAGCTGGGGACTCAATCCACAACTGCCACGCACCCAGCACGTCGGGTGCCTGCTCAACTCCACCTCCCACCCACGCAACACAGTAGGGTGCGACCTCCTCCCCGTCAGCTCGCAGACCCCACACCACTGGATCTACCAGCAGCAACGGGCTATAACCAAGACGCACAATACCCCTGAAGGTGCTACATACCAGCTCCACATCCGGGGGGACATTCAGTCCTAAGGGCGCTATGAAAGGCTCTTCGTTTTCTTCCAAATTTTCAGCCTCATTTTTTTCTATAAAAAAAAAAAATTAAAAACTTCAGACTGACACTTAGGAAAGAAGGTATTGTAGATGGGCAACAACACAGGAAGCGTGGTGGCAGGTTTCCTGCCTCCTCACCTCCCAATCCCCGCCATTTGAACGCGCTCCTCCCTCTTTCCCGGTTGGGGGGGGAGTAGGAGGAGGGAAGGAGGAGGGGGGAGAGGAGGAGTGAGGTGTGGGGTCAGGGGTGGTGCATGCTCTGCGTGGTGCTGCAGTGCCATGGGTGGGAGGGGACAGGGTGACAGCTCCACAGGGCAGGATGTGCCACTCCTGACAGGGACCTGACACAGGAGCGCGGCTCAGCAGCACTGGCACCTCCCCAAGCGACAGGGCTTCTCAGCAGCTTTCGGTGTAATGCCCAGTTCTGATCATCAAACTGAGAAACACCTGAGCAACACTGTCCAGGTTTCTCCACCTAAGCTGCCAGCCTCTTTTTTAGAGAATCTGATTTACTTTGCCATTTCTATTTCTCATTCAACAAATATTGTCTGCTATGTGCTAGATAAGGTACTATCTAGGGCCCAGGAATTTAGCTCAGCAGTATAAGCACCTGCCTGGCAAGGTACTATTATTCACAACTTCCTAAGTTTCAATACATCTCACTACTCTGAAAGGATACAGTGAAATGTAAAAAGATCTATATAACTATACAAAGCAGCTTTTCTTGGTGCTAATATGGAACCCAGCTTTCTCATTGAGCAACAACTCTAGACTTTTCTCTTTTTTTTTTTTTAATTTTGAGACAGGATCTCACTAAGATGCTAAATTGCCCAAGCTAGGTTCAAACTTGTGATCCTCCTGCCTCAGCCTCCTAGAGTGCTGGGATTACAGGTATATGCCACCATGTTTGGCAAAAAGCAACACTTTAAATTACTTTAATATACACTTAGGTTTTTATTCGAAAAAGATCGCTTAATTAAAGAAGCAAACCCACCACGCACAGCACACCTCTGGGCAGATCAACGATCGCAGCTGTCTTCTTCCAAACCTAGCTCCTTGGGGAACCACAGATGTGTGCTGAGCAGGTTTCACTGTGCACAACCGCTCAGAGCAACACTCAGGCTGATTGCAAACCTCGGGTAAGCGATGAACACTGCCCCTGCCTGTGCCTATGGGTCCCCTGCTCTCTGCTGAGAATGAGGCATGGGAAGGCAGAGTTGCTCAAGACTCCCTGTAATCAGCAGCCCGCTGCTCAGCTCCAGTAAGCAGATGAGAGAATTGCCAAGTGTCACAAACACTAATTTGCAAGGATTTGCTATCAGAAAAACTCCAACTCACAGCTTTCTCAAATCCTTTTTGGGAATGAGGCTGGGGCACAACTTTCATTGTACTTTCCTAAAATAAAAAAAGGGATTAAAGCTATGGTCTGTTCGAATACCCTTTCTGTAATGTGAAGCTGCTCTCAAGAATCCAGGCATTCTAGTAGGAAACAGAGAGAAGCAGATGGGGAGAGATTCCGTCCACTCTGACGTATGCCTCTGTTCCCAGAGAAACAGCTGTAGCAGCAGGAAATAAAACCTACTGCAACGCAAACTCAGATCCACATCAACTGAAACAACCTTTCTTTCAAAAGAGGGATAGTCACGATGAAAGCGCAGAACACAGGGGCCAGGCTGCAAAGACTGCTGCTGTGGGGAGGGAGCTGGGCCACACAGAGACACAGAGGCTCTGCAAGGCTCCCGGCCAGGACCATCTCCGCAAAGACACTAAAAATGCTAATGTTAATTTAACAAATTATAGTAAAGGCTCAGGAAGACACAGTTATTTTTTATTTCAAAAGAACGTGACACTGAGTTTGGCTCTCAGTGGTACTGGATACCACACTGATTTCTGTTAAGGGTATGAATGGTGTTGCATTTACACGCAGAATTTAAACATAAAATGTCAAGCTGTGTCGCTCAAATCCAATTTCCATTAAAAAAAATTGATGCGCATATGCATACTAAAGCGAGCTTTATAAAAGACAAAGTCACACAGACATTTGTAGAATTAAATCATCAGAACAAAGGTCACCATCACTTAGTGCACTAATGACACCCACCAACATCTACAATGGAGGGACAAACAGCGATGCCACGCAGCAGGCACTGTCAGCTCTGTGGGACACAGTCTGTCCCTGCCACTCAGCTCTGCTGCAGGAACACAGACCCACAGCAAATGGACAAAGGGGCACGGCTGTGTGCCAATAAAGCTTTATTTATAAAAACTTGGCACACGGCCTGTGGTCACAGCTTCCTCACACCTAGTCTAGAATGTCAGGAAGTTGATATGGACTTTTCTAAAGATTATTTGAGCTTGAGAAAGATAGCTGGCTTTTACATGCGTCAATTCTTCACTTATGACATGATGATAATTCATACCTTCCTTCTGATGAAAACTCTAAATTTTAAGAAAAATAATGCATGTGATCCAGAGATAAGACAACAAAATCTGAACTATTTGGAACCCCAGCAGGGATCTTACTCTGAATAAATAAATGCTTACTTCTTAGCCCTACAGCACTTCCAGCACATTACAACCACAGAAGGACAGTGAGGCTCACAGGTCAACACACGAAGCATTAGCTCGCGCTGACTCTGTGAGCCTCACGCTATAGTCGGACTCTGCAAGCTCACCGAACAGCACTGTGCTCGGGTCCTCTGGTCCATGGGACCACAGTAGAGCTGGCAGGACAGAAAGAAAGCCCCCTATGGATGTCTGCGGTCTTGCCTCCATCATGCCTCTTGGTGGAGGGTGGGAAAACCCTCATGTGGCCCCCTCAGACTTGCTACTCCAGGAGAACGAATGCGATCCCAGGTAATACAGGAAGTTATCTTGGACGTGAACCCTCCAACGCTGTGATCTAGGAGCTATTCCACACATCTGGGTGAGTTTCCAAACTCAGAGCTCTCCCCCTCCTTCACAGAGGTCCGATGTGAGCGAAGGTCTTAACACCTCGCCTCATGTCCACTGCTATCTGTAACTGACAACCAACTGGTACATGGTACTGGGATGATGGTGATTCCAGGCCTCATGGACCTGGCAAAGACATTTCCTCCTATACTATATGAACTTGGTTTTTTTTTTAATAGCACCAGTTTTTACACTTAGTTCCAGAAGTGATCCAAGAAAACATTAAGATATTTATTTTATATTAAAAGTCTTACATGCAGGCAGACATGGTGGCACATGCTTATAATCCCAGCATACTCGAAGGCTGAGGCAAGAGGATCACAAATTTAAGCCTAGCCTGGACAACTTGTCGACTTAGCAAGACCCTGTCTCAAAAACAAAAACACGTGGTGCACGCCTATAATCCCAGCACCCAAAAGGCTGAGGTAGGAGAATTGTTTCGAGTTCAAGATTGGTCTGGGCTACATAATGAATTCAAATCCAACCTGAACTATATAGTGAGACCTTTCTCAAAAAAGCAAAAACCCAAAACACCCCCTCACAAGCAACCCCCCAAAACAACAACTAGCCCTCAAAACAAAACAAAAACAGACAAAACAACAGCAGTAGCAGCAGCAACAAAAAACAAGGTTAGGGATTTTAGCTCGGTCCAAAGGCCCTAGGTTCAATTCTCTAGCAGTGGGAAAAAGAAGTGCAGCTTTTTACTTAGCAACAACCAACTCTCTGGGTGTCCCCCAACACCTGCCATCATGGCACCTGGGGAGAGGAGACACACAAGCAGGTATGTGGGGGAAGGGTAATGCTAACCTGCCCTAGCCAGTGCCTATTCTATCAAGGCCTCAGAATGGACCACAGAGGATACCAATAAGGACGTCACTGGCCCAGGAACAAAGAATCCAGTGGGCACCTCACTGTCCCCTGAACTAAGGATACAGGGAAAGGCAATGTGGGTCTGAATTCGCTTTCCATCCATCAGCCATCTTTTCTAGTACCTAGGAGTAGCAGGGCTGTTGCCACCTGTGCCACCAACAAGCCGGGGCTCTCATCCCTCACCTCTCTGTTTTGAAGGCTCCTCCTCCTCTGTAGGCTCTGACGGGTCGTAGTAGTCGCTGCCATAAGTGAAACCCACAGCGCTGTAGTTCCCATCCTCGGCCAGGGCTTCACTCAATCGCTTGTACTCTTCCTCTTGAATAAAAACGAGAATTTTATTAACAAAAGTGAAGTTTACTGAGAAAAATCTTACACATCTCTAAAGTTGTAGCTATCAGTCAGTAAAGCATACAACACACTGTCTTCAACCTTTTTGAGGTACAAATGTTTCTAAACACACACACTTTATAGTTATCGATATGCACTTTTGCCATTACATGTTTACCACAGACAGCAGAATACACATCTTTTGTGGAAAATTTCTTCCTGCCAAGAAAACTTTGGGATTAAGAACTGTATTAAAGATTGTTAAGGCAAAGACAAGAACATCAATTTTAATTCATACGATACTGTTAAAGAAGAACAGTTAAAGAGTTTGGTTTTTGTTTTTTCAAATCCCAGTCTGCCCTCAAAAGCTGGGAAAATTCTTTGTGGCTCTATATATAAACTATCCTGAGGTCCTCTCAGAACGCAAAGACTCCTGTTTTTCCAATCCACTGGGTACTGTCAAGATAATATCAGAAAGAGTGAGTATAAAAAAATGAATGGGAGTAAATTTTTAAATACTTAAAATTGTAAAAAGTCGTGGCTGAAGTAAGTCTTTCTTGAGCAGTACCTTGCCTTGCCTCCTCCTCAAGCAAGTCCGTATGCAAGGCTAAATACCTCTCTTCATCACACAGCGCCTCTACTCGCGCCTCCTCTTCCGACAGCTGGTAGTCTCTGTTCCAAGTGGCATACTCGGCATCGTACGCAGAGAGGTCATGCAGGTGACCGCGCCCATCGTATCTGTAATGCGAATACGCTGGTCAGCGGACAGAAGTCACCGCCTCGGTTGGTTGCCTGTGACACACTAGGTTTATACTTACCAAGTAAAAGAACAAAACAAAAGTATTAAAACAAATGTCAAACTCTTCCCAGATTTATATTTAACGTGGCTAGTCACTTTTCACCTACTTTTAAATTCACGTTATCTTAACAAAGTCTGAGCTCACTTCACAGTGCTTTCAGGCTAACAACTGAGGCAGGCGGACAGCGCTTCTATCCAAAATGGCATCCGCTACACTAGCAGCTCTTACCGTGTACGGTTGGGTCAACCATTCAATGCCACTTGCAAAAAAACAAACAAAAAAAAAAAAAACCAAAAAAACAAAAAAACAACAAAAAACAAACTTTTTTCTGAAGAGTTAAATATTATAGCTTACATTCACACAAACCAAATACATAAATACCTATCCGTAAGAACCAAACGGTCGAAATTTCCTCGCTTCTTTCTGCTAGTCCCGAATGCTCAGGAGAGATCTTCATCAAAGACACTTGCGTCCATTGGAGGTAAAATCTTGGCTAGGCTGGCCCCCTAGCCACTTGGCTGAGGAAAGAAGTGCTGGGTTATGTGGTAGAGAGACACACATACATAGGAACAGTAACATATACATGCAGTTTAAGGAGGTTCACGGTGGGCAAAACCATTAGAAGATGTGGTATCGGTACTTTCCCCTAAAGTTTATACCCCAGGAGACAAAGAAAGTGAAAACAAACCCATTTTTCTTGCATGGACCAGTAAATACCAAACTGAGAGTAAACATATTTTCAATGTTTCAACATGAGATTCAGTGAAGATGTTGACAACATATAACTATCAGACAATAAACGAGTAAGTTATTTTAAAAAACTCTGATTTTGACTTGCAAAAGCACATGAAAAGTGACAGAAGTCTGCTTAATTTATTAGGGCTGACTTTTGAAACAGGAATCAATTTAACAGAAAAAAAAGTATTTATGGGGAAAAAGCCATGAATTCCAAGGAACCCAAGAACTGAATTTTATTAAATTTAAAAATTAGTTTTACTTTGACGTAAACCTCCTTAACTTACAAATGTAGATTATTACTTGAAAATATTACATGTGTAGTACATGTGTAGTGTTTGCTCCCCACCAGTTTTGGGAGACCTCACTCAAATCATGTACAGAATGATATGGAAACTGTATCAAGAGCCGAGCTTAGGGATACACGGGACAAGACACACTTTGGAAACCAAGCCTGTAACCCAGGCAACATCACTTGTAACAAACCATGGAGGTTCAGGGCTCAGCACTGAGCAGAGCTGAAGCCACTGGGTCCAGAGCTGATCTGCTCAGTTCCCCTCCCGCCAGGAGTTCTTGCTTCCTAGATCCACCTTCAGGTGGAAACATGAGGGATGGCAAAGGCCTATTTGGTCACTAATGAGTCCATTCTGGCCAGCACAGAGGTCATCCCTACAGTCATGTTCCAGAGCTTTGCAGAATCCGGTTTTAATTGTCTCAAGCGGCGGGCTTCCTTCCCTTGGAGACTATTCCACAGCTTAATGGCTGGTCACTGTTAGCCTTTCAGTCCAGGCCCCAAGAGCAGTGTTGCCCAACTGGCAAAAAATCCCACACCTCGGCGGGAAGAAGGAAGAAAGGGGGACTGAAACAGTGAGAGAGGGGGGAGCAAACAACCTACATCACGTTAAGTCATCCTTTTCAAATCAAGCACCTTTAGGAATCCCCAATCCGACCCCCTACCCGGACCCACAATCGTTGAGTTCCTTGGGAGGGGGATCACCTAAAATAGGCATGATTTGAGAAGAGACAGAACACTGGGAGCCCAGCTCCACCCCTCGGTTTTAGGAGACAGTGAAACCAGCCCTAAGGTCGCGACCCCAGGAGGTCGGGAGGTCAGGGTCCGCCTCCAGCCGACTTCACCCAGACCTTCCGTCTGCCGGGAGGTCGGAATGCGCGAGGGGCTCTGGCGCCGGGCCAGGAAAGGTTCAGGCTGACTTCTGGTCCCAAAGAGGTTTCAGGAGCAAAGCGCCCCGGCTCCCCGACCCGGCGAGTCACTCCCGCAGAGCCTCAGGGCGGGCTTCACCGTCCCCTCCCCGAACGCGCCCCGTGGCTCCGCACGACCCCGGTCCGGTCTCGGCCACCGAGTCAACATCAGGCGAAATCAAGCGGGCGAGGGAGGGGAGAGGCGGCGGGCGGGGGAGGAACCGACCTGTCGATAAGGATCTTGGAGTCCCCCATCCAGGGGATGAGGTGCTGTCCCTGCTCCTGGGCCAGGGCCCGCTCGTCGTCCCGAAACAGTTTGCAGGCATAGCCGAAGACCAGCAGCTCCACTCGGCTGCCCCCACCGCCCGCGCCGCTGGGCCCGGCCTCCTCCTTCGCGCCGCCTTTCCTCTCGGGCTTGGCGCGGCCGCCTCCCGCGCCATACATGACAGCGTCCCTGGCGATCGAGCCCGTCCTCTGCTGAGCTGCGCGACGTCCCCGGTCCCTTGCCTGGCCTACCCCCTCAGTCAAAGACTCCGCATCCTAGCCACAACCGCAACACAGCCGCCATGGGGGGCCACAAAATGGGGGACGAGCAACTTCCGGCGGGAGCGCCGCACTTCCGGCAATAATGGCGGCAGATTCGCCATGAGTCTGAACCATTGACGCCAATAGAAAATAAACAAGCCTCAGTTTCCTCAGTCAGATGCGTCGCTACCATGGGAGCTGGTATTTATAGGACATGATTAATTTTTTATTTGTGTATCTTTGGGAGGAATGTGACGAAAGTGGGGTGCTGGACCGCGTGCCGCCTCTTCTGTACTGGGTGGGGTCCTGGTGGTTCCTGCTCCGCCGTGGGAGTCTGGGTAGAGCGTGGTGGGATCCCTGGCAGCCAGTGGCTCAGCTGGGAGTATTCTACTGGCAGGGTCTCACAGATCTGCTGTGTAAATAATCTCACATTTCTTTATCTTTGACATCACAACTGCATCTCTTGGACGTTTCCTCTACAAATAGATTCTCAAATGTTCTTAAAGAATTATGTAGATGATGTGTGTTTTTTAAAACTTGTGCTTTTTGAAACAGCTTTATTGAAGGATGATTGACATAAAAACTGCACATATTTAATGTGTACAATTTGATGAATTTGGATGTATGCATTCAGCCATGCGTTAGCGCCATCAAGGTGGTACACATGTCCATCACTTCCCAAGCCTCTATGTGCCTTCTTTATAGCCAAGGACACTTCTGGTGAGAGTGACTCCCTTAACAACTTCTCAAGCACGCAGTACAATGTGGTTAGTAGCGGGTATTGCGCTGAAGTGCTGACCTCTGATGCTTACAAGCAAGAAAAAAAAAATCTTTACAGTACTGTTTGTTACCAATGCCCAAAATTACTAAGTCGTCTGTCAGTAGGTGGAGGATTAGGTAAGTCAGGGAGCGTCCAGACCAAAGCACACCATTAGAACAGGAAAACTCACGGGCCTCCCCAGGCCGCTCTCCGGTACAGTGTGATGTGGAGTACACAGTGCAGGGGAGGCTTTGGCGCTGCATGTACTCTGAATGGTACAGGCCACCCTGGGGGGGATGTACAGAACTCGGCAGAGCACTGGCTCCCGTCACAGTGAAGAACTGGGAAGGAGGGGAGTGCAGCCCGGCCCGCCAGGTGTTTAACACACTGGGGTGGGCGTGGCGCCGGGGCAGCTCCTGTGCCCAGGCTGAGGGGCAGGTGGGATAAGGCGGTGACTTGGCTGACTGAGCTCCCCTTGAGAGGGAGGAGGGCACAGGGCACCCAGACCTGGCTCTGCGGGTCCCCAGCCCAACGTCCCCACCTGGCTGTACCTGGAGCCCTCACCTGCAGGGCCACCCTGAGCTTCTTGGCCCTGCACATTGCCAGGCTGAGTGGCCACCTAGGCCCCAGGGCCCCCAAAGCGCCCTTTCCTCCTGCACAGACCATCCTCCCTGTGTACACACGCACCAGCCACTTTCTGTTGATTTCCAATTGCATCTTTATAAGCTGAGGACTGTGAGAAAAGGAGAGTTCAGGAGGGCGGCAGTGCCATTTCCACCCCCCACGTGGGCAGCCTAATTACAGCTCCCCAGGGACCAGAGTGACTCCCTCAGCCTGCAGCTGGAGCTTGAGACCAGAGCAGAAGCCCAGGGAAGAGTCCCTGGGGTCCCCCCTGGGGGGACCCACCTCCTCACATTCAAAGCCAGGGCCTTGCCAGCAGCCTCCCAGCACGCTGTCCCTGGGAGCCCCAGTTCTCAGTACTGGAGTCCTGGGGAGCCCCGAGGAGCTGGGAAAGTGCCTCCCTGGATCACAAAGGGACCTGGACTCTCAAATGCTCCTAGGGGATAAGAGTGTGTGGCAGCATGACAAGACTGCCCACTGCCATCCTGGGGGTGGCTGTGTCTCCTCAGTGCGCCCAGACACACAGAGGCCAGAGCCACGGGCAGGCAGTACCCTTCCGCACTGAGCTCAGGCTGAGCCCTCCTTCAGCAAATATTGATGGGCGGCACCTTTAAATCTAAATGCACTTGGGAGCAAAGAAGGGCTTTTCCTCAAGGGCTGCTCAGCAGCTGGACGTCCACATGCAGAGACTAAGAGGACCCCTGGGGACCCTGGGGCCCGACCTGGAAACCTCCTGAGATGCACTGTGCTCAGAGTGTGCAGGGCGAGATTGGGGAATTTCGTCACCCTGCGGTAGGCAAAGCTGAAAGCGCCACACAGGAAAGAAGCGCTCAATACATGGCATCAGCTTAACATCTTTCGCTCTGCAAACCGCGCCGTCAGGAATGACAGGAGCAGCCACAACCCGCAGAGAACCCGCAGCTCAGGGGCCAAGCGAAGGACATGTGTCCAGCGCGTACACAGAGCCACGGGCTCTCAATGATGAACAACTGAGAACAAAAAGCCAAGCCCTCGCTGTGAGTTGGCGCCATTTGTGGGCCACTGGAAGACCCCAGCCCCTTCAGGCTCAGGCTGGGAGACAAGAAGAACCAAGCCCCCCGCCCCCCAACCCGGCAAGTGACCAGCTGATCCGGAGAAACAGAGGCTGTGATGATAGTACCAGGGTAAAATACGAATTAATGCTTGTAGTGTTTAGTGTTTCATTGACTTTGCTGGCCTAAAGCCAGGAGTTCAATCATCTATCTGTTCGGAGGATAACAAGATACAGTGTACCATCTATGAGGGACTCCTTCTGAAGGTGGTAGCCATTGTTAATTCCTTATCATCTTGTTTTGAAGTCCTGTGTCATTTTCAGTGTTTTGTTTGGTTGGGTTTTATTCTGTTTCATCTTGTTTGATTATATTATATCCAATGGTTTGGGCAGCAGTTTCAAACATAACAAGATATATCATGGTAGCCATTTTGGATTTACTGTTATATTGTTTTGAAGTCTTTGTTACATTCACTGTTTTGCTTTTATTAGTTCTATTTTGTGCTGTCTTGTTTGATTTTTACTATGGTGTGGACAGCTATTTTGCACACAAGAGGCATTATGGTAGCCGTTGCTGATTTCCTATTATCTTGTTTGGAAGTCCTGTATCACTTACACTGCTTGTTTTCATTGACTTTATTCTGTTTTATTTTATTGGGGACCTGGCCTAGATCCCCAATCTCCCACATGAGTGTATGGCAAAGGCCTAAATAAATGAGACAAGTGGCATGATTTGAAGCTTCCAAGAGGATTAAACCCCTCTGAAGAATTTGAGACTCTGGGGGCTAAAACAAGGAAAGTTTCTGGGTGGCCCATACTTATTTAGGTTTTAAACAAGGAAGGAGTTAGAGTGGAAAACACAGGAAACTGAACAGACCTTGGGAGTGGTTCAAAGACTTTGCCAAGTAACAGATTATGTTTAATTTAGGAGAAGTATCTTACATTCATTTATGAGAAGTACCTTAGAAGAAGATCTCCATGTTGCATTTTGCAATGGGAGTGAAATGCCTGCAGCTACAGTCTTTATTCAGTTAGTTGGAGTTGGGGCCAGATGTCCTCAGCTGTGACCTTATCATGCCTTCTGAGGTGTCTCTTTGTTCTCGAGTTGGCCCTGGCCCAGCCGTACTGCAGCCCTGCACCTGTGTTTAATTTCTAGTTTCAATGGCTTGTAACATTATTTTTCTTGGTTTTATTCTCTTTAAAATAAAAATTACCAACCCCCTCCCAAACAATTGAGAGCTCAGTTTCCCAGCACAGGCTGAAGAATATTTTACTGGAGAAACTGCAACAGAGCAGGTAGGCACTGAATAACTGCTCGGCCTCAGGTGTCACTGGGAAGAAGCCCAGTGAGCCCTGGTGAGCCATGGCGAGACGGCAGCACTTGCCCAGGAGGAGGGGCCTCTGGGGGCTGTGCCTCAGGCTGCTCAGTGAGCCCCTCCATCGATTTAGCAACCCGAGCGCTTCATCAGCCATGAGGAAGAGGTGCCCCGCGGCCCTGGGTTAATTAGCTGTGAGGCCTGACCAGCCTTCCTGAGAGGCTCTCTCTCTCTCTCTCTTTGGTTCAGGAGATGGAGCTCGCGCTGCCAGGCAGGC